>OY720452.1:26160597-26165597 GCA_963082715.1 Harpalus rubripes | reverse complement strand
GAATCGTTTATATTAAAATAGTCCTTAAAACTGTGTAATGGGAACTATCAATGTTTACACATTTACGTCACCCATCTATTCTATTCCAAATTCTTAATATTTTCCAACGCCTTCTGCTATCACCAATCCGGACCGGGATCCATTTTCAAGTAAATGAATGCAGAAAATAATGAAACAACAAAAGTAATTCAAACAATACTAGTTTGTATACCACGCCAAATAGAAACTAAGTGCGTATGATAGGGAAAAATATATTTAAAGATATAGGTTGTCAATGACAATCAAAACAGACCGCTTTCACTGCAGAAGTTTTATAGAAAAATTGTGGAAGACTCCATTCAGTATTGTTAAAATTGGAAAATGAATGACTATATATGAATATTTTAATACTATCCCAAGCTCATCGTAAGTGATATTAAAGTTCATTTGCGGTACGCCTCCTTTCAGGTGTAATGCAATGATGTATGTTCAAATTATTTCCACAAGAATTAATGACTTAAATTGATAAAGCGTTTGCAGGATATAAACTGACTTCATTCGCTCCACCGATAGCACCTACATAGAAAAGTATAGTTCTATTTCTTTATAAAAAATATATTAAACTCACACTATACCGGTGTCTACTTGAAATCTATATAGGCGAGGGTATAGGGCATAGGTGATACACTGTTATTTTTTGTGTATTTAGTTACCTAATAATTTTGACAAAAATGTTTCAAATGAAGTTTATAGATAAAAAAATTCTACGCCTAAATCTCTAATCAGATTTTATGTTGTACGTTTTGTTATCTGTATAACTGAATTTGAAATTTTATAAATATTGCTCATTTCATTTGTAGTGATAACCATTTAATTTACATAAAATTATAAATAAATGCATGATGTTTGAACTGTCAGAATACCACTGAATTATTTGCAGATTCTCTTCTTAACAAGTTCGCTGCGTCTGTTATTTTTTGTACCACAAATACAGAATGATCAAAACCATCTGATAGTCACGTGACCCGCATCTTTCCTCAATGACATCAAAACTAGACTTCTGGGAAGAAAAGTTTGGTATGTAAGGTCATGGACGTGCGAATTTTTATTATATAGAATACGCTTCGACAATAAACTTGTGGTGTTTCTTCCGTTAAAACCATTTCGAGTGGTAACTGAACCTAAAAACTCATTAATTAAGCTATTAAAAATTATTTTTGTAACTCATTTCCCAAGCATAACGAAATACACTAATATGAGTCTTGAAAAAGACTGTTGTTGATAATGTAAATATTAAACGCATATAATAAAGACGGTAAAAATAAACAGAAAGCGTAACTAATATTTGAACAGATATTTGACAGATTGACAAAACAATACACGCCTATGAATTGCATGCAACTGTTAATACTTATTTCCGCGGAATAAAATATTGAGAACTACTCAGGTCACGTGACTATCAGATAGTTTTCATCACTTTGTATATAGATCGTGCTGGTCATATGTATTTGTGATAAAGTTTTCTATTAATAAATGTATAATAAGCCAGAATTAATTATCTACTACTACATCCATTTAAAAATTACAACTACAAGTAGAAGTTTTTTTGTAAAAATTTAAATCTGCAAAATTTGAATCTTCGCATTTATCTAGTAACCTACGTATTTTTTTATTTTTTTTGAAAAACAAGTTAATATTTAAAATGGCCATAATGGGGCATCTTTTCCCTAATTTAACCGACTTTGTATTTCTTAGGTGTTAAGATAACCGAGATTTCAAAATGTACTTTACAAAAGACCTTTTCAATTTAAAGAGATAGAAGATATGCGCATTGGGGATCTGCGCATAGTAAGAACAATTGAGATCTATGGCGTTTGTTTCTAAAAAATTTAGACGTAAAATGTGAGAATATCTCAGATAACTTTAAAAAATCTTATCGAAATAAGTTACAAAAGCTTTTATTGAAATTATGATGTCTAACGATGCAAATTTTCGCTGAGAATACGGGTGTTTTAATGACTGCAATAATATTTTTGACGTTTCGTTTGACAGCCAGTTGGGCTAACTGGCAGTTGTTCGCGCCATTTTCTTACTATTTGCAGCGATAGAAAAGGATAGCCGTTAAATTGAAAAGGTCCATTATTATTATCATAATTAAATACATCTTGTAGGCTCTGGCTGTTGATTTCAATTTGATATATGTATTAAACTTTACAAATAATATTTAGTAACAGCCTGAAAAAATTAGCCATTAAATATTTTACTCTATATTTATTACGAAATTAATTAGATTTAATAGGTCTCCGACACCAATAACTTGAAGCTAAATAATTAGAACGATGTCTCATTGTGACATAATGCATACATCAAAACAATTTTCACTTTCAGTGAATTAATACTACTGGTTGTAAATTAAAAAGCAACAGCTGGTTCGAAAAGTTAGCATATCGGTCTAAAGTGAACAATAAATCTCACACATCACGTGATACAGTTAGTGCAGCTCTTAATACGACCAAGTGCAACCCACACACTGCAGTTCGGTCGCTTGATATCGACTCATATATCTATTTCAAAATAAATAAGATTTATATCGGTGATCGAATCGGATTACGAGATCGCCGATCACGCACGATGATAAATTGATCGATAGACGAACACAAAGCTAATGTAACGCTGCTTAGCAACGTACTCTACGATGTTTAACATTGCGGAGATTGTTTTTCAGACAAGTGAAAAATATGATGTGATCAACGCCATTACCTCCCGTCAATTTCATTTATTTTAAATATATTACGACATTAATTCGTACAAAAAGATCTACCTTCTACCAGTAATGGTGTCTTACAAATCAATAATTTATACTCGAATTTAAATATCTAGCGAATCCTGAAAACTTCCGAAACCAATAAAATTAGCTTTGGAACTGATACGTACTCTACAATATCTGTGCTACAGACAATATATTAAATGTAGAAGATATTTTGAAATAGAAACAAAGATACAATCATAGAAAAGAGGAAAAGTAAAAAATATTTTCATTGTTGAGTTACTAGAGTAACGCACATTTTAGTGAAATATTTTACACGATTAGTCCAGATACAGAACATAGAACTGTTAGAACTCGTCCCGTATAAATTGAAGTATTACTTTCCTTTTAATTATTCATTTTATTAATAATTTTTTGACAGTTTTATTATATGTAATTTGTTTATGGCCGCATTCTGTTCTAAACGGTTAGTCTTGCAAGATCTTGCAATAATAAACAAAATCATAACGAAAGTTTCAACTCTCATGCAGTGCCGGATTAAAATGTGTGAAGGCCCTTAGGCAGTCGAAATCTCGATCACCTTTTGCAATAGTTCCAATTTTATATTAATAACAAAAATAGATGTTTTAGTCAGTTTTTTTGCAGATTAACAAAACTTCAAGAAAGTATTGAATAGTATATGGCTATTAGTTTGCTTATATAAGATTATACATATGGCCGTACTGACATGAGAAAATGTTTACTGATTCTGGATATTATTATTTGACTTACGAAAATAGCAGAGATATCTTAGCGGTAGAAAAGTGACATTTAGCTAAGCCCTAGCCGGATTTTTTCAGCTCGCTGGAAAATAAAATAAGAATAATTCCTTCTTCAACTGTTTTGAAGGTTAGAAATGTACATATTACTAACGGATTGTGCATAAAATCATTTTATTTTATTTTGGAATCATAAATTTGTTTTTCTATTTCGGTGTTCTTATGTTTCTATAAAAGCACTGTTTATCACTGAAAACACGACGTTTAGAAAATCTATAAACGTACTGTTTTTGGCGCCTTTCATGTTCTATAGGTGGTAGTCATGCTTTCATAACTGACAGATAACCTTAAAATGGTAAATTGTTTGTGTTGAAATATTACTTCTAATTGTGGATTTTTATCCTTTCACTAGGTGATAGGACTAGAAAGAAAAGAAATTTATAGCTATAGCTGTGTTATTTAAGAAAGAATAAGAATCTGTGAAGTTAAAATTTCAACTAAAAAATTATGAAAAAAGAAACAATGAGCTCAGGTTTACTTTGTCAAAATAATTAAAACGGTAAGTTTTATTTATTACAATTTAAATTTATGGTAATGCAATTTTGAATCTAATGTATTGTCCAGGCAGGTTATGAAATGTATGATGCACCTTACTTGAAAATGTTAACACTGTCTACTCAATTTGTGGCGGCTACTAGGAAACAAATATTAAAAGTTGACGTTTTAATTCATGATTTGCAGTTCCACGTTGTGGCGAACTATCGAATATATGCCATATATGTTTTGTATTAAAAATTGTAAGAAAAGCTGTTGCCGTTATCTGTGCAACTGAGCAGTGAGTGTTGTAAAAATGGTGGAAAGTAAAAGTCTAAAGCAATAAATTGTTCATTAAAGTATTTCATTATTTAAAGAGTTTTATTTATATGTTTTCTCAATAAAAAGGCTTGATGGTCCACGTAACGTCCTTCAATCCCATATTCAAGTTTTATTTATGATAATAACCAACACGAAACACCGATATGTCAAATCAGGATGGTTCATTAATAACCCTGGAGTTCATTGTATGTATTGGTTTTCCTCTTTCATAATTGTATAATGCTTGATATAATGTTTTAATGTAAACAATCAGACAAAATCACAAGATACACAAACTGTCAAAATGTGAAATTTCAATTTTTAGCGGGGAACGCTACCAACATAACTGATAAAAAAACACCAACTCATATTTTTGACAACTCCTTTTTTTACCTTCCGTCACCTTTAGGTAAGAAAGGTATTGTCTTTGGTCAAAAAATTCGGTGGTGAGTTTTTGATGAATAAGCACGTTTCAGGATCCCTAGAATACGATTTTACTATTTTTACGATGATGTCTGTATGTGTGTGTGTGTGTGTGTGTGTGTGTGTGTGTGTGTGTGTGTGTGTGTGTGTGTGTGTGTGTGTGTGTGTGTGTGTGTGTGTGTGTGTGTGTGTGTGTGTGTGTGTGTGTGTGTGTGTGT
>OY720452.1:26040597-26158097 GCA_963082715.1 Harpalus rubripes | reverse complement strand
AAGGTAATGTGCTGGCCACATCAGATTTTTTAAAAATCTAATTGTAAAATTACCTCAATAGAAAAAATAGTATAAAAAACATGTATCATAAGGCCTGTTGACGCACTCGTCCTTTGTAAAACTCGCCTGGCGGCTCGTTTTCCAAACTTGGACTCGTACGTTAACAGATTGCCTTATGATACTTGTGTTTTAATGTACTATTATTCATCCTCAAAAACGGGCGCAATTTGGTTTTTATCGATCGAGAGCTTATAAGGTTGCCAAGCAACAGCTATTCAAACATCAAAATCGTTGTTTATAGATAAATGTCAGACAACAAAATAAATTCGATAAATCATATTTTTTGAACACCGCTGTTCGTAAAGCTATTCGTATCCTTTTTCGTATGTCTTTTCACTTCTATGGAACTAACTTACACTGAGCAGTGTCAAATTCATCCGATATTTCTTTCGAATAATCGATATCTTCCATTTTCATTTGACACTAAATTAAAATTTGTTATAAACAAACAATAGCTAGAAACCAAAGCATTCTTAAAATCACAACGCCAGCACGACGATACCGAATATATGCCCATTAAATCCTTATATTTCGAGAACCAAAATAAAATAATACGTTGTATGTACCTCGGGCACAATCAAGATTATAGCACTCGGGAAAATTTAAATTCTCCGCTACGCGTCGAGCTTTAAACATTCCCCCGTGCTACAAGCTTTTGATTAGGCCCTTAATACATAAATAACTATTATGAATGTACTACATAAACTACATGTGATATTGACATTTTTTGTACAGTTAGTAATATTTGAACTGTTTTCCTTGGTTTAAAATAGATTGTAGGATTAATAACACTTATTTATTTTTATTTCATTATAGAAAATTATACAATCAAAACAAACAGAATAAAATATTTAATATTATTATAATTGTGGTAGATATACTGTAGCTGAAAAAATTGTCACACAGACAAATATATGTATATCGTAAATAATGAGAAAATAGTAAAATCGTACTCTTGGGACTCTGACTCATATATACATTTTTCAAACTATAATGTCAATTTTTTTATCAAAGGCAATAAATATATCCTTTACCTGAAGTGGAGAGAGGTAAAAACAAAAGAGGAATGTAGTAATGTATAGCATGCACTCTGTCTTATAAAATGTTTAAATACTGACAAACATTCTGATTCTGATTTTAACTTGGTAATTAGATCAGATAATTACAGCAGCAACGAAGTGGTTCTAAATGTTGATGCCTTTATAACGACAAATACCATCAGTGTTTGATACCATTAACTTGTTCTTAATTAAACGCTACTAAATTCTTTGTTGTTTGCAAAATTGAAAACAATGCAAACTATTCATCGGTATCTTTGACTAACTTACATATATTTTAATTATTTAAACTAGTCTTATACTTTGATTTTACTGAAACCTTTTAATTGGATTGGAATTGGTTTTTCGAATCAAAAGACGATAGAACCTAACGACAAATAAATATTTAATAATTAAAGTCAATGCAATGAAATGTTATACGAAACTATTTGAGTAATGTAATATGATGATGATTACTTTAATTAAAATTAAAACAAAGAATGTAGCTTATTTTACACAATCACAAATTTAAGAATTATCTAAATTAAAAAAGTTATGAATTATTTATCACTGGACAAAAGGGAAATTTTATATATACCCGAAGGGGTGCCCACTATTTTTTATATGAAATTCACCTATATTGAAAGCGAATTGTAAAGGGAAATTTTATATATACCCGAAGGGGTGCCCACTATTTTTTATATGAAATTCACCTATATTGAAAGCGAATTGTAGTCCTAGAAAATCAATTGTTGTTTGTTAAGCTGTAATATATTTTTCTACTTTGCGTCTGTAAGAAAGCTATTACAGCACCCAAAAGAGTTCGTTAATAGCTCATTCCAGTGCTGTGATAGAATAGTACAATTTATTGTCTTAAGGTTGGTTGCTATGAAAAAATAACAAATGTCAAATCTCGCTAAATAAACGAACACAAACGATTGATAAGAATGTTATTTTTATATAATTTTGAATTTAAAAGTAAGAATAAAAAGAAGAGAATAAATATAGTAATGAGGTTAAAAAGAAATAAAAAATATCGTAGATAGGTGGTCTTACAAAAATAAGGTTAGAGTTTGAATTTTCCAACATCACATTAGTATCACCAATTAACAACAATCCCTAAATTTTTAAACTACGATTTTTTATTTAAAAATGGCATAAAGGTACACAATAGAAAAAAAATAGTATGAAGAACTCATTTCATAATTGTCGATTAATTTATTCGAAAGGTTAGGCTACTCTGCTCTGCGTCGTGACCCCAAATTCCTTCTCACAAAATAAAATGGCAATTATGACATTCGTTCCTCAATATAGGTACTATATTAAATATTCGATGATGCCGACATTGTTTTTTTTTTTTGTTCTCAAACTGTGGATTTTGCTATTAATTGGAGTTAAAATAACTTTCGTGAATAATCAATAAAAAAAAGTACGTATATTATAGTCCAGGTACTGATTGCAAGATTATATGTGCCAATTACATTTAAAAACAAAACATTAGATTTAATATACATATTGAAAGTCCAACAATAGACTAGGTTTGAAATATTTCTGAAAGTTAACGCAGAAAATTGAAATAGATGATTGCCATCTTGACAGTGCATAGATAATGATCAATACCTTGAACAAGCTAATAGCAAACATCACTTGTCGTTAAAGTACTTGACGTTTGCAGGTAGAGCATGCAAAAGTAGAGAAATGTCTCTGGGTCATTGTTCCGTTGGTCAATTTCGGCACTCGCTCCGGTGCTGCCTCCAGCAGGAGATCTCGTGAACTCGTATAACAAAAGAGACCTGACACTTATTGTTAAAAGCTGTCAATTTATTCTACTGATTTATGATGTATTGTCGAAAATTTCTAAATCGTTTTTTGCCCGCTGTTCCTAATAATATTGTGTTACCTCCTACAACTAGCTATTGCAAAATGATGTATTAATTCTATGAGATGAAAGTGATGGGTGAGAGACACTTCGTGACTAACTTTTAAATAAATTAGAATTCCTTTAACATGTGGCAGATATACATAAGTGAGCTAATAAATTTCTGTAACCCGCATATTTCAGGACTAATATAAGAAATTACAAGGTGATACAATATTTCAAATTCATATTACCGCCATAAAGCCATAAAAGCAATATTACATGAATTTATTTTATTTTTAGCTAACTAAAAAATACTATAAATTAAATAAAGACATGTTATACATATATATCTACTTTCCATATTTTAACCATTTGAACAATACATATTTCCACGGAGCCGCCTCGGTGGCCGAGTGAGTTGAGGCAGCGTGTTTCTGCAGCGCTCGAAGCGACCATCACCGCTCGGTTCTTAGGGTCGTGGGTTCGATTCCCACCAGGGACTTGGGTGTTTGTAACTGTCCCATCTCATCTCCATCAACGCAACGCAAAATGTTACAAAAAATGTAAGGTAAAAAACTGATTCACCCGCATCAAATATCAATTGTAATACTTTAAATAAGTTAAATACAATAGAGAATTATTATATTATACAATAACAATACATATTTCTACGGTTATGGCAAGCTGACACAGAACATAAAACAAGTCAAAAAAGTAGCAGATTCACTGCCGTGTCGGCGGTTCATATGAACAAGGCAAAGCAGAGTCTTTAAATTTAGCCTAGGCAGTGAATCTATATTTTATCAATGTGGAACACATATTTGTAATAAATCGCTCAATGGTACCATGGTGGCCTCGATTTACCGTTCAAACACAAAAGTAATCAAAAGTAAATAATAAGTACAAATATACTTATTTGATATTAAAATAAAACAACGATATTTAGCAATGTATATCATATTTCATACAGCGGTAAAGGGGTAGACTATTTCTGAAGATATACATGGTCTCATCTTCAGTTAGGTTATTGAGTCGAATTGTCCTATAATCCTACAACGAATTGAAATCGAATCTAATTGAATGACATCTTAATTACAATTTAAAATTATATATTTATATATATATATATATATATATATATATATATATATATATATATATATATATATATATATATATACAGGGTGTAAATGAAATAAGTGCATTAAATTTAAGCAGTAATGTAACTCGACGAGAGCAACAATATTTCTTAATAACTTTTTTTTTCCTAAGTCTTAGATTTGGAGTTAAAATTCTTTAAAGATTTGCTGCATATTTCGGCGCGCGCACATGGAGAACAAATGGCTGCCTGCCGTATTCAAGTGGGATACAAACAGCTCAAAAATTGTCGGTTATCGGTTACACTTGCAGTCACAGTAATTAATAAACGAATCAACGGAAATAACATTTATTATTAATCAATTCGTAATAGTACAATTTTTAAAATAATGAAATTTAAATTTTGGATACCAAAATTATAAAGGTGTGTATTAAACCAGGCTTTAATCACGGGTGAATAGAGGAAGACAATGAGGAACGAGGGGAGGAAGAGCAAAAGCATAGTTAGGTTATGAGATGATTATTTATCGTCCTCAAATCATAATAGTATAAATATGTTATTCAAAAAATGTAAGTACAAACTTTTGTCCATTTAAACGAGGTACATGATTACCAATAATTAGTCGTCCATTTATTGTTCCCGCTCAAACATTATATAATGAAAATTTTTAC
Source organism: Harpalus rubripes (assembly GCA_963082715.1). NCBI lineage: Eukaryota > Metazoa > Arthropoda > Insecta > Coleoptera > Carabidae > Harpalus > Harpalus rubripes. Next base: position 26,153,369 of record OY720452.1, on the reverse strand, counting down.
AGCATTTTCGTCTGTTGAAATGTGTATTGTGCATAATAAATACACCTTCCCAAGTAAATTCAGTCTCATTAATGAACATTATGAGCCATTCCCAAAATTGAAGTCTGCTGAAAACATAGATCTTTTTGCACATGATATGGATACAACTGATGCTTTATTTAAAATTGTCATATGTGACATTTCGTATTGTGATAAAGATGTACAAGATTAACAAATGTACGAATATTAGGAACAGTATGATTTGGAAACGCTCCGTCTAAATGCTTTGGCAACTTTATAATACTGTCTTTATATCAACCACAAATTCAAATGTAGTAAAGATACGAATAAATAAATAAACCATAGGTAAGTAATTACAATATCTGTGTACTCCCTATTTGTAAACGTAAGCATTTTGACAGAATTTTACCTGATAAACAAGTTTATTACTAATGTCAAAATATAATTCCAACAACTGACAAAACTGTCAATTGCTAAAACAAAATTTTTCATAGCTATTGCTACTGCATTCAATTATTAGAAAAATACGTGGAACGACTCGTCAATTTACGGGGTGGTAAAAATGCTAAAAAAATATGCGATTTCGAGAAAAAGTTATTAAGAAATATTGTTGCTCTCGTCAAGTTACATTGGGGCCTATTCTGTAACTCAGTGGTTAATTTTTAACCATTGGTTAAATTTTTTAACCAATCAAGTATGTTGACATATAACAAAAAGAGGGATTTTTGGTTGTCAAATCAATATCTATTGGATAAAAATTTTAACCAGTGGTTAAAAATTAACCATCGAGTTACAGAATAGGGTCCATTACTGGTTAAATTTGATGCACTTATTTCATTTACACCCTGTATATATACAAATAAAATGCAAGATTGCAATAATTTTGCTTGAACAACAAGTGCAATACCCTCGTGCATAATTTTGTTAAAACGAAATATTTAAACAAACCTGGTTTGTTACATAATTTTCTCGTCGATTCGTAAAACTTTCGCCGATTTGCAAGGATATTTTTGAATTTTTGCAGTTAGTTCAATATTAAAATGAATAATTTAAAGGGTAATGCTTTACAGTACCTATATTAACCCGGCGTTAGTCGCTAGAGTCAGTTTCCCGCCATTGGTCGCGCGTGAGACTTTTTCTCACATCCTATATTTTTAAGTAAAACAAATGTTTTTATGGTTTCAAATGAGTTTGCAATATATAATATATTAGAGGATATATATTTGATATTTTTTTTATTAGAAATTTAATATAAAATATGTTGAAAACATGTAGAGTTACACACTTAGCAATACACTATGTTAGTATAAGTAGTTTTTTTAAAAACTAAACAATGTTCAAATTTTAATATAAAAAAACATATTTTCATTGTTCGTCGGAGCTTTCCGGAGAAGCCAGACAATTCGGACAAAAATGTGTGCTGTGTTCTGGACAAATTGGCCGATTACACGAATTGCAATTCTTTTTAGTTTTGCGATTTTTTCGGCGAGGGCATAAATAGCAAAACAGCGAATTTTCTGGTGTAGGTTGATTGGGATTTTCAAGTGGAACTCCAGCTATTCTTGCTATTGTGGTTCGCAAAGTTAGTGGAATATTCTGAATTTTAGAACGATTTACAAGATGCGGCTTCACTAAAGAAAGGGCTAGTTCCTTTAGAAATACACGGCGTTCTCCGATGGGCTCATTGTTATTAGCTTTATGTACAATGTAGCTGTTGACACCACTAATATTCAGCATAGAAAAGTAAACTGTCAAAGGCCAACGACAAGTAATTCTCGACACGGAATACAGAGATTTCATTTCGTCTACGACATCTACTGCTCCCTTTGTCAAATTATAAAATGTAATTATTTCTGGTTTAGTTTGGCTTCCTGACTCAGGGTCTATGGCGTCGTCGTCATGCATCGTCGATAATAAAAGCACATTTTTACCTTTCCTTGGTACATACGACACCAATACGTTCTTTTTGGAAAACGCAAACATACTGCTATGGGGTGGTCTTACTTTTATGTCAAGTAGTTCGGGTGGAATCTCTCTCTTGTTCTTGCGTAATGTGCCAACAATAGTTGTTCTGTGGTTAGTTACAAGATCTTGTGCTAAAGGCACTGATGTAAAATAATTATCCATGGTGACGTTCCGGCCTGTGTTGAGAATGGGAGTGATAATTCTCTTGACGACGCTGGCCGCCCTGTTGTCCAATTTATATGGCCCATCAGGCTGTTGCCCTGCATATATTTCTAGATTGGAGGTGTAGAAAGTTCTGGCGTCAACTAACGCATATATTTTTATGCCATATCCTAAATTTACAACGTCCTCGAAAAGCTTCGAGCATCTCATCAACTGTTGCATATTCACCTATTTGATAATTTGCCTTACAACGAGCGACAAATTCCTCAAACTGCTTTCTTATTGCAGCTAAGTTATCAATGGTTTTACGCTGATTTCTGGTACCGATATCATCGAACCTCAATGCACGTAGTAATTGGTAAAATCTTCTGTTTGACATTGTGGCACGGAAACACTCTGGAGCTGTACCATCTTCGCTCCACATCTCTGCAACAGTTAGATGTTGACTTTTCTTTACTCCAGCTAGGTAAAGTAGTCCTATAAGAGCCCTTATTTCATCAAAGCTTGTATTGGAGCAATCTCTTTCCCTACCATAATTTTTACGCATCTCTGTCAAATAGATGTTAGTATTGTCTACAACCTCTTGAATTGCAGAGTCTGGAAAGAATAATTGCCAGCATTCCAACGGAGACTTTGCATCTCTTGCAATAGATTTCACACCTGGAAGATGTGTTGTAATATTATGTTTCCTAGTCCGACCTATTTTAGATGGCACATGTTTGAGCCACTCTGTTACTTTGTCTTTTCCATAATACTTGGGTACATCACAGGTAACATATGGATCTGGCTCAGTTTCATCCATCACTTCAGAAATCGAACTGTGAGACTGCTCCGAATTGGTATTGTGAGAACTATGATCACTTGCAGCATCGCTTTCTGGACTGTCATGTCTTTCTAGTTGATCTCCAAGTTCTGGCAATTCTTCAACTGCCTGCAAATCTAATAAATACAACGTAAATTTTAAAGGTTAAAATATATTTTGCCGTTTACCTCTATGCCTATCCTGATCTAACTTCAGGACAGCCAATTCGACGAGTTTTCTTCCACGACTCATTGAAACAACAAAAAATGTGGAGAAAACGTCACAACAAATAGCAGAACACCGTTAGTCGCACGATGAGAGAAAGTCTCACACTAAGCGCGCACTCTCAACAAAAGCTTTCTCACTAATAAACAGAACCTTGCATATATGAACAAACGTCGCTATGTAGGGGTGGAAGGATAGGGAGGGGAGTAGCTAAAGGGACAGCTCTTTACCTGACCCGGCAAATTGTATATAACTATTTAGATAAAAATGTGAGAGAAAATCTCATATAGCGACTAACGCCGGGTTAAGTATGTGATTGAGGTTATTTGTTAGTGTGGTGCGAGGTGTGGTTTATCCTACATCATATAATTGACATGATGAGTGAATAAAAAGAAATTAGAAGACAAGATTTAAAAATGATGAGCTTAATTCAAAATACTTTATTTTGGTTTCTAATATGTGATTATATAAATATACTGAAATAAAAGGTAAATAATTATAACATCTTTTTATATTCCGAATTACAATCACGGAATCTTTATGATATAATTAGATTAATACAGTGGCAGATTTACGATTTTGCCGCCTGCAGTCTGATTTTAGTTTGCTGCCTAAATCCAACTACGATTATACCCATAGAAACATTAACAAAATTTTATTTGTTTGTCTATGATTATTTATACATAATCAATTTATTTTAGTGTACTTACTGATATTTATTATTGCAATAAAATTTTCTTTATTGTACTCAAAAGTTTGTGTTGTAATTAGATAAATATATGCAAGAACAATTATTATAATCAATTTTCTGTGTGATTGGTTATTTTCTTTGTTGGAATCACATTATCATTATTGTAATCAAGCATTTCATTGTTACAATTAAAAAACTTTAAAATTTTTATTTGCAATTTTAATTCATATAAAATTATTATTGTTTGTTGAAAATTACTGTCTGGAAATTTTGCCGTCGTAGGCTTCAGCAATCCGCCACTGGGTTGGTGAAGGATATTCGATTTGATTTATATTTTAATTAATCTATTCAACTGATTACATCAATGTCAAGATGACGTTTATGTACTTTATTATTCTTTTTCAAGTTTGGTCAATATAAAATACATGTTACCTACTGATTTGTTGTTGCTATGTGACATCATATAAGGATTGCTCAAGTTCTTCCTCAATAAAGGATAGGTCAAGGAAGGTTCATAAATATGTTTTTTATTTACGGAATCCTTAACACTAAGGAAAGCCTAAGGAATCCTTGATTAAGGTAGACATAAGGAAATGTTAAGGAACTTCTTAGGAACGAAGGAACGTTCATAAATTCTGGCCTTAATGCCGAGATATGTATTCATGTAGATACATACTACAATTTATGGTTATTTACCAAAAGTAATAATTGAAACTATTAAATGCCCCTATATTATAAAAACTACAATGAAACATGAAACCTCTTCACACGTTTAGCATAAATGCGTACAATCCTGATGTGCAAGCCTTGTTAAACAAGTGCCAAAGTATATTCATTGGGAGTAATACTTTGGGTGTATATTCGCGAGTATAAAGATATCGAATCCATCTGGTGACGGTTTTATAAAGCTTACTATAAAGTATAGATATGGCGTGTTGTCATTTAAATCGTGTTCTGTTGTTTTAAATTTTTGTATAAAAGCTTATCTATGTGCAATGGCAAACAAGAAAATTTGTAATATAAATTGTTGCGAATATGGATGTCATTCAAAGGCTTCTAGAGAAACTAATTTTTCCTACCATCGATTTCCAAAACCTGGAATACGAAAAGTATAATAAATAAGTTTGGTGATCAAGAATCAATAGATTGTAGATTGGCGTGGATCAGAGCAATAAAAACAGGGGAAAAGGTTTCCAATACGATGGTTATTTGTTCCAAACATTTTAAAAAAGATTTCATATTACCAGATACGTTTGTGAATATTTAAAATAGGGTTATGTTTTAATTGTTAAAGTAAAGTAATACTTTAATGGCCAGTACTATTAAACAAAAGTTAAATATCAAATATCATTTAAATAAATTAAAGCAAAGCGAATTAATGTTTTTGTTGCTGTCATAGGTACAACTATTTGATTAGTTTTTGTCAGATTAAACTTTGCTCAAAAATCGTACTTCTTTATACTATCGGGCCTGAATATTACATATATTTGTTATATTGTTAATATAATTGACTATAAATGTCCTAGAATTAGGGGTAGAATCTAAAAAATTTCACATTTCTCCCATGGTTAATTGTAGGTTATTCTCATCAATATCCAAGGAAAAAGTACACATGTAGAAAAAATAATTATATTTGCCTCTTCTCAATTAGTAGTATTTTCTGATATTTCAATATAATATCTATCTCTCAGGCATATGATGCACACTGATACAGTGGATAAGTATACTAGATAGAGCGGCCATATTGTAAACGACTGGGGCGTCACCAACGGTGATTCTATTCGCCAATATTTGAGGGATGTTTCATCGTTATATAATGATACTTTTGTTTAAAAAACTAAAAACTCAATGGGATGAATATTGCATCAAGAGCAGCAGGCTATGTGAAAATGCTGTTTCAAAACTGATTTATTTTCAATAAATAATATAAAACTATAACTTAATTTTCTATTTTATTTCATATAAGACAACATTTAATTATATCTCAATATAAAAGGCGTCTACTTTTTATTTCTATCGTATCTTTGGGATTAATTATTTTTTCTGGAAGATTTTAATGTTTTTTTGCTTCCTTTCAAACAATTCTAGTTTTTTGATGGGTTAGGAAAGGAAACTGAGAAGCATCAGTCCCAGTCGCAGTCCACTAAATGTACTTGAGAGATAAGTCAGCCGCAATAAAACATTGACAGGCTGTGACATTGGAGGAGCGGTCACAAAGAAGACATCTGTGTTGCTTGTTTATGTTAGGACCATCTGAACACAGAACCGTCGTAAAGTTTTTGACCGGATGTTCGAATTCAGATTAGAATTTTACAGAGCACAGAATTGTGAGCCATGTGCACGATTTAAATGAAGCTTTCAAATTTCTTACAAATTCCAAAAGGTAGAATTCTTGCACACATGTACAAATGTGACACATATTATATGTGTGTGCTTCAGAATCAGTGTATGTATGTGTGAATGAAAGCAGGAATTATTGATCAAATATTTTTGTATTTTGTGAAAAAAATATAATTACAACAATATTTAATATGCCATGCCATGGCAAGTAAAATAAAGTTCGATTTTCGTGTTTTCACTTTGACTGATGGAAAATAATTATTAGAAGTTAGAATGACTTAAGTATTGTTTGGATTCACAGATCATAGAAACTAAAATCAGTTTTTAATTCTGAACAAATTTTGCCCCTGTAGGTATACTTTTTGCTCTAAAGAGATATTGAAATGGAAAAATTTTAACACTATTTATTAAAGGTTGGCAAAATTCCTAAATTATTTAAAAAAAATCTATGTGACCCGCACATTACCTTCCGTCACTTCTATGTATTTTGTATAAATACCACACAGAAGTTTCTTGAAAAACATTCCATATTTCCAGTATATTACCTTCAGTCAGTTCTTTGTATTTTGTACAAATTCCATACAGAAAGTTTCTTGTAAGAGATTCTATATATTTCCAGTAAAATTATCACCCAAACATACTGCCAATTGCACTTGACACTGATATTTGTCAATTAGAATTTTCTTAATATAGTAGATGTTTCCATTATTATAGTACAGCTGGCTGCTTTAAGAAATTTAATTTCTTTATAATTTTTTAAATTTTAACTCTATATCCATTGAATATAAAGTATAAAATGTAATCAAATCGTATAGAAAATAAAATATTCTTTAATATTTATAATAACATTGGATGTGAAATAATAATATTTAACAGCGTTTTTTTCAAGAAAAACTGTTAAAATCTTCAAATTAGGGTACTTCCGGTCGACCAATTATAACCAGAATCTAATCAGCTCTATATGGATATGAAGAAAAGGAATTCGCAAAAATTATAATTTTTCGAAAGGTGGTATTGGAGTTTTGCGATCCGAAAGATTCGTCACACACATACATACATATGTACATCCATCCCTACATACAGACTACAGACATCACCGTAAAAATAGTAAAATAGTATTCTAGGGATTCTAAAACGTATATATATATATATATATATATATATATATATATATATATATATTATATATATATATATATATATATATATATGCGCATACGGTACGTAGTCACTTCATATACGGGAACCTACTGGCCGTTGTGACTTCATATATAACGTTGTGACTTCCGAAAATGGAAGTGACAACGTTTCCCATGTAATTTTATTTTTTTCTACCACTACAAGGCTAAACAAGTGTAAATACGAAAATTGTGTTGGAAGTCAAATATACCCCCAGTACCCTTAAATTTGTCACTTTAGTTCATGCGTTTACCGCTGGCGTTGTAATCGCTATCAGTGCCAGGTATACGCAATGCGATGTTACTTCCGACGTGTATATAGCATTAGGAAGTACTTAGTCACTTCCGAAACTTGGCAACACTGTATTATAGTATGTAATTGTAATGTTTTATCCAAAGATGAGTGGGACTGGAAACACAATTTATATAATAAATTTTTATTAACAATATACAAATAAAAAAGATCAAATATTAATAATGGATGAAAAATTCACAAAAAAATACCACTGTTAGGTATCTGTAGCACGGAGTATTTCTGTGAATTAATGATTATTTTTAACACTTATTTAAAAATTTTAGCCAATAAGTATTAATAACAATTAAATTTTTCAATGTGTCAAACGTTACTGACTTAAAAAATTTGTCTAGAATAAAATTAGATTTTCCAATTTAATAAGATATACTGTCAACGGAAAAATATTGTAACTAACACATGTGTTAAATGGCCATTAGTGATCTCAAAAATTAAAATGTCTCAATCATTAATCAACCTCCTTAACACACGTAATAGTAATTATCAGAGGCGTAAACTTTTAATTTTGGCTGTGGGTGCATTATTTTTATTTTAAATATGGGTACCTATATGTTTTTATTATGCAAATAATACAGTAAAAAAACATTCCTATTTTATTATGCATATATTACATTATGTGTACATTTAACATATATAAAATTAATATCTATTACAAAAAAAATAAAAATATTCCTAGTAGTTATATACAGTTATCTCTAAAACACGTAGACATGGCTTAAGAACAAATTCCTGGGCCCAAAGTAACACGATATAACTTAATTTACCAATATGCAAAAAACCGAAAGTGTACCATTTAGTAAAAAAGTAAAATTTTGCTTATAATGACAAAACGCTTTGTTCGGTTTAAATGAAATTTGCTATAATAATCCATATGAATGTCATCTTTTAAGATAATATTCGTTATTATTAGTGAGCCACTACGGTATGAAATTTAGGTGTCACGACCATAATACATTCAATGGTAAACTTTTCTGTCTCTGTGTAAGTTGTGATATCTGTAACGATTTCGGCAGACAAACATAAAATATGAGTGACTGCACAGTGCAATTTATAAAATAAATTGCATCTAGCAATCTATCCAAATGTCAAACAACTAATTTTTAATGCCAGTAACAATAGACTTTTTCAATTTAAAGAGATAGAAGATATGCGTAATGGAGATCTGCGCATAGTAAGAACAACTGAGATCCATGGCGTTTGTTTCTAAAAAAATTAGACGTAAGATGTGAGATATATATCAGATAATTTTAAAAAGTCTTATCGAAATAAGTTACAAAAGCTTTTATTCAATTTAAAATGTCTAGCGATGCAAATTTTCACCGAGAATACAGGTATTTTAATGACTGCAATATTTTTGACCTGAAAAATTGACAAATCATTTTTACAATGTATGAAATATAATTAAAATGTTAGGGTGAAATTAATGTGGGTGCTGCTCTTTGGGTGCATGTGCGTCCGTGCACCCACGTAGTTTACGCCCTTGGTAATTATCATCTCTAGCTAATACAGCCTTAATGGAAAAACGTTGGCAAAAACCACTACTATTGCCTCTAGTAGAGGACATAAAAAAATTTAGGGATGGAACTTTAGCCTTGGCAATAAAAAATTAAAAAATACTGCTATCTGGGAATAAAAATGAAAATGCATATAAATTATTATCACAGTGTACATTGGCACCTCTCATCATTTTTAATAGATGCAGAATAGGGGTCAGTAATGCGTGATAATATAACCTATTAATAAACTATCAACGGAAATAGTAAATAGTTACCTTGCATGTGATGCCCAATATTTTACTTGTTACTCACGTGCAAACTAGATTAAAATAAAAATTTGACAAATATTGCCTGATCGTTCAAATGACAGCACGATAGTTAGTACCACAGTTGCTAAGCAGTCCAAATAAACAACGTTTACAATTAAGTAACAAGTAAAATGATTTTAAATAAGAGTACAATAGCGAACTCTAGGTGAAGCAATGTGTAATAAAATTTTATTTTATTACGAGTATAATAGTATATTATACAACGACGCTATAATGAATGCTCTTATTACCGAGGATGAGCGAGCAAGGGTTCTAATCATCCGAGGTAATAATAGCCATTATAGCGAGTTGTATACTACACTTTATCTACGATTAATGTATTATATACTAGATTTTTTATAATTCCGTTTCACAACCACAAAGTAAATAATCCACATGACGTATTTTTCATTGAAATTAGTTAGGTTAACACTGCAATGTATTGTGATGTAACCATGGTGATGAATATATCTCTTGTTGAAAATTCAATTTTTTGCATATGTATTTTGTAATAATGACTATTATTCCCGGGTCATTATTCCCTGCGGGATTTATACTTAGTATTTTGTAGCAAAAACCACATATTTAATGTGTCATTTTCGATGTTTTTTTAAGGTATCTCGGGTAATATTAATGATAGATCAAAACCGTTTGCACATTCCAGGGTCAACTTTTCCAGAAAAGTTTAATAGTCACCACAGGAATTTTTGATCATCTTTTGTTTCTAAGCTACAGTCAAAAACACGTTTTTCGATAATTTTGAAAATATATCATATCTTATTTATTATGATTAGTTGGAGAAAAATTGTTTTTACAAAATTTTTACCGTTTGTTAGATTGAATAAAATGGCGTAATTAGATTTTTTGAAAACTTAATAATTCTCGAGATATAACACAAAATTTTGATTTTTTAAATGGGAACCTATGTTAAAAATAGTCTCGTCTTCTGGCTTAATTTATAAGCCTTTCAATGATATATAACAAGTCTACATTCTTTTGTTTTAAACATTAATAAAAGACGAATTATTAATTTATTGGGGTGAAAATATTGGAAATTATTAAGAAACAAATGAAAAAATGTATTACAGATCATCATTTGTTTATTTTAATTCTATATCTATTAATTGTGTTTAAAAATTATTCTTAATTAATTATTTTCGTGTTAGTTAAATTACTATTTATATACGTTACAGTTGGCTTTGATACAATCTGAAAAAAATGATTTTATATGCCTTTGAAGTAAATAAATTGAAAAAATGTGTAAAACTGAAACAAATACTATTACTAATACTGTAAGAGATTTTTTCATTTGTTTCTTAATAATTTCAAATATTTTCACCCCAATAAATTAGTAATAATTCGTCTTTTATTAATGTTTAAAACAAAAGAATGTAGACTTGTTATACATCATTGAAAGGCTTATAAATTAAGCAAAACGGCGAGACTATTTTCAACATGGGTTCAGATTTAAAAAATCAAAAGTTTGTTATATCTCAAGAATTATTAAGTTTTCAAAAAATCTAATTACGCCATTTTATTCAATCTAAAAAACGTTAAAAATATTGTATAACCAATTTCTCTCTAACTATCGTAATAAATAAGATATGATACATTTTCAAAATTAGCGAAAAACGAGTTTTTGCCTGTAGCTCAGAAACAAAAGAAGATCGAAAATTCCTGTGGTGACTATTAAACTTTTCTGGAAAAGTTGACCCTGCAATGTGCAAACGGTTTTGATTTATCGGTAATATTACCCGAGATACCTTAAAAATCATCGAAAATGAGACATTCTGTACATATTATTTGTTAATCGTAGATAAAATAATTTTATCTACGACTAACTAATAATATGTTCATTAATTATGTAGTTTTAGATATATAATGCTAAGTATAAATCCAGCAGGGAATAATGACCCGGGAATAATAGTCACTATTCCCTTTGATGTACCAATCATAATATTTTGAATAAAACAAATATGCTAAAAAATTGAATTTTCAACGAGAAATATCTTCATCACAATGGTTACATTACTATTTTAATAAAATTAAGTAAAACAATTTATAAATTAATTATTTTATAGCTAATACAAAAAAAATGAGAGAAAACCTAAAATAATTAATATGGGGATTCCGTATGTTTCCAGTCCACAGTGGATAAACAGGGTGACTTTTTTCAAGGTGTACATTAACATGGGAAATAATTTTTTTGCAAACCGTTGCCCCCCATTTTAACTTACGGCAATGATTGTGGTCTCAATACAAAGATAAAAAAATTCCTCATTCGAAAATACCAAATAGGTGGAAACTATCCAATATTTTAGGCCCATAAATAATATTTAAAATTCACTCATTTTCCTATTAATAGCAAGAGACATGCTCAATTTGAACAAAAAGATAAACAAATGCTTTTTATCTGTCAGAATCGGTTATTTGACATTGACAAGAGACATTAACCTATTCTGACAGGTAAATTGTCATGTATTTGTTTATCTTTTTGTTCAAATATGACATGAGTATTGCTATTAATAAGAAAATGAATAAATTTTAAAATTAATTTATGGGCCTAAAATACTGGATAATTTTTACGTATTTGATATTTTCGGATGGGGAATTTTTTTATCTTTGTATTGACACCACAACTATTATAAAAATATTTACATTTCTAATTTGTTATAATGTTGATTAAACAGTACAGTAAAAAATAATATTTATATAAATTGATTTTATTTCATGTTTTGTTATTTAAAGATATGCAAATAATAATAATAATAAATTTAACATACAGGCTGATTTTTTTCAAGATGTACAACAAAATTATAATTTTTTAAACAAAGATAATAGCTCAAAATTCGCCATTATGGCGCTTCGTTAACACAGAGTGAGATCTTATTCATCATGTACGTTATTTGATGATTTGTTGATATGTGGTTTGGCTGACATGAAATTTGGCTACGTTGCGGAAGTCAGTCAAACGCTTCAATATCTTGTACACAATTACAGTGATGGAAGTGACTTCGTATTTTAAGTATGTACAATTGTTTATTAATTTTTAAAATAATATTTTTTTACCCCTCTTTTGAAAACCTTAATATAGAAGTTCCCCTAAGCCTATATATGTAATTTTTAATAATATATATCCATTAATTAATATGGAAGTCAGGACGCCTTATAAACTTCACGGAAGTGACTCCTTAACAAATGCCAATATATATATATATATATATATATATATATATATATATATATATATATATATATATATATATATATATATATATATGCGCACACGGTAAGTTGTCACTTCATATACGGGAACTTGCTGACCGTTGTGACTTCATATATAACGTTGTGACTTCCGAAAATGGAAGTGACAACGTTTCCTATGTAATTTTATTTTTTTCTACCACTACAAGGCTAAACAAGTGTAAATACGAAAATTGTGTTGGAAGTCAAATATACCCCCAGTACCCTTAAATTTGTCACTTTAGTTCATGCGTTTACCGCTGGCGTTGTAATCGCTATTAGTGTCAGGTATGCGCAATGCGATGTTACTTCCAACGTGTATATAGCATTTGGAAGTACTTAGTCACTTCCGAAACTTGGCAACAGTGTATTGTAGTATGTAATTGTAGTTATGTTTTCTTCAAAGATGAGTGGGACTGGAAACGCCATTTATATAATAAATTTTTATTAACAATATACAAATAAAAAATATCATATTAATAATGAATGAAAAATTCACAAAAAAATACCACTGTTATCTGTAGTACATACGGAGTAGTTCTGTGAATTAATGATTATTTTTAACACATATTTAAAAATTTTAGCCAATAAGAATTAATAACAATTAAATTTCTTCTTATATATCAAAGTTTTTCATTTGTGATAATTTAATAAGTTTCTAAATTTCAATCGAGGTAATACTGTTAAGATGATTAATTAGTTTTTAACAACTTTTTGAAATTCTCGAGTAATAACAATAATATGTCAGGTGACAATTTAATTATTTGTCTTATATTATCATTTGCTATTGGTGAAAATTTTTGTTACTTAGGTTTGACAACTAATGCCCGCTTTCAAAAAGGTATGTTAGAAAAATATCAACTTGTTATAAATTTAAATAAATAGAAATAAATGTCACAAGTGACATTTTAATATTTTATAAGGTACAACATAATTTGATTCAATTAAAACTTTATTACGTTATTAATTTTTGAACAAACGGTTATGAAACCGGACATAAGTTGCAAAAGTGCGGATGTTAACTAATGCACAATAATATCTTGATAAGTAAAACCAATATCGTGAAATATATGTATAGATAAATATTAATTCTTAGCCAGGTAGTTCTCTAATTGAGTGGTTCATTTTTCCACCTTCTTCGTCACTAATAAGTATATGACAAATCCCGCCAATTTATCTGCATAAGAAGGTAACGTTTTCGGTCTAAAAATTCGATACTGAGTATTCAATGAATAAGCACGAATTAGTGTCCGCACAAGTTTTTACTATTTCTACAATGTTTTCTGTATGTAACATTTAGTTCTCCTACGATAATCCGGAAGTGGTACTTTACTTAAAGCTTTGAACAAATTTTCGTGAAATAAATATATAAAATTTAATTCAAAACTTTTCATGTTTGGTATTTAAAACTCGTCTAAAAATTGGAAATATCGTATTAGATGTTGATTAAACCGGAAGTGGTATTTCACTTGATACTCGACAAATTTTCGTGGAAAAATATATCAAAATACATCCCACAATTGCGTATTACATACTTTTCTATTTATTGGGATAATAAATTAGAATTTATCAACCGGAAGTAATACTTTATTGAAAACTAAAATATGGAATTGACGGGCGATAATGTGCTGGCCACATCAGGTTTATTTTTATAATATAAATTTATTGTATTGTTGTTTTCAGAAAATACAATGTCTAAGAGTGATCCCAAAATATAAAAAAGGGAATACACCATAGTTATTCCAGTAGAGTTTTAGCAAGTTTAGATTCCTTGTATTTTATTTCACAGTTCTCTCACTTATTTTCTAAGGTAAATTGGTAACATATGTTTGCAGGATTGGGTAAATAATAGTAATTTCGAAACATGTGACACTGATTTTTTCGCGGAAAATTGTGTATATTCTAAAGATGAATCAAAAATTTTTGAATACACGAAAAAACCGCTCCAAACCACTCAAGTTCAATTCTGAGTAGTCAGCGAAAATGTATGTATTATAGACTAATTAAATGCTCTAATATCAAATTTTGCACTATTACATTTACATTTTTAATTAAAATTTTGGTAACGTAGTGCCAACCTGGTTATTGAGTAAAAAGATTTAAAAAAAAAATAAGGTCAGAGAATTTAAAATTCTGGTTCTCCGATTTTTGATGTTACTTTTACGGTTAATTTCATACTTGGCCATAAAGTTTTACGTAATAAATGTAATAGCCCAAAATACTGTTATAACAGCACTTAATAAGCCCGTAAGTCGTACATTATTCCAGGCTACTTAGAGAAAACTAGTATTTTTTTTATCTAATTCCGTTTTAAAACGTTGAGTTTTACCTAACCTTTTGACGTTATGCGTCTGTAGCAAAGCTGTTACACCACTCAAAATAGTTCGTTAATAGCTTATTTGAGTGCTGTAATAGACTAATACAATTTATTTTTATAAGGGTGGTAGATAAGAATGTCAAATAATACCAAATGTCAAAAATCTCAATAAATGAACGAAGACAAACGTTTGTTAAGAATTTTATTATACGTAATTTTGAATATAAAACTAAGAATAAGAAAAAGACAAGAAATAGAGTAGTAAAGTTAAAAAGGAATAGAAAATATTGGATGGGTTTACAAAAATGACGTTAGCTTTGATATATGAATTTTCAAAGTCACATCAATACCACGAAATGATAAAATTTCCTAAATTTTGACATTACTATTTTTTATTAAAAAGTCTGGTTTGGCCAACATAATACCTCCCGCCATTTACAGCCCGAGTCACAAAAAGATTAAGTTAATCCTTATTTTTGGATTAGCGAATTTTACTCTAATTTTGACAGTTTATTTCTTAGGATATAGTCTAATCTATTCCAAGTAACTACCTTTTTTTTAAAACCCCTCAACAATATTAAATCCCAATTACAGAGTGGGTTCACATTCACACATATCCATGCCTTAGTGGAATTCGAACCCAGAGCCCCGAGGGCACTTATGACATGAGGCGTTGCTCTAACCATTATGTCACCGGAACTATAATAAAATGACGATTAAATTTTAAATACCGGAATAGAATTGAATTCACTAACCCATAAATGAATATTAGCTTAAACATTTTTGTGAATCGTTAATTTTTATTAATCTAAATACATACCTACATATTTACTTATGCTGGAAACTGTATTGAATTCCTCTTCTATTGTTCTATTAATTTTTTTCTTTTTAAAACGTTACTACTATTATTTTGAAATGATTAGTTCTTTGATAATGACATTTATCTGTCAGTTACTACATTTGAATAACTGCATTTTGTTTGTATGAAGCGTAGACTCTGGGATTTAAATTATAGATAATTTTATAAATTTATCCATAAAATGTATAGAAAAAGTATTAATGCAAATCTATAGAAAATTTAATAATCTTTAATTTTTATAATAATATTAATCTCGAAAAAATAACATTTAAAGGTATTTTTCGAAGAAAAACTATTTGAGCTTCTAGTAAAGTGCCATTTCTGGTTATCCGATTTTCACCAAAATCTAATGGGCTTTTTCCATTACAGAAAAAGTTGGAATGCAAAGTTTCAAAATTTTCTGAATCTCTCTAATTGAGTTAAAATGGAGGATCCACACATACATACACACAGACATCATCGTGAAAATGCGATTTTTAGGACGATCCCTATACCTCCCTTACCAAGTGTAGCGGGAGATAAAAAGGCATAAAAGCGCAAAATACAAAAAAATAGTATAATGAACTTAATACATAATTGTCGATTTACGTAACTGAGTTATGTAAAAAAAATTATTTACGTTGCATGAAATAATTAAATTCATTTATTTTCACGGCAGCACTTTGGTAAATTGATTTTCAAATATTAGTTATTGTAGCGGAATTAGATAAAGTTTTGTACATAACGCATTACGAAAACGTGATTGTTGATTCACATAATTTGAAAAACACGCTTTGCTCGTTTTGGCAAATATTGTGTTCATCAAACAATATCACTCTTTTCATAACGGATTATGTAAATAAGTAATATTTAAAAAAAATATATATAATAGATCAAATTTAATAATAGGGCACTTAACTAGCATACGAGTACAAATATTTTTTTTAAACTCAGAAATGAACTTGCATGGTTTGGAGCGATTCCGCAGACTTACTAGCTGTAAGTCTGCGGAATCAACAAAATTATGATTTTTTAAACAAAGATAATAGTTCAAAAATCGCTAATTATGGTGCTTCGTTAACACAGAGTGAGACCTTATTCATCATGTACTTTATTTGTTGTTTTGCTGATATGTGATTTGGCTGACATGAAATTTGGCTACGTTGCGGAAGTCAGTTATACGTTTCAATATCTTGTACACAATTACTGTGATGGAAGTGACTTTGTATTTTAAGTATGTACAATTGTATATTAATTTTTAAAATAATATTTTGTTACCCCTCTTTTGAAAACCTTAATATAGAAGTTCCCCTAAGTCTATATATGTAATTTTTAATAATATATATCCATTAATTAACATGGAAGTCAGGACGCCTTATAAACTTCACGGAAGTGACTCCTTAACAAATGCCAATATATATATATATATATATATATATATATATATATATATATATATATATATATATATATATATATATACAACACAGGGTGTTTCCTTTAAAATAACCAGCGCTTTTTTGGGCGAACTAACAACTTTAGAAAAAAAATGTTTTATACCAAAAATGATCAAGAATAAGGGGATAATGTATCAATAGTAACAAACCGAATATTTAACCAGTGGTTCTCAAACGGTAGAATAAAATTATATTTTTTTAAATGGCACCCTATATAATTTTTTAGCCCTTTAAATAGAATATTATTTTCTGATTTCAACGATATAAATATAGCATAGGGTTGTATAACAAATATTTCGAGAAAAATGGTATTAAAAACTAGAAATAATGTAATAAAAATGGGTTTACTACTAGCGTAACTAGACAACAGACGTATTGCATAGCCTACTGTAATATTATAACAGTATTTTTAATGCCATTTTTCTCGAAATAATTGTTATACAACCCTATACCATATTTATATCGTTGAAATCAGAAAAAAATTCTCTATCTAATGGGCTTAAAAAATATAGGATACCATTTAAAAAAATATAATTTTGTTCTGCCGTTTGAGAACCACTGGTCGAATTTTCGGTTTGTTATTATTAATAAATTAGCCCCTTATTCTTGATCAATTCTTGTATATAACATTTTTGTCTAAAATCATTAGTTCGCACAAAAAAAAGCGCTGGTTGTTTTAAAGGAAACGCCCTATATATATATATATATATATATATATATATATATATATATATATATATATATATATATATATATATATATATATATATATATTCAAAAATTGATAAGGCTCTTTGTTATTTCCCAGTTAATTATAAACCGATTGTGACCAACTTTGTAGCATGTTTATTCAGTGTGAAACCATGGCCAAATAACAATTTTAACAGCAATTCTTCATTAGAAGTGCCCCTTCAGCACTTTTCAAAAAGCTGCAATTTCTTGTGAACCCCTTAGACTCTTGCCACAAAATTTTATGGACAGATCCTAAATTAAAATCGTAGATCTATATTTGAAAATGAACGACATTGGACCAAAAATATAGAAGACTCTTTGTCATTTATCTGTTATTTATCAACCGATCGAGACCAAATTTGAGACGTTTAATTCATGTAAAACCATGCACAATTACTAAATTCGATAACAATATCTTAATCAGAAAGTGCCCCTTTTTCCCTTTCTCCCTTTCTCGAGAACCCGCTTTACAAAGCTGGTACCCTTCCAGTCATTAAACAGGAGAAATGATTCGCATCGTTGTACGACCCAAGTCGCTCGGTACTCATACAAGGTGACCACTTCCAGGCATTTTCCATTTTAATTTACCACATGGTTTCAAAAGAAACTAATAAAAGTTTACCTAGAAATATCAAAAAAAAAATAAGAAATTTTCAGATATGGGTAGAAATTAGTTACTTCGTATGTTTTTCAAGTTCCAATGATGCCAACGATAATGACGAGTCAAACTCAGATGAAAAAGAATATGAGGAGCTTTTACCTTTCCAAGATCAAGTTATTCAAACACCTCAGATATGTAATATAAGTGAAGCATCTGATTCATTCTGCATAGAAGTCCATAATGCTGAAACTGGATCAAATTCTTCTAAGCGGTCAAAAGAAATTAATGTTCGTTAAACATGTATCTATAATCATTTATGTAATTTGTTCAAAAATTTGATACGCTGCCAGCTATAAAAAAGAACCCATGTCTTATAATTTAAGTAATTTACTTAGCTGGGTTTATTTTACTTACTTATTTACTACTTTTGCTACAAAAACACTGATACTGTCAGCGACAGTCACATTGGGAGGGATCGCATAAATAAATTGTTCTTCTATGAATTTAAATTTATTTAGTTACGCATTACAAATTTTTGTGATTACTTTTTTATGGCCAGCAGTGTGCATAACAGAATTAAGTGCGAATTAAAATACAGAAAATTCAGGCCCTTCCATTACTAATATACGGCCTTTTCAGTCTAATCAATTTCCACTTGCAGAAAGCAGTATGGGACTTTTACGAACAATAGTTTTATTTCGTGATTATTTATGGGGATATCATTGTGTTATTTTGAGTACTTATTACCAAAATATCATTCAGCTGATTTACGTTAATTAATAAATGACTCCAGGTCAGAATCCATATTATACACGTAGATAGGTTTGAGAAATATAATCCTGAAGTTTTTATCAAATGTTTTATTTTATAAAAATATTGCTTTGTGGCTATCGATTTCGTCTTTATGACATCATCACTCATCAGGCCCACAGCTGAAATAATGGTTACAATATAATATAGTGTTCACTAAATATTTTAATATAAGTTTGTATAAATGTTGTATAAATATGTGTTTATATTCTTAAATATGACATATATTACGAAATGTAAATTTTAGAAACCGATGGAAATCGGAAAAATCGTAAAAATTTAGTTTTCGAAAAAATATGTAGAAATTTTCTAAAGATTATAAAATATATAAATTTATAGAATTTTTAATATAAAATGGGGAGATTATTAAATATAGAGCTGAAAAACTATAATTGATTAAGTTACTAATGCAAGATTGGAAATATTTTTGAAATTGTTTTGTAAATTTTAGGTAAATGAACGTGACAATCACGAAATAGAGAAAAAATAATTAATTAAAGAAAAAATATTATCCATCAGGCCAACAAATTAAAGATTTTATACAGAAGAAAAATATAAATCGAACCGTTATAGTTGTAAAATCTAAACTGCAACATCTAATTAATCTTGTGACAAAAAATTAGTTGCTATACGCTATTTTTTGCAGTTTGATACTTTTTCAATGTTTCGTTTTTTTTTTTTTTTTAGAAATGAATTTTAATTTCATAGCTTATTTGGTTAATTTACCAGCAGCGGATTATTAGCAGTGGCGGTCGGCCATTTTGTTTTACATACTTACCTCGCTGTATCCATATGAATAAAACATTCTATAACTGAGTTAATTGTCATATTGTACATATCATATTTCGTGTTGCCGAAATCAGAAAATGTGCTTTTGCCAAAAATATGGTGCAAACTATCAGTCTGTATGTGTATTCATATTAAAAATCCAGAACGCAGATAAAGAGGTGCCTATGTGACCTCCGATAATGTGGCAATACTGTCGGAGGCAACAACGACTACAAGGTGTACGCATATGTACAGTTTTCGGAGGTCACAGCGTACTTTCTGTGCTCCCCATATATGACCCCATAAAAACTTAAAAATCTTTTCCCCTCTCAAGGAATTCGGATTGATTATCATTTCAACACCCCATATGTACATTTTTTATCGATGTAGCTCAATGGGAAGACCCGGAGGCCAGGTCGCCTTTTCCATGTACCGGAGGCGACAAGATACCGTGCATCAATATATATATATATATATATATAATCTTCTGTTGAAATTCGAATATGGTCACATACCACATAGTAGGCAAAATATAGATAAACAACGCACTACCTACTCCTACCGGAATACTCGTTTATTGGCAATTTTAAATTGTCAAATGGTTTCTGTTTTGCCGCCCATCTAAAAGAAATAGTAAAGTTGAATGAAAATATTTATGATAGTTTTAACATAAAAAAAACCTTCGTAAGCTGATGTAAAATTTTATTGCAGACTATAATATATTATGATGTTTTATTTATTGAGTTATTATTTTTTTGTATTTACCGGTGGCAAGAAGTAAAAAGGCGTTACAAAATACTATGCAAAACATAGTATATATTTGTATTAAATGTAATTCATTTAATAAACGTGTCAATAAAAGATATTTATGTATTTTGCCAGACTGCGTCTATTAGTAAATAGAGCTCTTTGATAAGATGAAAGTGTTGTAAATAAGAATGATTTATGTTAATGTACAACACTCGAGTTATACCTGTATAATCTGTTGTTAATTATATTCTTGTTTATAAACTTCTATACAATTTCTTCTTTATATACTTCCGCTCCTGTTTATTATTTATAGGTAATTAATATTTTATGAGTAGTTAAACATGATTCTGTTACAATGATGAAATAAATAATAGGCGAAGATGCTCATTTGCATTATTTAACAAGGACGATTAATTACTTAATCAAACAGAAATTTTACATTGCAGTAGGAATTATAATTTCATACCCATATACATATATTCAATATGTGGTCGCGTGGCTCAGTGCTTTATGTGATCGGTTGTAGTTCCAACAACCCGCGTCAAACTTCAATTTTTAAATAGGACAAAAGTGCTCTTTCCCGACAGCTTTGAGTGCACTTCAACGATACCGATTTACCGTCAAATCTACGAATAAAAGCAGATTGGCTAATACCAGATAATTTATTATAGTATCACATTCATTACCTATATGATATGTACTAATACCATAAAAATTATGAAATAAAAACAAAAATGAAAAACATATTTCGTCTCGATCTCCAAAATCATCTTCAATCGGTAGGAAGCACTTACTGCCCTTAACACTTAAATAACTATTTCCTAATTTTGTTTTATAATGTCAACTTTTTGTTTCTCATGCCATGTTTATTTAGACTCCGTGTCAATGAATAATTTTTATTTTCTATTATTAGACGATTTTAGTAGAAATAACCATAGATAATAGTTACCATTGCTAAACAATCAATGTAATGGAACACAATTAGATTTTCTTTAATTTAGGCCCGGTATACTATGATCTCTCTATTTGTAATTTTTGCATTTATATAATTACTGAGTTTACATGCAGTTTTTAAAACCACTTTCAAAACGATTTTGTTTTGAAAACGCCATGTATACAGTATTAAAACGGTTTTAAAAACTGCATGTAAACTAAATACATAATACTGTATTTTTCGTTTTAACTAATATATATGATAAGATATGATCAACCAAAAAATATTGTTACTATATATAACGTTGCGTTAATACGTTAATAGGGAGTTTTTGCATGACATAGAAAAAGATTCCGTCAACGCTAACTTTACGTCTTTAATAACGGACGTACAAAGTAACGGGTTTTCAAAAGTTTATATTTTCCATTACATTTTAATCACACGTACGTTGATTTTGACGTTTAAATGACAGTCGTTTAAATAACTGTCCTTTTCACTGTATTTTGGTAAAGAAATCACTAATGAAAGAAATATTTAATGTTTGCTAAATAGCTTTAAAAGGTGTTCAACATGTTCGCTTACAGCACTGAATAAAAAAAATTCCTGTGCTCCCATTCAGGTTATTTTAAGGATGTTCCAACTACACATA
The DNA here is from genome assembly GCA_963082715.1 of Harpalus rubripes. Taxonomy (NCBI): domain Eukaryota; kingdom Metazoa; phylum Arthropoda; class Insecta; order Coleoptera; family Carabidae; genus Harpalus; species Harpalus rubripes. Next base: position 26,130,790 of record OY720452.1, on the reverse strand, counting down.
TTTTCATATAGGTTCATCTCTTTTACATATCTTAGCTATCTCAAATTATCCTTGATGGTAAATTCTCTCAATGGGGTCCGGTACTCATTTATAAATTAATTTTTTTCTGAAAGATTTCATAAAATTTTAGCGTTTGTTACACTTTCCAAATGTGTATTTTTTGAAATATAATTTTTTTTAATATAATAAATTTTGTGTGAAGTCATATCTGCAATTTTCCTTCGCCTACTGACTAAAGTTGTTTATATTTGTCAATGTCATTAATTCTGCCAAAAATTGATGTCAATAAGGGTTAACTTTCACAAAACTATAGTTGTACCTTGTCAATGGAAAAATCTGTTGTTATAAAGATTTTAAATAAATATGTTTTATTTTAATAAAACTGATAAATGTTTCATACATTTTCATCTGAAATATAACTACATATAAATATATGGATTTTATTTTTACAAGTTATGAATAATATAAAATTATATACTTTGCGATTGGTACACTGATACTAAAATACAGTTGTGACGTCATATCGTAATAGTGCTAATTGTTTTTATTAAAATTATGAATGAAAATTTTAATATTTTAAAAATATTTTGGTGAAATCATTTAATATTAGTCATATTTTCATAATACGACAGAATATATGCAACTTTTTTTTTTAGTACCGGGCCCCATTCTAAACATTTTACCCAATTTAAGGAATAAATAGGAAATTTTTCTGACAGTTCTGACAGCTAAACAGAAAGGTTCTGACGTTTTAAAATAAATTCTGTGCCTACTAAGTTATTGTAAACGTACGTCAACTGGCCCGTCTTTTACCCTTGACGAACGTATTACGTCTTCAAATTTCACGTACGACATGTAACAAATATGATATTGCCTAGCAACCAAGAGGTTAGCGTATACGTCTTTCGGGAAAACGCTATGCAATACGCTTGATAGATAAGTAACTGTCAATATAAAAGAATATCTGCAGTTAAAAATAAATCGATAAAAATTTACATATTTACATAATTCATAAAAAAACATTCAAATTTGTAAAAAGATTCAATACCATTTATAATTGCCTCAAGTTTTGAATAATAAGTCATCCATTGCAGCATTCAACCTCATTCACTTTCTTATTCAATCGTTCAATTACCTCTGGGTGAGTACATGAGAACGGAGTGCACACCAATATTTCATCCTGTTTTCATTGTGAGGCTATCAGTCAAAGCTGGAATTGTCCTGTCAGTGTCCAATGAGATCCTGTCCTCGGATCACGTGACAGGTACACTACACGGGTCGAAACACGGCGGGGTATGACTACAGAACGTGTACGATCCACGCACTCGGATGAGTTCGACATTCCAGTCAATATCAGAATGTTGTTGTGATGTTGTTGATATTTTAATGTTTTGGTAGAGTATGTATTGATGGGAAACATATTAATAAAAAGTATGTAACTGTGTATTAAGAAAGTACTGGACTAGAATAACATGATCTCGTTCTTTTACGACAGTTGCATATCACGATTGAATGGAAAAATAAAATAAATAAATAAATATTACCCCTTTCTAGGTGTGCCAATCTGCATATTTATTCGCAGATTTCTGTAATGATGACATATGTACTGTCGAAGGTGCTTACCCGGCATCACCTCACGGGGTCTAAATGCTATCGTGGAGAGAGCAACACGATTAAGAGCAAAATTAAATAAAAGTTTTTGTGCAAATAGCAATGTTGACGTCACTACGACTACTACGACATAAGAGAGAATCGATATACATATATAACCGTTCACAAAAACCTACACAAATGTTGAAAAATTGCTACAAACGTCTTTCGACTATTTTTTATAAAAACTGTGGGCCAGAAGGTGGGTTATAGCGGAATTTAAAGGGTCATCTTCTAGTTATAGTCCATATTTATCTTCTAACGAAACCTTTTACTTTTGGCACAATACGAAAAATCCAGTGCATTCATTGTCATATGGGACAATACTCTAACCGAATAATGTGCATGTCTTGAGGATACAATGCCAGCTATTATACTGATGAAGACAATGTAATATTAATTGGCGGAATATTTTAAAAACATATTTAGTTTTTATATGTTTAAAATCTATTTTAAACTAGTCGAAAGAAATTAGTACAAATTTCTCACCACTTAGACTTACATTTTATAATTTGTTTGTTGAAAACGTAAATCGGCCGAACTCTTTATGAACCTAGGCTCGTAATCTTCGATGTGACGTCATACACATCGTTATCCATGGCATTTTTAATAGGGTTTTCCAATTGAAACCGATTTCTAGATATAGGAAGTCTTAATTGTTATTCGTTAAGCAATAATAATTTTTTAATTACATATTCTCAAACAATAAATATTACAGTCCAAGTTTGGACTGCTGGCAGACAATGTTATTCTACATACCTTTCACTTTCATAGAAACGTACGTGGTTTCTGCCTGCTGTAGCATCATAAATTCAAAGAAGTGTTACTTGCTTTACTTTCAAAAAGACAATAACAGAAAAATATTAATGGTAAGAGTTTGTAATATTTTAAAAGCTAATAGTTTTTTTTTTAACTATATGAGTCTCTTTCATACAGTTTTAAGATTTAGTTTTAATATAAATGAATCATTTTCTAATTACTTACTATGATGGGCGAACTGTATTATAGGGTCCATTTTAAAAGGAATAAAATGTGTCTCAAAATTGCTGCTTTATTATCCTTTGAAACTGTGAAAAATGTATTTAAATTTAATGTAAATTTCTAGAATAATGAAAAAACGCACTGCTACTTATATTATGCAGTTGCATTAAGTGGTCGTGAAACTGTTACAGACAAGATTCTACACAATAAAAAGCTTGCTAAATTGAGTCACACTTTGCCGAGACGACTTCGTGAAATAGAACTTTTTAAGTACGTTTCAAAGAAAACATTTAATTCGCACGGTCGATTAATTTTGGCAAAAACTACGAGTACAAAGATTTTACGAAAGCCGATAGGAAAAAATACTTTTTTCCAAGAAATCAAGTAAACAATATATTTTTCTGTTGTCCTGAAATCTCGAGTTTGAATCGACATCCAACGAAGGCGATGACGGTACGAAACCACTGGGCGAGTCACACTGGGCGATAATCAAGTAAGCAATGGTTAATTGAGAGACGGTCATCTGGGCGATATAGACTTAACAATATGGCGTGCTTAGTAACCATAAAATGAGCCGGTTTTACATTTTTTAAAAGTTTTTTTAAATTAAAGTTTATGCAATATTTTTCATACTAACAAAAGAAATAATTTATTGTTATTTTCATAAATAATTAAATAAAATATTGGCGCCAGAATTAGTCATGAAAAACAATCCCTCATTCCTGTGGCGTCGGAGCATATACAAGTCATTCATGGCCAATAGGAAGCTAGTTTGCTTATCACCTCTAAATAAAATTAGGCGATAGATCGTCACATATTAAACCGTATGTACTATGTACTCCGACGTCAAATTCTTTTTCAGATCACGTAACTTTTTCAAAATATTACACACATATTTCAATAATTAATTGCAAAATATTGGCGCCAGAAATAGTCATGAAAAACAATCTCCCATTCCTGTGACGTCGGAGCACACATAACACGTCATTCATGGCCAATAGGAAGCCAGTTTGCTTATCACCTCTAAATAAAAGTAGGCGATAGATCGTCACATGTTAAACCGTATGTACTCCGATGTCACATTCTTTTTCAGATCACGTTACTTTTTCAAAATATTACACACATATTTCAATAATTAATTGTGAAATATTGGCGCCAGAAATAGTCATGAAAAACAAAACCCCCATTTCTGTGACATTGGAGCACATACAACACGTCATTCATGGCCAATAGGAAACCAGTTTGCTTATCACCTCTAAATAAAAGTAGGCGATAGATCGTCACATGTTAAACTGTATGTACTCCGACATCACATTCTTTTTCAGATCACGTAACTTTTTTCAAAATATTACACACATTTCAATTAATTGTAAAATATTTAATGGATATTTCGTGATAATTTCAAATTTGAGGCTCTTGAAAGAACCAAATTTTCAAAATTCTTGTTTGGTGCATTTTTGCAGCAGAAAAATAAATTCACACAGAAAATTAGATAAAAATGACGCCCTGATTTTTCTAATTTTGTAATTCTACATGGCAATTGGCCCAGATGTCCGGCGCCCACTTAACCAATGCCCACTTAATTATCGCCCAGTTGTTTGTATCTATGAAGTTATGATATATTTACTTATTTAATAAAGTAAAAACATATTCTTAGCTTGCCTGTAATAATGTGATAATAAGAAATCTTTTAATTTTGTTTTGGATTCTCATGAGAAATATTAATAAAAGAGAATAGATTCCTTTTATATTTTTATGCAATTCATGGCGTGTATTTTTTGCAGTAACTGTATCCTGGCAAGCAGCCGCATGCGAATGCGTACGCGAATGGCAAATCAGTGGTTAGTGACAAGTTTGTTGGAGGATGAGTGATGATACAACACAACCACGACACGACATAGTTGGCTGTGCTCACTATGGGTATACCAACCTAACCAACAGTTGAACACACGTGTGACGGGGATATTTTTGGCGTGAACAGCGACAGTGGCGCCTCGTCTCACTAACGGAACGGTGCATTAGCGAATTAAATAAATAAAGACATTAGAGAGATAAATATCTACATTCTCGGAAATGGTAATGTGTACAAGACTGGGAGATTTTTAATTAAGAGATTAAATTAATTTTATGAGTACACAGTTAAGGCGAGTTATTGGCCTTTGAAACACGACTTTGATTTTATCAATTTCTTGTTATTACGATAATATTACCCAAAAGAAATTCACTGTCATATTCAAAGATTTATGAATAAAAAAAAAAAAATATAAACATTTTCAGCCCGATTCACAAAAAAAATTATGCTACCTAATCCTTATATTTAGATTAGTGAATTCTACTCTAATTTTGACAATTTATTTCTTAAAATATAGTTTAATCTAACCCAAGTAACTAACATTTTGATAATGCCGTGAAGATTAAATTTTAAAAATACCGAGATGGAACAGAATTCATTAATCCAAAAATAGGGATTGCTTAAACTTTTTTGTGTATCGGGCTGTGTGAGAATATCAAAGTAGCATATGTATATTCTGACTTAATTCGTTTTTTACGAAGTAAAGGAAGTATTGTAATCGCGAAAAAAAATCGGTTTTGAGATTTCAACGGAAATATCCATTTTGACCATCCCTGAATCCATTTTGACTAATTTCGTCGCGACGTCTGTACGTACGTACGTGCGTATGTATCTCGCATAACTCAAAAACGGTAATTACATAATTTCTAGAAATGGTACTTTATTTGAAGCCTATAATAGATTTTAATGAAAAACTATCTTAAAATATAATCTAACACTTTTCAAATTTGGTATATAAGACTTCTATGTCAATTGGAAAAAACATAGTGGATTTTGGTTGAAACACGCTAACCGGAAGTGACATATTACCTGAAGTTGTTAACAATTTTTCTTCAATAAAATGGTTTCATTTTGATTTTAGAAATAAATGCTTCAAATAAAATTTTTAGAGAATTAAATTCTGTGTCTGGCACATCAAGTATTATTAAATTAGCCCTTTGTATAAGCAAGATATGTATATTTAAAACTTATATAATTTTTGGTTTTTGTAATGAAGCTTGCTATGGATTAGGACAAAAAAATAACAAAAAAATAAAAAATAGATGCTAATGTCAAATTACGTTAAATACGTGCAATTTTATACTTGGGTCTATAATTCATATTGGTCTTCTGTACAAGGAAGTCGTGTGGTGTCCACATCAGATTTTTTAGAAAGAGATAATACGAATTCATTTATAATATAAATTATCATTGGTAGCATACTAACAGCGCGATTGAAAAAATAACAATAAATGGCTATTTTCTTAATTATTAATTATAAACCTAAAGTTTAAAATAAAACGTTGGCGACACACTTAATCGCCACTTATTGATGTGAAAAGGTAGAGAATTTACCAAGAAATTAGAATTCAGGAGTATTTCACAAAAAAGTGGCATTTAAGTTAGCTTCCAAATTTTGAACATAGACTAGAGGTTTAAAATTAAGAAGTAAATGATTTTATCCTGTATTTTATTGCTGAATACGTAAACTAAACTGTCTCAAGTAATATTTAGAGATATAAATACTTGCCATTACGAAAAAATACCGGCTATTCAATTTATCGGGAGAATTTCGAACTATCTCACGGACAGGGCCAAGTCGTTCTATTGGTTCGACTCAAAAATTATTTCCATCTAGTCAATAGAACAGCTTTTCTGTTTGCGAGATTGCGACTTAGTTCAAAATTCTCCCGCTAACGAGAATGAGCCATAGACATAAAATTTACGATTCAAAATATAGACCGGTTCGCCTAAACTCTATCTGTTTTAACTATGGAGTGATGCGAAGATAGAAGCAGATTGTTCTTCTTTTCTGATTGGATAATGTCAGGGTAAACAATAAAAACAAACTGCTCCTATTTTCACACCACTCTATAGTTAAAACGGATAGAGTAGGTATAGATTTCATAAATTCATAAGTTCCCAGAAATTTTAAAGGACAGATTCTTCTTTTATATACATAAAAATTCTTTCAATTAATATACTGTTTGTCACAAGTAGGATAAAACAGTATAACTCTTAAAATGTAGAATAAAAGAAGTGTTAAATATTTATTATACCAGTAAGTTGCCAATAACACAGTTGTTATTGTTAATAATAAATGGCAGAATTTTGCGTATCATTTTCTGTTAATATACCCATCAAACCATCCCATCCCATCTCCATGTATAGATTCCTATTCTCAGCAATATTTCTCATCAATAGCTCTCTGCACGTCTACACTAGGCAGTCCGACGCTTACACATCAATATCCTGCGGATTTCAGCAAACTCATGACCGGCCCATTGTGCTGGAATTCTTTACCGTCGGACAAAGCGGCCCTTCGCCGTGTTTGCTGACCGTTCTGCCTTTGTCGAACCAGGGCCCAGCCAAACCGAATGCCCAATCATGTATATCCGTTCTTCCACGAAACAACCTAAACAGTTTCTATTCCAAAGGAAACCAACAATAACGTCACGTAAAATTGTACCAGTTTCGGGGATTACATGACCTGTTACCTATTATTTATTTCAGGACATAGAGATTAATGTTCTACTAGGTATCAGGCAGATGATGTAAGAAATTTAACGAAACCACTTCACAGTCTCTAAGAAAATTATATTCGCGCCAATTTATTTTAAGTAAACAGAAGCTTGTCAAATTTTAGAGCAACAAATTATAGTGAAGAAAAATTTTTATGGATGTAAAGACAGATTATATCAATCAACAATAGGAAGAGTCGTTATTAGGATTTTTAAATAACCACGCGAACCAAGCGGTTCAAATTAAAACTAGTTCAAGGGTACTACAGGACTAAATTGATTTAAACACTTTTCTGTTCCAAGAAAAATAGAAAAACATGGTTGTATTTATGTAAATTCGGCACGAAGGAAACAGATAATAAAACTACATAATTTTTCATTTAAAAAATACCTTTTTTAGAATATGTATATATTTTTATTGCATTTTCAAAGCATAGATTATATTTCAGTGGGGTCCAACCGACAGTACGGCAGTGGTAAAACAGTGCGGCTCGGTGAGTCCGGTTGGAAGGTAAACGGCGGCAGCTGTATACAAGCCCTAAATAGATAGAAATTTATTTTTATTTGTTGTCTGTCTACCATATAATTACATGTAGAACGAAATGCAGAAGTAATGTTAAAACATTTATTGGAAGGCTATTTACAGATTTCCATTTTAATATACTTCCACAAAATATCTTCTTATATTTACTTCCTTGTACATAGTAAAGAAGTATTGTAATCGCGAAAAATTTCGGTTTTCAGATTTCAACGGAAATATCCATTTTGACTATCCCTGAATCCATTTTGACTAATTTCGCCGTGACGTCTGTACGTACGTATCTTGCATAACTCAAAAACACTGAGCCGTAGATAGTTGAAATTTTGTATTTAGGACTGCTATAACATCTATTTGTGTACATCACTTTTTAGTCATTACATAATTTCCAGAAATGGTACTTTACTTAAAGCCTGTAATAGATTTTAATGAAAAACTATTTTAAAATATAATTCAAAACTTTTCAAATTTGGTATGTAAGACTTTTATGTCAATGAATAAGATAATAGATTTTGGTTACAATATGATAACAGGAAGTGATATATTACCTGAAGTTACTAACTGTTCTTCTTTAATAAAATATTTTTATTTTGATTTTAGAAATAAATGCTTCAAATAAAAGTTTCAGAGCACATCAAGTTTTATTAAATTAGCCCTTTGTATATGCGAGATATGTAAATTTAAAAATTACACTTTTTGGTTTTTGTAATAAAGCTTGCTATGGATTAGGACAAAAAATAATTAAAAATTACGCCAAATACGTGCAATTTTATAATTAAAATAAAGTCGTGTGGTATCCACATCAGTTTTTCTTTATTTTAGAAAATTGTAAAAATGTAATGTAACAATAAAAATAAGTAAATATATATTTATTTCATCATGGTTTATTATCTATTTCTGGGTTGGCTAATTTGTTTTTATTTCGGAAATAATAAATATTTCCACGGTGCAGTGCGTTTACCAGGCGTCATTTCACGGACTACACCATAGAGACAACATTTAACTATCTTATAAGAAAGTGAAAATATACCAGGTGTCTTCGGCCAACCGACACATGGGAGATTAACATGTGAAATCAGTTAATTGTGAATAGTATCTCCCCAGTGTAAGATATTAAGCTGAAATTTTGTATACTTATTGGAGAATATTAATTCTACGGATTACAGCCCAAATTAGTAAATTTAAATGTGTAATATTAGAAAAAAATAAGAAATTTTTTAGAATTTCCAGGATTATTGTTCGTATACCGGACAAAATGGTTACTAAGTAACAATACAAATAGCATGGTGGTAGCGTTTGCGCTTGGTAATAAACAAAACTCGGAGAGACTGGGTTTGGAACAAGCCAGCAACAAAATTTAATTTTTATTTTTCAAAATATTTTTTTATTAATATGTTTGTAATCTTTTATTGACTGTTAATAAAATTTCCTTATTTTTTTTCTGATATTTATATTTACTAATTTGGACTGTAATCCTAATTCATAGAATTAGTATACCCCAATAAGTACACAAATTTTCAACTTAATATCTTGCACGTCAACGTCATAAGCCAAATTCGGAAGTTTAAAAATTTGCACTATAATTCTTAGTTTATCCTGTTCTTGCAGAAAAAAAATGGTACAGAACTCTATTTGTGGTGGAGAGATCAAATATAACAAATTGTCATACCTTGAGTTAGACTGTACTATGTAAAAATTTCACATCATATTTCAACTTTGTTGTTAGTCATATAACACCTTGCAATTTAAAAACAAGTATTCTAAGTGCGTATGTTTGTTATTTAAAAATAAATCATTCCGGGATTCTAAAAATGTGAGATATGTTTAGAAGTAGCTAGAAGTTAATCGCACTTGATTTCTGTCCACAAACAATTTAGAAGCGTATATTATGAAATGTAGTAAGTACATCTCATAAATAATACACAAAAATAGTTGGTGTTCACTTCAAAGTAGAGATTTCAAATCCATGCAGAATTCCACTTAGCTGTATGCAACACAACGCTCGCACTTTAAGACAGTAAAATTATTTTAGCTCTGATTTTCCCAAAACTAATTCTCTGTTGTATACATGTTCATTGAACTTTTGGCTCGAGACTCACACTTTCAGTTTCGCTGCGACTGCGAGTTTGTATTTACGAGCGTTGTAAGTGAACCATAAACATGATTCATTTGCGCGGTCGACATGTGTGGAAATCGTAAATATTTTGGGAAGAGTGCCCGCTTGCTCCATGTTCCCGACCATATAACTTCATGTCTTTGTATTGTTATAGGCGTGAAAAATGTTATTTACTCGTCTAATGTATTCATCCACAAATATATGGGACTTTAAATTGTCTCTTAAATTTATTTACCAAATAAATTCACTCCAAACGTTTTTGTTAGGCACTATTTTAACTCCTAAGAGATGGCGCTGAATGACTACTTCTACAAACTTAAAATGTACTGTTCTAACCTCGGTTCTAACAATGCAAAAACAGTAACTTATTTTTATTAAACTTATTAAAGAGATTACATTTGCATATTCTTATACAAGTATTATATTGTTATGAATTTAATAGTAATAAAAAAAAAAACATCTTACTATTGTTGGGTACCTTTTTGGTTTGAAGAGCTATGAGTTTGATGAACTTGGATAAAATGTACCATATTATGTTGGAATTTTAATAGTTAATAAAAATATTATATCAGTGATTCGCAAAATTGAGGAAAACAAAAAAAAAATAAAAAATTTTCCTGTTTCCAACAAAATAATGTTGTCTTTGAATAATTTTTCAATAAATAAATAAATACATAAATAAATACATAAGTAAATACATAAATAAATAAATATATCATCACGGCTTATTACCCATTGCTGGGTATGCCAATCTGCTTTGTACACCGATATCGGTAATGATGAAATATTTGCACCGTGCGGGCGCTTACCAGGCGTTACCTCACGGGCACTCATTGCAGGCGTGGACAGTGCACCACAGGGTTCAATTTTGTGCCATTTAAAATTTGAAATATTTGGCGTCTGTCGGGATCGAACCCGGTTCCCCAGATTCGCGACCTGACACTCAGGTATATGTATGTGTATTTTAAAAGTCAATTATTCTTAAATTATATACTTTAATTTGTTTAGCAAAGTATGCCATGGAAACAATTGATTTACAAATTAATAGTTCATATTTTGAATATTTAATTTAAATTTTGTGTTTATATAGGTAATAGAAGTAATATTTGTTCTCATAGTATACAATAAATGATTTATAAAGAATAAAAACGGGGTCCTCCAATATTTAAATTTTTTTATGTAACCATTTGGTTCAAATTTTAATGCAAATGACTCATGTTCTAATTGTTTCTATGGTGAAAAGCCTCATTGTTTCCATGGCTTACTTTGCTAAAAAAATATTGAAGAAAATAATTAATGAGTAAACAACTTTTAAATTGTAAATAACTTGAGAATTTAAAAAAATTATACATAGATCATATGAAAAACAATTTAAGTTAGTTTTATCAAAAAATTAACTATAATGCAAATCCAGTAAATTTTTAGATCAATAATAATCCGTAAAGATATTACTTTTTTAATAATAATAATTACATATACAAGGTGTTGACCGCGACACCGTCACTTTAACATGTAAAATCATACGTCATACTTCAAATAAATTCCTGTTAAAGTGAAAAATTATTTATTTAAATTAATAGATAATTGTTCACTTGAACAGATATTACAATACCTAAAAAAATTATTAATCTAACTTGATAGATAAAACGTCAAACATTTGTTAATTTATCTGTTTCAATTCCACTGCTATCGTTATTTTTATGGTGATTTTTAACATTTTCATACTATATTTCTGCCGTTACAAAACACGTGAGATTATTTTTTCTTATTGATTGATGCAGAACTTCAAGCCCTACAACTTTTATTTGAAGCATTTTTACCTAAAATAATTAGGGAAGCATGAAATTACGATAATGATTTAATATGTTGAAGTCCCATGTAACGGTGGCGCGGTGAACACCCTGTATAAAATAATACACGGACATGTTGTTCACAATGCATAAAAACTGATGGCTGTATAACACGCTGAAAATTTTTATTCAGTATGAGTAAGTGTTATAATTACATATCTAATATTGCACGCTTCAAGTGTTTCTAAAGAAAAATTCTCTCCACCATGCATAACATATTTCTAAGCATTTATGATACACAATAATGAAGATAATTAGTAAATGCAATAATTACATAGGAGGCCATGAGACCGGAGGCACGGGCCTAGTGTGATTCTCATTTGTTTGCGTGAGTTCCATTCATCAAATCTGCGCTCTCGGATTAATCCATTACGTCAACCGACACACTTCTTTGTTTATTTTCCTTCTTATATATCGTGTTATCGCACTTAATACTAATATAAACTAGTGTCGCTAGTGCACCCGCTGAAAAAACAATCCACATGTAAGCAACAAGTTTAAGAAATTGATTATTTAATCCAATAGAATAAAATTTAACGTGAGCAGTTTATAATGTATACATAACAAAACTTTTATGATAAAAAGTATTCATTTATTTATTTAAAAAGTATTCATATAACACCTTGTCCTAAGATAATAAACTTTTCTCGTATTTCAAGCTTTGTATTACTTAGTCTGATTATAAAATTTTGTTTGCAATAAATAAAGTAATGAAGGTGTGAGTTCTCGTGAAGACATAATACTCGTATATCATTTACCAAAATGGTACATTCAGCAGTAGATAAAAATAAATGTTAGTATACACGGTGTAACAGGTAAACAAGCTTTATCAAATAATTTCTATATTATTAACGATACAATAAAATTTTATAATACAATCTTACAGAAGACCAAGGGGGACATTTTTTGAAAACCAGTGGCTTTAAATTTCCAACATAGTTATATTTTTTTTAAATGGAATGATATACCTTTAATTTTTAGGCATCCATGTAGATAATCATTTTATATCCTGACGTAACAAAAATACTGAAAAAAATTCAATGGAAATTTAAATAAATTTTATTTTTATTTTATTTTTTGGTAGGCTAATGAATGAGGCTATGCATGAAAAAAATAAGTATAAAAATAAAATTGATTTAAATTTCATTTGAATTTTTCTCAATATTTTTGTTATGTAAGGATATAAAATGATTACATGGTTAAATTCAGAAAAAATACTCTATCGGAGAGAAGCTATACTTATATATTATATATTCTTATGCAGTTGTATCTTGTATCCTTAGTAGTATTGTATTTCTAAGTACTTTATAATAATAAATACATGTTATAGGTACGTACAGATATTCATTACATGTAAATGAAATGCAAATATACAAACTAGTTTATTCAGCAATTATTCATTTATCAAATATACTTATTATTCTCAAGATTAATTGTAAATTCTACAATATTTTATATGTATGTATACTTGATCATAACATAATAATATGATCATTTATATTAATCCACATAAAGGTCATTATATGATTCTATGTAAATCTACGCTTGCGTTAATTTAAGAATATACGTAACTATTCTGTGCTTTTCAAACGATATTCATTGTACATTTTTATCCAGTAACAGCACCGTTGCTAATCAGTTTGTATCACGGATTAAAATACTATCTAGGTGTGCCACTTTTCATTTTTCATTGGTTTCATTGTTCATGAGGATCTAATTGATATGTTTTCTTGAATGTCTGTCAGATGCGCTAGGTATCAAGAATAAATTTTATCGTGTCAAAATTATATCAAAATGACAAACAAGCAAATTGGATAAGCAGCCAATGTACCTTATTAAAAAAGTAACAAGATTTGTGACGTCATTAACTAATACATTTACATAGGCTTGAAAATTGTAATGAAAAAGGTTATAGAGATTGTCTTGCAAAAGACTGACTTTAATAAACACGAATGAAATAAACACAAAAATCTTTCATACACGACGCAAATATTTTTCAAATTGTCATATAACAAATAACCCTCAAAGTATAAACACAAAAGTTATCAATCTCGTTATCAATGTTAATTGTAGCAAAAAATAAACGAATAATATGGTAATAAGGCAGAGCACAAGCATATTTTTTTAATATATTATTCATGTCATATACAATAAATAATTAACTCTGTTATACGTCTTAATAATTTTATAAGATCATCGAATTTTTGACAGCTAAGAATGCCTGAAATTTTATTTATTTTTCAATATTAATTATTCTAATGCAGTCAGGTTTTGCATCAAGTGAAGACATGCATTCGTGCATGGGCTGCTTGTCCTATTTGAGTAACATCAAATTTAAAAAAATAATTTCGTTTTGATAATGATTTAAATATGAATATGTTTAGGTAAATAAATAAAATCACGGCATATTACCCATCGCTGGATGTGTCAATCTGCTTTGTAAACAGATATCGGTAATGATGAAATATTTGTACCGTGCGGGCGCTTACCAGACGTCATCTCACGGGCACTCATTGCTGGCGTGGAGAGTGCAATACAGGGATCAATTTTGTGCCATTTAAAATTCGAAATATTTGGTGCCGGTTAGGATCGAACTCGGTTTCCCAGATTCGCGACCAGACACTCTGGCACGCAGCCACGAGACCCCATGTTTAGGTACATGTTTAAAATAGGAAAATATCTTTTAATTTTAATAGTATACTTTAGTTAGGGGTCATTATACGAATATATCTCAAGCGACAATAATTAACCGATTTTGACACAGCCTTACTAGGGTTATGGGTTCAAATGCTATTTCTTTGTTTTATATCTGATTACATACAGAAAACGCTATTTAATTATACCTACAATATAGAAATTGCTATTTTAACTTTCAATTCATAATTTTTGGACTGTTGGATTTCGTATTCAAAAATTTATCAATTTTAATATCTACAATCCTATGTTTCAATATAAATTAGGGGAGTATACATCATATAAAGTATTATAACAATATTTAATTATAAGGTATCTATAAATTAAGAGGTCTTATTCTTATATGGGATATTTTCCAAGGCCCATAATTCCTGTTAAAGAATAATCAAGTTTTCCTCGATAAAAAACAAGCTGTGGTTGTTTTTGACGTTTGGTGTGCGATGAGATAAATGTGAATAATCCGCCCAAGCCGAACACAATAGCTGGCAGTGTTCAGTGATAAGCCAACAGCAACAGCCGGCGCATTGTTCCAACTGAGCTGGAATGCGCAAAGAGACCCAACCAACGCTCTTAATTAATATTTATGATTTATTATAATTACTAACAATTAGCCACATCAAGGAAAGAGATATCACAAACGCCGAGATCCTGATTTTCGGAACTTATTTGGGACATTTTAGAAACGATCAAAACAGATTTTATGAGCAAATAATATAAGAATGCAGTGGAAACAGAAATATACCAAATTTCAATAATAATTGCATAAACAATTATATATATATATATATATATATATATATATATATATATATATATATATATATATATATATATATATATATATATATATATATATATATATATATATATAATAACATTGAAATCGCTATGCGCCGCTTTTCATTTCTACACCCAGTATATATATATATATATATATATATATATATATATATATATATATATATATATATATATATACTGGGTGTAGAAATGAAAAGCGGCGCATAGCGATTTCAATGTTATTTTTTTAATACTCCCATATCTCTTTACCTATACATTTTAGCGCAAAAAGGGTAAGAATATAAGTTGTTCAGAAATTAAAAAGGCATCTTATTTACATAATCATTCATATGTCACGAGATATTAATTAAACAAAATTTAATGTTCTTTTAGAAAAATTGTTAAGAGCCTTGAAAAATGAAACAAGTAACCTGAATAAAATTCATTTTGTTCGGAATTTATACAACAAATATCAAAGTGAATATTTATTATTTACATAATCATTCATATTTCACGAGATATTAGTTATATAAAATTTAATGTTCTTTTAGAAAAAGCGTAGATTGCTATGAAAAATGAAACAAAGTAACCTAAATAATATATATATATATATATATATATATATATATATATATATATATATATATATATATATGTCTACTAAAAAATATGATTCGAAGTCTAGCGGCAATACTACGAGTGTCATGCTAGAATTATAGAGAAAAGACACATGGTTCATCTTTTTTTTAATTTTATATTATATTATTATGTATGTTCAAAGTAGTTTCTTTCAGCAATAATACATTTCACCCGTATTTCCTTCTACTCCCAACTAATCTTAGTTTGGAATGTTTTCGAACTTCGTTTCAATCTAATTTCTGAGACTTAAAAACTGTCAAATTAATTTCAGACTAACTTAAAAACTGTCAAATTATAAATTATTCTCGAAATAATTATTAGACAATGCTCTTGGTTAATACCGTATTTTGACTCGATAATTTAAAAATTGATTAAAGGTTTCTAGATAACTTGCGAAGAATGCAAAACGAACAAATTTGGTCTTGAATCAAGTACAAATAATTTTAAATAAATTTTAAACAGATGATATAAATAAAAATATAAATAAAATCTTATATTTTAAATAATTAAACATATTTTCGTTTGAGAAATATCTAGAAGTTGACAAACTGTTCGATATAAATACAATAATTATGATTGGCAAATAGATATTTTGATTTAATATTAGTTACAACAGAATAAACCAGTATAAAATAGAATATTTCAAAGAATAAAATATGTATTTATATAATCGAATTTGTCTAACGAAAAACCCAATTAATTTTAAATAAAAATGTTTCAAATAAAAGTGGTAAGTAAGAAGTTTTATAAATACATATTGCTCATTTTACATGATAACTATGGAATTGAAACAAGGTTCAACACAAAACTTCAAATTCGACTTTACGTAATTACAAAATGAGCAAAATAAAATCTTATTAGTGATTTAGGTATAGAATTTAATTATCTACATTTGAAACACTTAAAATTAATTGGGAAGTTTTGCATAAAAAAAACTAATTCTCCAAATGAAACGCCTATGGTCAGCTTTTTGATTTATGTTAATAATTATATTGACAGTATAGATACACTTATTATATTTCATTTTAAATTTTGATCTTTTTTATATCTTTTTACCTCCCGCGATAAAATTATATACACCTAATTTTAATTACGGAGCCTACGCGTTATATAAACACAACTCCTTGGTTACACAGTTCATATCTTAAATGTATGTAACTGACAGATAAATGTCAAATTAATAATAGTAACGCTTTAAAAAGAAAATAGTAAATAGAACCATACTTAGTATATGGAATGCGACTACAGATTTCAGTATAAGTAAATATGTAAAATATGTATATTTGAATTAATAAAAATTAAATGGCGGGAGGTATTGTGTAGGTCACATCAGGTTTTTAATTTTCAAAAAAGTAAAATAAAGCTTGTATAATTTTCGAGCAAAGAATCCTTCCTTCGTTGAAGAAGCCATTTTGTGGCTTAATTATTACATGTAGTTCATTACGATCCCCACAATTAACTGCATCGTATAAACTGAAATTAAAGTCGCCTGATTTTACATTGTAACAATTGGTTTGCAAGTTTGGCCAGAAATAAACAGTTGATTACTCATTCGGGGTAAATATAGGACGCGTTATTGCTGTAATAATGACTTAATACTTTGCGTTATGGCTTTCTTGATTGAATATTCCACAAGCAAGTGATTTGTTGAGCACTCGAGCTCTCAACTCACGAATTTTCTTCATTAAATTAATGTTATTAATTATCTTATTTAATCTTGAACTCAAATGTCCATAATAAGGAAGCAATTATTTCCTATGTAAAATTCACTGTAATTTTGTAATTTATGCAGGTATAAATATTTATTTATTGCAAAAAAAGACGCTTAGCAAGTGTACTGTCTCTCAAGACAATTGAATTATTACATCATTTAGTTGTTGACTGTTTAATGTATTGTGTGTATTGTTAAATATTATTTAATGCATTGAATAGGTATTATTTGTCTTGTTTCAAACTTGAACAAGAAAATTAATTTTTAATTATATGCTATAAAAGTAGAAATGAAAATGAATATTGCAGAGTAGCACAGTTTTAGTTATTAGAAATACCATACGGGAAGACATTTACTTATTTACCATCGTCTTACAACTGTACTAAAGAAAAACGTTTATTACTGCAAATACTTATATGAATTTTTTTATTTGCTCCTTCAAGAAACGCATATTGTGGTTTTGTTTTACAAACATATTAAAAACTGCCGTTTTATACACAAATACAAATTTGCAAATATGTCTGGTAGAAATTATGATTTCGTGTTATAATTGTTTAATTACTATTACTATTTCTATAAAACCAATGAAGAGTGCAGATAAAGTTTTAAAAATTTTAAATGTCATTGCTGTATTTATTCCCATATATTCTTATATTTAATATTAATATTAACAATGAATATATAGCAGCAAATTTTATACCCGTATCGTAATACTTGTTAATATTTAATATAATTATTTTTTTGGATTCTTCTCTTAACACGAATATACCTACTTGTCGAGCAACTTGTATTTGTTTATAAACAGAAATGTATAACTTTTCCTCAATTAAAAAGCTAATGATAATAATAATTAATTATGAATGTACAGCATAAAACTGTTTACTAATTACTATTTATCATACAAGATAGCAATTTTATTGTTAATATTAAGAAACGAGTCTCACATAATTATCGGACTATCAATATTATTTTGAGATTCAATTATCTTGTTACCAGAATGTATTTCACTAAATGCGAAAATATAATACAAACTACGCGCTTTGCTAGACATCCAAATTTCATCTAATTTTTATAAGCAAATTTGGTAACGAATCTTCCCGGGAGATGGTATACCGAGGGGTCCGTCACTCAAGAAATCGTTGTACACTTACATAAAATGTATGTGTTAATACTGTAATCTTTACAATCAACATTAAAATCCCAAATATCATTACAATCTTGTAAAATCACAGAAATCTTGGATCTCTTACTTGCAATCTTATATTCTTAGACAAGTCTATAAAAGATCATAGCTACTAACTCAAGAAATATCTGTACACTTACATAAAAATCCGAATGAAAACCCTGAAAATCTTTCTATAATATTGCAATCTTTACAATCAACATTACAACCCCAAAAATCATTACAATTTTTATACAATCTTGTAAAATCGCACAAATCTTTGCAATCAACATTACAATCCCAAAATTCATTACAATCTTGTAAAATCCCAGAAATCTTTGATATCTTACTTGCAGTCTCACATTCTAAGACAAGTCTATGCAAGTTCATATAGCTAGTAACTCATGAAATCTTTGTACATTTACATAAAAATCCGATTGAATTTTTTTGACAATCTAATAAAATCCCTATAAATCATCTGGAATCTAGTAAATCCTCAAAGATTTACAATATTTGTACACTTAAGCGTCGGGGGACGAGCCCCTCGCGGTATAAAGTTCGTATAATAACACTCAGTTCATAACAGAAGTGTAGAACTTATATCCAAATATAGTAAATGAAACTTGTGTGGTTATCATTTGTGATAGTTTAATACGGAAACGAATGCTGAACGTAGAACATAAAGTTATATTTTGTCAGAGAGACATCAAGAAAAGAAGCATTTTACTTTACGTATATTCACTCCAATTCTGAAACAAACTTTTAGCAATATTGTTGTAGCCTATAGCAAATAACCAATAATAAATGTAAACAATGAATAAAACATGAAAATGACTGGCTTTACAATTGTTTCTATTATTACAATTTTAGTAACATTTCTAAGATTGAGCAATTGGGCTGAATATGTCTATTTTAGCATTTCTCGTTTTTTAGTTATATGTTATCTTTCATGAATTTATTACTGTAATATGGTGAAAGACTGAATATAATTTTGTGATGATTATTTTGTCCTTTTAGACTTAGGGCTGGTATTTCCATCTCCGGATAAAGTTCAGGATAACTATCCATCAGATAAATAATAAAATATCGCATCGAAATAAGGGCATAAATGAGGTAAATTATATTGAATGTCATTTATTGATGCGATAATGTTCATTTATCCGACAGATAAGTTATCCAGTACTTTATCCGAAGATGGAAATACCGGCCCTTAGAGTCACAGGTAGGTACACTACGAATAACGTCTTAATTTACTAGTTTTAATTTTGAAGTGTACCTGCTTAATTTTTGTGGATTTATTAAAGGATATCATTAAAAGTGACGTTAAATTCATAGGAATGTATTATGAAAGTGCACTTCATAATAACGCTAATATTATAATTGTGCGCTCGTAATACGGCCGCTGTGTTTACAATTTCTTAACATTCAATAATTCGTAATATTTTGTAATATATATCCCAATTTCGCGTTTCTTTTTGCATATGATAAGTGGACATCATCTCCGTCGGAAACAGTCATCATAGTGTTCATCATCTTCGAGATTGAATAATAAAAAATGTTGGTACTCACCCAGCAGCGGTTGGGGAGACATGGTGAAACTGATGCTGGACGGCGGGCAGCTGCCCCCAGATGTAGCGTCCTTCGTGGGTGCGCTGGTCCACGGGCAGCGGCGGCGGCGCCGCGTGCGGGTGGTGGAAGCCCACGTGGAACGCCGCCCCCGGCGCGAACTGCAGCGGCAAGCCCCCGGCTGCGGACATAATCGCCGCGTGGTGGTACTGTTGCTCGCTCACTGCCTCCTTCTCGGGCATAGCGCCACTAACTACTACACTCTGCCATCATCATCATCCCTCACTGTATGTACACCAGGTCCACCAAACACTAACCAACCAACCACCACGTATGTATCCGTATCCGTATAGTACAAGCACAACAGACGGTCTCAACATAACTAACTAGCGGACGCAGTTGACAGCCCGAACTTACAACTCAACTAGCGAGAGCTCATGCGTGCGCGGGCACGGGGCGGGGGAACAAGCCCGGCCCAATGCTCACGACCGAGCAATCCGATCATGTTGTTGTCTCACTCACCCCAACGAGCAACCAGATTCAACCAGTGGCGGACACAACAGCTTTACAACAATTATACCATATTATTTTTCACATTGCAAGAAATATAATCATTTATTAAGAACAAATATGGAACATGTTTATTTAAGCTTGCATGTACATAGAATTTAAGCGAAATATATAACAGGATAATAATTTAAGTTAAAAACAATTTTCTCATGAGACCTAAGCACTTGACAATAATAGTATATTATGTTATTAGGAGTAGAAAGCGGTCTTTTTGTGTTGAACCCAGCTATTGCGGCCGAGGCGCCAGCCGAGGCTAGGCAAGCTGGGTAAAACACAAAAAGGGCGTTCTACTCCGAATGACATATACTATTTTTTCTTCAAGAGTTTCAAAGAATTTTTTGACCCTTTTTTGGAATTTTTTAATTGTAGTGTTTGCAATTTCAGCTAAAGCAGGCTGTGTACACTACAAAACAAAAACAACACAACTGTCAAATAACAATTTTCAATATAATATGTGTTGCTGTGACAACTGCCACCGCCAGCGGTGAACTAAAACACTAACATTTTTTTACTAGTACAACAATAAGAACATTTTTGTACTAGTAAGACAATGAACATCTTCTATAGTGTGTGTACAGGAGCATAATATGAATATTATAATACGCTTGAAGAAAAAAATATTTGTCGTAAGGAATTCAATAATTTAAATTTATTTTATACTAAATGAAGGAAGTACTACACACAGCACATTTTTGTCGTAGACAAAATATCTGCTCAATTAACTTTATTTGTAAAATAGAAGGTAAACTTTAAGCTTAATAAATAATCTATTGAAAAATTAAGGAAATCAGCGCCAGTTGCCTTGAAATAACTAAACGGTAACCGGTGCTGGTTTCTTTAATATAACCACAACGTAAATTCATCACGGATGCAGTTATGAGAATCGGCGTTTTATGCAAAAGGTTAGGTTATTAAAGAAATAACCAAGTCCAAACTCATCATTTTACAATTTAGTGCCACTAATAGTTATTTATGTAACAAGTGTGTAAAGTAGTACTTTTTTGGTCGAGTGCGATGTTTTACGCATTCGGCTGCGCCTCATGCGGAAATTGTAGCACGAGACAAAAAATAGCATTTTACACACGTGTTGCATACAACATTTTTCCTACAGCCGAAATGGTATTGATGTTTCTCATAATACTGAGTGTACAGGCATCCAGCAGCTTCAAATACTGTTAGTACTCTTTCTCATAGCACTGTACAAAATGTAACTTAAACCCTTGGAAGAATCTCAGACAGACGATGATTAGTGTTTTATAATGTACAAATTGTACATTTAATATTAATATTAAAAATTAGGTTAGGTTAGAATACATGTCAAAAAAATGTTAAATGTTTTTAAAAATTAGATTAGTACTCAATCTGTAAAAAAAATATTAGATTTGTTTCATTTACAGTTTAAATTCATATTTCTTAATAAATTTTATTACTTTCTTTATTATTTACAATCTAATTATATACTTGACAGGTAAATTAACCGAATTTTAATGTTGCCTAGCAACGCTTATTTACTTTTCAAGCACTAGTGCGTGAAAAGTACTTTTCACGCACTAGTGCTTGAAAAGTGACACGCACGGTTGTAGGAAAAAATAATTGTGATGCATTAAGCGCATAAAGAGAGCAACGTGTGCGTTCAATTCGCTTAGCGCTAGCTAGCACTAGCGGCTATTTCATTCAGAACGTACTGCTACTGCCAAGTTCAGTTTTGCTCGAACATCTAGCGAAAACCCCGAGCGCTTCTGAAAGACGCAAGATTCTTTTGCTAAGTTCAAAACGTGGGAATTATAAAAGCTGACTGAGTGTGTATGAATAGTAGAGCAATTTTTATTTATTTCGCAAATACTGATGAATTGTTATATTAAATGAAAAAATCTGATGTGGACACCACACGACTTCCTTGTACGCAAGACCAATATGAAGATGAAGTATAGACTCAATTATAAAATTGCACGTATTTGACGTAATTTGACATTAACATCTATTTTTATTTTTTTGTTATTTTTTGTTCTAATCAATAGCAAGCTTCATTACAAAATCCAAAAAGTATATAAGTTTTAAATTTACATATCTCGCTTATACAAAGGTCTAATTTAATAATACTTGATGTGCTAGACGCAGAATTTAATTCTCTAAAACTCTTATTTGAAGCATTTATTTCTAAAATCAAAATGAAACCATTTTATTCAAGAAAAACTGTTAACAACTTCAGGTAATATATCACTTCCGGTTAGCCTGTTTTAACCAAATTCTGCCATGTTATTCCAATTGATATAAAAGTTTTATATACTAAATTTGAAAAGTTTTGGATTATATTTTAATATAGTTTTTCATTAAAATCTATTATAGGCTTCAAATAAAGTACCTTTTCTGGAAATTATGTAATGACCAAAAAGGGAGGTGCACAACTAGATATTATAGAAGTCTTAAATACAAAATTTCAACTTTCTACGGCTTACCGTTTTTGAGTTATGCGAGATACGTACGTACGTACGTACGTACAGACGTCACGACGAAATTAGTCAGAATGGATTCAGGGATGGCCAAAATGGATATTTCCGTTGAAATCTGGAAACCGAAATTTTTCGCGAATACAATACTTCCTTTACTTTGTACAAGGAAGTAAAAAGCATGCTTATAATGGCTTTATTTTATTCCATTTTGGCAAATGTTTAACAAAAATTCAGTAATGAAGCATTCTTTTGAAATGTAAAGCCTCTTTCACAAATTCCATTATGAATATTTTTATTCTCAAATCCTTTTTAAGAAATGCAACCTAGCTAGCAAATGTCAAAATTTTGTAGTTCAATTCTGACTAGCATTTGGTACAACTTAGCGCTAGCAGTATATGTGTGTTGAACGTACCCAATTATTGGCTTAATTTTTTTATTTAGATGGCACCTACGGCATGTATTATGAGGACCGGCGGCGACAGCCAAGCACTGCCTAAAAATTAAATACATATAATATGATATAATTTTTTTCTATTTCTTCAAAATATGCCACATAATGTATGTATGTCCGTTAATATCGTTCATTACTCACTATTATTATATATTTATCACTATTCCGACTTAATTTTCTATGATATTTTATACAGCCCTGTGGTCCAAAGTTTTAACATATTTCTTTTAAAATTTCCATAAACACCAAATACTCCGTCATTAAGTAAGATCATATATTATTTAAATAAACGTCGATAAAATTGCACATATTTTAATTTAAAGTGCTTATCTGGAAATTATCACTTATCCCCTTAAGCCCTCAAGACTTTTCGCATACCACCATGGGATTGCAGATAAAACTTGGAAAACCCTGTTATTCAGTATAAAATGTTATGTAACATTATATCATTATTTTGCCTAGTGTATAATATGCTCAAAAATATGAAGCAAATAAATATGCGCTGGTAAATTTATAAATTATATCTATATTTGAAAAAATTATATATCTACTTTTTTCAGACATAGATAGATAATCCTGAAATTTGAAAACAATTTATAAATTTATATTTAATAGCTAATAGGTAAGGTAATATGAATCAAATTTATTGAAACAAGTTATAAACTAAAAGTTATATTGATATATTTTTAGGTATTATAAAGCTGCACTCACTTCGGTAGGTATTCATTTTAAATGTTTTTCTTAGCTTAGTTACAATACAATAAACGTAATTAACATAATGTGAAATGGCATAGTATTAAAAAAAACAGGTCCTCCACTATTTTTTTAACTTCATCTAAATTGATTGTGATCTGTGATTATGATCTAGAAAATTTTAATAGACACTTACAGAATTAACGTCACACGCAAGAGAGAGCTGCGAGAGAGCTAGAAGATCTTGCATCCAAACAAATCCCTGCTCGTTGTCTTACATCCCTCTCCAAAGTACTGTAGGTACCTGGCATTCTGTTTACGTCTGTCATTCGTGTATAACCTAATTTTCTATTCTGATTTGTTTTTTTTCGTTGTGTTTCTTAAAAATGAGTTTAAACCGAGAAGAGGTGCGTCGGGCAACTAAAACGATGGCTGGAGTGTAGAGGTGACAGTTCTTTGTTTGGAAGTCGTAACCATAGCAATAACCATTAGTTCTATAGGCTTTGCCGCTAGATGCGCTGGTGTAAATTGAAATTGTTAAATTGTCTATTGTTACTTGATAAGCCGTAATATTTTAAAAAAAATATAATATAACGTAAATATCATTTTGTTCACAAATGTGAAATTCGCTAATTAATTGTAATGACATAAATTGATCTATATCAACACTATAAAGTTATATAAATATATTTAAAATAACTAAAAAAAAAAAACTATTCATCCAAGTTTTGATTGCCAATGGCGACCGAAGCGAAGCGCGGCGAAGAGAAGTTTTTTCATTCAATGTATTATTATGTGTATACGCGCACTTTGGAGCAGCGAAGAGCAGAGCAGCGAAGCGACTATTCACATAAGAATACATTGAATGAAAAAACTTCTCTTCGCTGCGCTTCGCTTCGCCGCTCTTCGCGTCGCTGAAGTGCGTGGCGGTCTTTATTCTGCTCATGTCATTCAACATATCTTTCATTTCCATGCAAACGCACATGGTTTCCGCATAAATTCAAACAAGTGTTATTTACTTGCAAATTAATTACGTGTTTGAAAGAGGGAATAACAGATGATTTAGTAGTACGAATTTGAAATACGGTAGGTGTGTGACGTAGACGTTAAGGGCATTAAAAACTCAAATATTTTAAAAACTAATAGATTTATTTAAACTTTGTGGGGTACTCCATTGTTTATCAGTTTTTACCTATTCTTTTTCTTTCGGCTTACAAACCTGGGTGAGTTTTTGCCTGCTTTACTAGCTTGCCCCATTTGGTTCTATCTTCTGTTGTCTCTCTCCAATTTCTCGCTCCTAAAGTTAGATTCTCTGTTACCTTATTAGCCCATATCTTTTTCGTGGTATAACTATCTTTTGGTCTAATTTGCTGCTGGTGCCCATTTAAAAATCTTTTTAGCGTTTTCCCCCAAGCATTCTCGCTGTATGTCTACCATTTTATTTTTTCGATTTTTTACAAATTTACCATATGTGCACCAATAGGGGAATACAGCTCAATCGAATTAAGGAAATTAGTAAAAAATAGTGAAAGTAGATGGTTAATAATGAATATTAATAAAGAAATAAAATGATATAATTGAAATACTTTGGAAATAATTTAGCAGCTCGTCACTCATATGAAATCCATATATATTATTTTGATTGGCAACTCAAAGACCACCTATAAATATATAACGAATACCGAGTTAGGGGGTGGAGTCTACTACCAATGGAAGTAGACAAATTCAAATAGCGGACACGTAGCTACCAGTTCAGTACTGCAATTCTCAAACTGTTTTTATTTGAATATAAATTCTTGCATTAAACTTAATAATTTTGATACACTTGCAATTATAAAGCATGTAGACTTGTACAGTATTATAATATTAATTTGTTTTTTATAAATATAATTTAAAAATAGTGAACATTTCAAGAACATTTTAGATCCATGAAGAAAACAGTTTTATATAAAACTTATATTCGTGACGTCACATCTATATTTTCAAACTTCGGGGGCCCATTACTCGCTTATTAATAGGATTTTTTTCACAGGATTTTCACCAATAGTCTTAGTTTTACTTATACTCTCTGATGAAATTATATTTAAAAAATGGTGGAATCTCCTATTAGTATAGCTGGCGCGCGTTAATTTGAAACTGATTTTGTATGCGCAGAACCTAAAATGTGTACTTGAACGGATCGAAATGTAATAATTGGGGAGTTAGGTATATTGACGTTTAGCCGAAAATTACAATCATTATAACGTATTTATTAGCAATTATAATACTTGTACTATGCTATTATTACAAAGAGGAAACCACTCCACTCCAGCAACATCTAAAATTTGTATAACGAGCACAACCCAAAGAAATTGTAGTATAGATGTTTCCAAATTGGCTAGTGTGCGCAGTGTCAGTCTCAACTCAACGTGCACCAGCTATAGTATAATTTGTAATATCAACGTCAAAATTGCAACAAAATTAAACAAGCTAATATGTAGTCATATTTTGTGCAAAAAAATTATTGATGACTTGAAGACGTAATTGATTTTAATGCAACACTTCTACGCAATTTGTATTAAGTATTAGTTTATTTATTCTACTACGTTTTAAATCTCTCTTAAATACAATTTTCATGTAGTAATCCGTTTAGGAATATGTTTATTTCAAAAGATAATATTTTACAAAAGAAAAATAAACATTTTGCAGTGTAAACAAACACCGATTAAAAATCCGGCGCACGCCACTGGTTGCCACATGCCTGTATACAGACTTCATTAAATCAGCCCGAGAAAGACAACACTATATCGTTTTAATTGAGCAACAAACAGAAGAGAGAGATAGATAGCAGCGAAAAGCAATTTTTCAATCCTTACGTGTTGCCATTAGGCTGTGAATTTTCGTGAAAAGTTTAGGCACTCTGGTGTGAACCATTCTCGCATAGTGTGAGTTGTCTCCCGCACTCGTACCAGCGGTACCCAACCAACGGAGTGAGAGTTCATTAGCATAGAGATTACCCGATTTGATCCGGTTGGGCTGTTTTGTGGTTGACAACTCATTTAAGACCAGCGAGATGGGATTTTTCACAGCCGTAGCAAGTGTAGTTGACTTGTGGACGATTGTAGGGTATTGGAATGAAAACCGCAAAATAAATGGATACAAATTAAGTATCAGTGTAAAGAAATTGATTAATTATTGCATGTTTATTAAGGAAATGAAAGATGGTGAGATAATATTTATATTTCCTGTGTATACTTCAATATTTTGATTAAACATTAATTAACAACTTAATATTAATTCATACATCCAGCTATTATTTATACATAATATTTTATGGTCGAGCGTTTTTTACAGAACAGACTATTCATTTACAATGCTATTCATAATATAACGTCGGTCGGGATCGACTCCTGGTTCCAGAAACACGACTAGACATTCAAGCAAAAATAAGAATAATCTCTTATTATAGTTCATAAAATTTTACCAATTGAAAAAGTGTTTTACTTCAATATTCATTTGTCTTAGAAAAATAATTTTCTTTTTCTACACATAATGCAGTTATGAAAAAAGTGATATTGCTTGATGAATATATTTGCCAAAACGAGCGAAGTAAGTTTTACAAATTATGTTAGTCAAATAATATCACGTTTTCATAATGTTTTATGTACAAAATTTTACCAAATTCCGCTAAAATAATTAAAAAATACACAAAATTTTAGGTTTTTCTATGACAGCTCAATATACACTTCAAAATAAATTTATCAATAAAGCGGGATGGCCGTGAAGATGAGTGAATTTCATTTTTACCTCCTGCCATACCGAAGGTAAAGGGAGGTAATGTTATCGGTCCAAAAATTCGATAGTGAGTTTTCAGTAAATATGTGCGTGCTTGCGTGCGTGCGTGCGTGCGTGCGTGTGTGCGTGTGTGCGCGCGTGTGTGTGTGTGTGAGTGAGCGTGCGTGCGTGTGTGCGTGTGCGGGTGTGCGCGTGTGTGCGTGTGTGCGTGTGTGTGTGTGTGTGTGTGTGTGTGTGTGTGTGTGTGTGTGTGTGACGATTATTTCCTCCACGATAACTCTTACAAAAAACTTCCGAAAATTTCTATTTTCGTATTTAAGCTTTCTACATTCATATAAAGAGTTGATTAGATTTTGGGTAAAATTAGACAACCGGAAGTAATACTTTACTTGAAGCTCTGAACAGATTTTCGTGAAAAATATTTTATGATATATTCCAAAACTTTTCAAATTTGGTATTTAAGACTTTTAGATTAATGAGAACGATATATTAGATTTTTTCTAAAATTGATAAACCGAAAATGATATTTTACTTGAAGCTCTGAACAGATTTTCGTGAATAATATTTTGATATATACCAAATTTTTTCAAATTTGATATTTAAAAATTTTATATTAATAAGAAGGACATATTAGATTTTTTCTAAAATTAATAAACCGGAAGTGATACTTTACTTGATGCTCTGAACATATTTTCGTGAAAAATATATTGACACAATCTAAAACTTTTCAGATGTGGTATTTAAGACGTTTATATTATTGACGACGACATATTAGATTCTTTTCTAAGATTGATAAACCGGAAGTAGTACTTTACAGAAAGCTATAAACAGATTTTCTTGAAAAACTATATTATTAAAACATGATCCAAAACTTATCAAATTTGGTATTTAAAACTTGTGTATAAGTTGAAACCACATATTAGATTTTGACTATACTTGTATTTTAAACCGGAAGTGGTACTTAATTTGGAGCTCTTAACAGATTTTCGAGGAAAAACATAATAAAATATAATCCAAAATTTAGTATTACAGACTTTTCTATTTATTGGAACAACAAATTAGTTTTTGTTTACAAACGATCAGTTGGAAGGGATACTTTACTTAAAGCCATATCAGATTTTTTAATTTAATGCTTTCATCAGTGCATGCGTATGTCATTGAAAATGAGTTTTTAATGTGTTCTGAAACCGATAGATCTTCCTGCTGATGTAGAATAAGAAGAAGTGGGTGAGTCACTAATTCATAAAATGATTTAAAACTGAATTAGATAAAGAATTATATTTCCACACTCTTTATGGAGAAGCAGACTATACCATATTTTTGAAGCAACAACCAACAAATAGTTTTTTTTTATTATAAATATTAACAGTAACATTTTTACAATTATTTCAAACAGTAGTTTGGTTAGTAGAAAAACGTTAAAATACGTAATATAACATAGCTATTAACCAATCATTTGAATAGGTTAACTATTTTTGTAACAATGTCAAAGGTGGCTTAGATAATTCAAAAAGAGCTTCTAAAATAGTTTCACTGATAAATAACTCAAGGAAATGAATAAAAGCGAATACAATAACATAATTTAATAATAATAAATAAATGCTGAGCTTTAATTGATTTTTTATATTTATTTCATACCATAATTTTTTTAGTAAATTAATATTTGATAATCTAATTCGGTATAAAACAGGCGATCAAAACTGAATCCCCATAAACCAAATTTAACGCTTAAGAAAGTTTTGAACATAGCAATTAAAGAAAGATAATAATGAAGACCAAAATACATATATTTTCAAAAATCATAAAAACATTTCGTTTTCATATTCATGCGTAAAATAACAAGTGATATGATTATCATCGATGATATGCTTGAGTGAAACAGAGTTGCAGATTTTACGAATACGAAGGACGAGTGAAATGTGCTGCTTCAGTTTCACGAGTAATATCTTCGATTATTAATCATATCACGAGCTTATATTTAAGGGAATATAATGAATTTTTATGACACATTGTGCGTGCTGGTAACCTAACTTTTCATATATTGCTTTACAATATGGCCTTATTATTTTCATCGTTGTTGATGCCAAAAACGATTACCGCACATTTTTATACTCAAAATTAACTGTTAATGTTGTAAATAAAAAAAACCCCTAGTAACGAATGTAAATAAGGTGATAATTTCTTTGTTTTTTATCATCGCTGTGATAGACAGACATGTAACTAGGGAGATTCTGAATGTTAATTTGCGGAAAAAACATGTCACGTGACTAATGAATTATATTCTCATAGATATAAATCTATACTACGAGAGGTAAATTCAAAAGGCATATTTACACTTTCCAAACACCACAAAAATATTTATAACAAATTTAAATTATAAAACTTCAAATCTCAACAATATATCTTACAATTAGTAGGTAGGTATAAAAGAAAGTAAGTCATCCCACTGTATTTTTTTTTTATAAAAATGGACGAAAATATTTTTATAAATACAGTTTTGACAGCATTTTTATGAAAACTGTATTTACATGACGTCACGTACAATTTTTGATGTGACGTCATATTAATACAGCAGTCTGTATTCATTTTTTGAAAGCTGCGCTTTTATTGGATGTTGATGCGGGCATGCGCAATGCGGTTGCTTGAACCATGTGTGAAATTATTTACTAAAGAGACAGGACAGCCTTGTTGTTATTCCCTGACACTATTTCAACAGTGGCGAGCGTGTGTTTATATTGAAATTGGAAATAAAATAAAGCAAAATTAAAATGTGTAGTGGCCTGAATATTATAGCGTTTTCAGCTTACACAGTGCAAGTGCGCACTGAACGAGTTCTGCCCTCATTCGGTGGCAGTGCAGTTTAAGCTGAAACCGAATTTGTTTAGCTGCCATATTTGCCCTGACACTATTGCACTTGCCTAGGGAGTCAGTCACGAATCAGTGCACAAAAGTCGCACTGAGCCAGTGCACGGTGCAACTTTTTCTTAAGCAGAAAACGCATCAGCTGACTAAATTTTGCACTCAATGACAAGCTGAAAACGCTCAGTGCAAAAAAGTGCGCACTCGACTTGTAAGCTGAAAACGCTATTATAATAAATACGCCAGGCAAAGTGCGATTTTCAACTGCTAAATGTTATTCTCTTACAATCTTCAGGCAATACATCAAAAAATAAGCATTAAAGTTAATTAATATTTACATGCGTTATTCTTTGCATTTTTTTTTCTCCTTATAAATTTCCGTCCGAATCCCATTTGAATACTCATTGATCGTAACCAACAATGTTTTTCAACCAATAATTTTACGTAGTATTAGTACAAATATCTTGATCTATGTTTTATAGAAAGTGTGTTCTGAATTACCTGTACAAATTTGCAAAAATAAAATATGAAGTAAATGAGAAGCCCATACAAATACGCCTCATTCAAGCATTTTAATATGGACTCTACTCACCGGTACACTCGTGTCGTTTCCTTTAAGCAGTGACGATAAAAGGATTAATTTTTCAAAATTTATGTGTACACTAGATAGACAATGCCCATTTTTCATGTGCCGAAATACACTGCCTTAGATGAATGTTACGTTTCTCAATTTTATTTCGAACCATGTCCATGATTTTTAAGAAATGGTCTTCTTTCATTCTAAGAAAATTTCTGTAATATATTTCATCTTCTACTCGTAATTCGTTGGGTGCGATAGTTAAAACGCCGCGATTTTCATTTCTTTTCTCCAGCCATAGTCTAGTCTACCAGCGATGTTCTGATTTTTTAATTTTTTGTATAACTGTGTAACCCATTACTCCAACAATTATTGCAGCTATCAATTTTTCATTTGAATTGACGTTATTCTTAATGAAATTACAATAACGCAACTACCCCTGTACAACAAAGGCCACAACACAAAATGAAGTTTAGTATAGTCTCTTTGGCACCAATTCTCTTTCATGAGTTATGCAACACTCCATAAAAATTTGTGGGATACAGTACTTTTTATGGAATGATTTATAAAAAAAATTATAAAAATTTTTACACTGAGATATCGGCTTATGCGGATAATTTGTGAAAAGAGATGGTGCCAAAATGAGGATGAGGTAATCGAGCACGTTTTAAGGTCCCTAGAATCCAATTTTAACATTTTCACGATGATGGCTATGTGTATGTGTGTGTATGTATGTATGTATGTGTGGATCCTCCACTCTAACTCAAATACTATCATTCAGAAAATTTTGAAACCTTGTATTTCAAAATTTTTCTATTATGGAAAGAGCCCATTAGATTTTGGTGTAATCTGATAACAGGAAATGGCACATTACTTGAAGCTCAAAATAGTTTTTCTTCGAAAAATACCTTTAAATGTTAGTTTTTCGAGATTAATGTTATTATAAAAATTAAAGATTATTAAATTTTAATATATTATGGATAAAGTTATAAAATTATCTATGATTTAAATCCCGGCGCCTACGCTTTAAACAAACAAAACTCCTTGGTTACGCAGTTATTCAAATGGGCGGTAAATGGCGGGAGATATTGTGTTAGCCATACCAGATTTTTTATATACATTTTATTCTATTTGGCAAGGATTTCGATAGCAAAGATTCAATCGGTGTTAAAAAATTGACGACGTTTCAGTCATGGTTTCGGCTATTATAAAGTCAAAAATTGATGTGAATAAGAATTTAAATGTTACTTATATTTCAATTGTTATGCACATCGATTTTTGACTTGATAATGGTTGTAACCATGGCTAAAACGTCGTCAATTTTATAACAAAGGTCTTTAATAAAGCAATTTATCGCCGGAAGAAGCTTTATTTTTCAAATTTTAATCATAAATTGTATTCTCTATATAAAAATAACAAACCCATATTTTTTTGTTCTATTTCGCAGTAATGATTTATTTGTATTGCGCGACTAAGTTTTAATTTATATAATATAACAAAAATTGTAAAATTTGATTTATGTGAAATATCCTATACCTACCTACATTTTTTTTCAAGAATTCAAATATTACCAAATATTTACTGGTCTGTAACTCTTTCCCATGTAAACGTCTTCGTTTATCTCACGAGTCTTGAGATTCGAGATCGTAAATTTCTTCAAAAGTACACCAATTTGACAATTTTAAGTTATTTATTATTAACAATACTATAAAATGGTTGTCTTACCTCTCTTTATTTTTTACTGCATGATAAAGACATAAAAGTAATTGTAACACAGTATCATATTTCCGTTCTGCCTTTAACTACGGTCAATTATATATTCAATTAAATCTTCAAAACTACAGAGCAAGTGCACGGGTTCAATATCCACTGAAATATCTCAGTTTAATAGTTTTGTTTATTCATCCATGTTTCCTGTTTATATTTAGGTTGAAAAAATCAATTTCATTAAAATTATCTAACTTCAAACAATGATAAACAATAATACATACGATATTCAATTAAATCAAATAATATCCATTTGCAATAGAAGTACGTAGGAATTGTATAATAAACTTTAAAATAAATTGTGCATTCATGCGCGCCATTAAAATTTTCTGGCGGTGAAAACAAATGAGATTTTTTCGGTTGTTTCAAGTTCAGTGAGTTTCAATTATCTCAGCATGGAGAAGAGGTGATAATTTGGGAACAATTCGTTACAGGCATCTAGGTGCCTAATCATTCTATCCCGGACATATGTTTTTTTTCTTAGAAAATTGAATACATTTTACATGTATTCAAACTATAGTTTTACATCTTATTACTTGCATCACTGGGTTTACTAATACTAATCCAGGGTAAGTCGAAATATCCAGTCAATGTGCATCATCAATAATTCTTTTCTTTTTTAGGTGGTTGTGCATGGTATGAAGTAATAGTATATTACGTTCTGTAACGTGGAATGCCCGCTGTCGCCGCTGCTGTCGCCTCCGCAATGCGATGATGCAATCGCGCTAGCAGCCGGTCTACATAAACAAACAATCCGTGACGTGTTTAATTACTTCCGGTCGACTTAACCTTTTGTGTTCATTGTTATTATGCGGTTGAACATTCTAGAGCTCTCTGGAAGTTAATGGCAGCTGTATAAAAAGGATGTAGCTATGCTCGGGAGTTAGTTAGTTACATGGAGAGACATTCACATAAAGTGTTAGTGAGAAGCACAGCAGTGTCGTATTGAGCGTATGCAGTTCGTGTCGAGCAGGTACTCGGGAGGTTACTGATAAACTGGGATAGCTGTGGATGTGAATACTCGGTAGTGTTGACGAGTATTCGGAAGCTAGAGTGTACAAAGACAGTAACGGCGACTCGGGAAGTTACTGGTATATCGGTATAGCTGTGGAAGTGAATCCTCTGTAGTGTTGAAGAGTATTCGAAAGCTAGGTATACGGGGACAATAATAACGAGTTGAAGTAGATACTCGGCAGTGGTGAAGAATTGTGGCATACGTACAGTCGGTGATACTGAGGCTGTGGCAGGTGAAAGTTAGTTACATAAATAGACAGATAGTGAGGTGAAAGGTGTGACTTCTGTTCGAGCAGTTGAATATACAGACACTGTTGCTGTTGAGTCAGTTGAGTATATAGACGCGCTGTGGAGGTCGGTAGGCGGACAGTTGTACGTGATATAAATAAATAGTGACATTAATACACAGTGGAAATAAATAAATAGTGTTAGTGTTAAATAGTTTTAGTCTTAATTGGTTTTTTAATAATTGTTTAATATTAGTAATAGTCATATAGTTTAATAAACACTTATTTTAATTAATAATAATTGTTTAATATTTACACTTCACCCAAATAAATATAAACGTTACAGTACCATGAACTGTAAGGTGACAATTTTTAGGTCGAGAATAGGCAAGACCCGTAGGATCGAGTTTTCCTGAACATACGCGACCTAAAAATCACTTACAGTTCGAGGTTAGTAAGCTATTTTTTGCAAAACCTACAAAAATAGAAGAAAAGAAAATAGGTTTCAAAATTAACTTAACAGCTGTCAGATTGATGCCAAAAATAAAATTTGTATGATATATAATATTATTTACCAGCTACCGTGGACTATAAGTAAATATTATAGCCCTGATGTAACCATGGAAACCAATTGTGCAATATAGTTCCACTTATGTGTGTGTCTAACAGTTTGGTAAAACTTTCTCTCAAAAAGAATCTTATTCTTATTATATAGTTATAAGTTATTACATTGTACAGTTTCAGTCTTTCGTCAAAAACAACCATAGTCCTATAGAGATTCAACAAAAACAACCTTAAATTCCGATGCACTGATTATTTTTGAAGAAAAAATGTAGGCTAATTTTCTATAACAAATTTATTTTACTTTCAGTAAAAGAAAATTTTCATATATTTTCCTGTTTGCAAATTATCAGTTTCTTATAAAAACAACCATTGTCATACACACTAATAGATAGGTAATGGGGTCATACCACATTTTCCAATTTTTTTTTCTGAAAGTACATTTAAAACTAGTTACAAAAATATATATTTTATGACACACAAGTTTCTAGTTTTACAGTAATATTTTTTTAAAAATTTATATAAAATATCGAATATCACAGTTTTGCGGCCGTAGTGACGTCTACCGAGCAAAAATGGAACTACTTTTGACGTATATGTCATTGGGTTTTGAAACCACGCTTGAAACCAAACGTAGTCTTCAAAACTTCTGGAGTATTTACTGCCTTATATCATCTTTCCCTTACATCTTGAGCCATAAGAATACAAACAAAAATTTTATTTTTAGTTCTCAATGAGTTTTTCTCGTAGGACGACAGCGAACAATATTGTACAACCATTGTAATATCTAAATCAAACATAAATTGTATTTATTTATAATTTTTATTTAGCATATTTCGTTATTTGTACTATTTTTTAAAAAAACAACTTGTTGCAAGGATGTTGACGTTACTTTCAAAATATTGGTTATATAAGGTTATGTTAGAAAAAAGTAACAGATCTGTTCATATACAGTGAAAGCACGAGTACGGGTGTGCCTCACTATCGTCTATTTGTGTACAAAGCTGTGACGTCATAAAACCAAACTCAGAATCTTTATGAAGAAAATCATGAATGAAAAGTATAATAATATTAAATATTTTTGATGTATATATGCATAATATTAGGTAAATTTTTCATTTATGACCCCATTGCTCATCACTGTTTAATTCCTGTAACTTAACATCCATCTAATATTAGTCATGGACTTGAGTTAAATTGAATTAAGTACAAAAATCTTTAACGGCAAAGAAGGTAGATAGTAGATAGTTGTTTTTTGATTATCTCAAATTCAAAATAATGGACAAAGGTTGTTTTTAGCAGAAGCCCTTCAATTTATCTGTATTTGTTATGCCCGATAGTATAAATCTTACTCCGAACTGGAGTCAACTGAACTAGGTTTATTATTTGAACTGAAGTTAAAATGATATGCATAGTATAAAACTTCCAAACATTACGTTCAACTGAACTATGTTTAAACTGGCTTAATCGGTAAGTTTACTATGCAACTAACTCCACAGATATTTACGAAATGTCAAACAAAATTGTGAAAAAGTGATGATGACTGATATGACTGAAAAAAACGATTAAGAAACGGATATTTTTTTTAAATGTTCCATTAAATTTAACTTTTCTTCATTTGTGTGGAAGCCTTTTAATGTAATTGGGACGAAGCAATGGTATATGGTGTAATACATCGACCCGCAGTAGGTTTTACTACAACAAGATCACCAGCTACACTTTGAAATATTCCTGTTGCGAGATATCCTAGAGAAATTAAAATTTGTAGCATTGAATTCACAGACTTATTTTGAAGTGTGACTGGATCTAATTGTGTATTTAATATTTCCACAAATTCACGCACTGTATTCTTGTTAAATCGAAACTTAATTTGATTTCTATGTTCTATGTCATCATAAACTTCATATGAATTGTTTCTATCCCGAAATACGCGGGGACGTCTAAAATGAATAACTTGATCTTCCTCACTATCTGAGCTCGATGAATCAAAATTGAACATTTCAAATAGTACTGTAAAGTAAAATAATAATAATAATAATATTTTGTCGGCTTTTCAACTCGTCAGAGTTATAGCCCTAAATCAAATACTTTTATTTATTTTTTTATATTATTACATTTTATTACACATATTATAATTAGTATTTGAAAACACTTACAAACATCCAAGCCCCTGGTGGGAATCGAACCCACAACCTCAGGGTCGAGCGGTGACGGTCGCTTCGAGCACTGGTCGCTGCCTCAATCCACACGACCACTGAGTGTAAAGTAAAATAAAAATTGGATTTATCACTGTTTTGCCAAAATGAAATAATAATAATCGATGAACATTTGAATTGTGAAATTCGCAAACGAGCAAAATCGATCGTTCAAATTAACCATCAGTTGATCTTCGGTTAAGTAAAAAATAATGTTTATACTACTTAACGCTAGTTCAAAACATTCAGTCAACTTCTGCAAACTAAGGTCAAGAGTTGAACTATGTTTATACTATCGGCCATAAGTAAATTTCTCGACTGTAGTGTAGATAAGGTGTTAATAAATACTCGAAATCTGTCATACAGCATTTATTACTAGGTTTTGTAAGAATAAATACTGTGTGACTGAAAGTTAGAGAATTTTAATCGCCATATTAACGCATCAAGGTCTCTCAAAGCTGTTGTGGAGAGAGTACTGAAGGGGACACTTTTGACTTCCGTAAATCTGTCACAGTCACAGTCACAAACCATATAAGAATTTTTTTTTGTAAAGGTGGTTGTTAATCATTTGTTTAAGTTTTTTCTTTATTTGCTTAGGTTTATTATTACGTTTTTTTTTTAATATTTGGGTGCGATCGTGCGATCAACATGTTCCGCACCCATAAAACAAAAGATTTGTTTGAGTAGACCAAAAAGTGTATTTTCGTTTGTTTAGCAACAATATAAGTTTGTTTAACTTTTAAAATCTAACTTCAGCTTACGCATTTTGCCAACCCATTTGTAATACATTTGTTAAACTATAAATACTATATTACTAACCGAGGTGGAAAGTGTTCACCGAGGTTTGTATACTATTTTATTCACAATCTGAAATAAAAAATTAATAATTGATAATTAAATAACAATAACCTAACATAAATAAACGAATGGTTTGAGATTTTTTCATTTGTCACATGAAATGTCAATTTGATTTCTAACCTTAAATTTTGATTTCACATTGATCTATTCTTATTTATGTTATTTACAAATTCATTCGTTTCTTCATATATAAAAGGAAAATATTTGTATTATATAATTTAAGCAGTTAAGCTACCAATGTTGGGAATATAAATCCGCCTCGAGGTTGGAAAGTGTAGCGTGAGTATAGCTGAAGTTGGGAAATATCAACTTCCCAACCCCAGCTATACTCACGCTATACTTTCCAACCTCTTGGAAAATGAGGTTAACAATAAACAACTTCCCAACTTTTTAAGTCAGAAATTGTCATATTACTAACCGATTGTGAATAAAATTATTTTTTCTCGGATTATTTATATTTTTCTTGATAATAACAAAATAACAATTGTTTAGCTTGCATCTAGAAGTTAACAATTACTATGTTTAAATTTCTAGCCAAATTTGTTTAACAAAAATGAATCTATATTGTAAGGAGGTACAGGCGTATAACGTACAAAAATTTCATTTCATGGAAAACTAATAATGCATTAAAGTTTCTTAATTTGAAAAAAGTGGAACTATTTAGCATCATTGTAAAGCAAATATAAATTACCGTTTTTACAGTCTACATACAAAGTAGCAAGTAGCCATTTGCGCTCTCCTTTGTCAACGCAAAATGTCACTTTGCCGCTCATGCGCGACAAACTAGAAAAAACGGTCGCTGTCCAAATTTCTACCTATGTAATGTTGAGAAAAATATCACTTGTCTACATTCTTAAGGGAAACCTTTAGTCAGGAACTAATGGCACTGTAGTTACACATTTACCACCTTCACAAGTCAATCTGACATATAACTGCTCTGTCGGTATATTACATAACCAAACAAATAGCCGCACTGCTGTGAAAATAAAATGCATTCATTTACAAAAACGAAAGTATAAAATGCATAGATTAGATTGAAGCAATAGCTAAAGGAGAATGGAAAATAACGATAAATTAAAATGAAATATAAAATAAATTGTGTGAATAGTTGTGCTGCCACCTACAAAAGTTTGGCGTGAACGCTTCCAATGGACATCCACTTTTTCACTACTACACTAGTTTAATGTACTTGAAACAAATATATCCAAAAATCTAATAATATTCATTACAAAATTGGCATTAATTTTTTGAAAAATACGAGTAGTACTGTAAGTGCAAGTATACATTTTATTATTTTTTGTAACGGTGGAGGACCCCATTGTTGCGACTGTAGAAAAAATCGTGTGTGTTTCGAGAGCAAATGGACATTGTCGATTTCGAGAGAATGTAGCGCTCCTGCCTCGCGCGTCATCAACCTCTCAATCGACAATGTCCCATTTTGCGCTTTTAATACACAAATAGCTATTGTATACCTACCATTTACTCGTGTATGTATATCATTTTATCGAAAAAATATTGCTTTCGGCAAAACCGAAAGTAAAATTCGGGACCATTTTACAACAAACAAAAAGTGGAATTTAAGTTCGCCCCCAACTTTGTAAAGAAAATAGCCCTTTGTCCCTATATTTTAAATTATCAACTATATGTATATTGGCTTAAATATTTTAAGATTGTGGTTAAAGAAAATTTATAATAATATAAATTAATATATCATCACGACATATTACCCATTGCTGGGTGTGCCAATATGTTTTGTTCAATGTATACAGATATCGGTAATGATGATGACATATTCGTACCGTGCGGTCTTTTACCAAGCGTTTCCTCGGGGGCACTCATCGCTGGCGGAGATAGTGCATCACAAGGGTCACTTTTGTGCCAGTTAAAAGTCGATGTCGTTTTGGCGTCGGTCGGAAACGAACCCGGGACACCGGATTCGCGAACAGACACTCATATTTTATAAATTGTGATTACTTTTCTTGTTTTTATCGAATTTTAATATAAACCCAGGTGGAATTTTTTAAATCTCGGTTGGATTTTTTTCGGGTTGGGGAAAATTTAATCCGCCATGAAATAGAATATCTGCGTTGGACAATAGAGATTTATTAGCTTTTACCAGTTTCTACTTTTACTAACTCTCAAAAATTCAAAACTGGATTTTTTATATTCAAAATATTTGAAAAAGTGACATACTCGTATAAATATCTATTTTTGCGATAGAACCACATAATTCTAAGCACTCAGTTATAATAAAACATTTTATTTCTTTAGAATCAAATCTTAATCATCATTTTTGAAAATGAAATTGAAAATATGCATATTAAACCAGCGAAAACTCTATAAACAGCATTCCTTTTAATTAATGTCAGGCCTAACATAAATCAATAAGTTTATGTCAAAAAATTAAAATATTTACTAGACAGTAATCACATTTGAAATTAAACTAAAATTATTCCAGTCATAGTCGTAAATTATCGCTATTATTTTGTTGTTTAGTACTCCACGTTTCATCATCCCAAAATGATTTTCTTGGTCATAAACTTCATAAAATAAACTGCAGACACCACCAAAAATAAACAAACATTGCAAATGAACACTCAACAACCGAATGTTTGAAAAAATCACGTTCCAAATATATCTACATGGACGTGCTCGATTAAAAAGAAAATAAAAGCCAGAAGAAAAAACATATTGTTTCATTACCAATAAACAAAATAGAAATATTCGTTAGCTGTTCGACGCGAGTCCACAGCCAAAACATCTCGCATCAGAGGGAGGAAGATAGAATCATAGGGTAAATAATAAGAACGAAAGAGAAGAAAGACACAGCGGGCTCCAGAGTGAAAGAACTTGCATCCAAATTCCATAGGACCTACTTCATTCTATGTTTCTTGATGATAGCTTTCGTGTAGTTTTTATAAGTGATAATTAAATAATTTATTTTCATAGTGTTTACTACTATAAAATTATTGTTATTGTACATAGTAAATTATATACTTTTGTTGACAATAAACAGTCAACACAAGAAAAGTGATAACTAGTCAGTTATATTATTATTGCAATAAAATATTAATTACTGTAAATATTATTTCTTGCATGTCTATTTGAATAATAAATTATTATAATTTACTACACCGTCCATATTCAAAATAAATTATGTTATATTACAAGTATTTTATAGAATTTCTATAAAATAAATTCTGATATGGTCACTAAATTATTTTCCAACATTTTGTTTTTATATTAAAAAGTATAAGTACAAGTATAACAACATCATCAATAATCGCAATAGTTATTATATTAAAATTCTGTGGGAACTATTTTTTTTATTCACATAAATCTTAACATGAATACGATAGTTAGCATTAACTTGCTCTTGAACGTAGGCGAGATATACCGAGTCTGTCAAACAATCATTCACAGCAATTTAACATGAGATAACGGTAGAGATGGGTCAATTCCCGAAATTTAAAGATACGGGGAAGTTCCCAAAAATATGCCCAGAATTTTTTTTTTGAGAAATTTCCCGAGGAATTTCCAGAGAAGTATCCTTCGGGAAATTTCCCAAGGAATTTCAAATATGAATGAAAATTGTAACTTTAGGTTTATTTAGTTTTATTTTTCAGTGAAATTATGGTAAAAAATTCATACATATACTCATATCAATATATTTATGCACTATCGGTCATACATACGAGTAGAGCGAGTCTGTAAGAACTAATAAAGAATACTCTCCAATATTTTAAATGTTCAATATATTTTCATACTTCTTATATAAAGTAAAGGTGCAATATATATAAAACCTTAAATGTGTAATTCAAAAGCATCGTACTAAACTTCACAAGTACCTACTTATATTAACTTTTAAAAAATTAACCAGAATAACAATTTATTTTGAATGGAACTTAAATTACTCAAAAAAATGAACAATGTTATATATTTAAAGAATATTTATAACGGAATTTTCCCGGGAAAAAATCAAATTCCCGGCGGAATTTTTTGGCGGACATCACTAGATAACAGTTTTTACTTTTTTGTACATAGTAAAGGAAGTATTGTAATCGCGAAAAATTTCGGTTTTCAGATTTCAACGGAAAGATCCATTTTGACCATCCCTGAATCCATTTTGTCTAATTTCGTGGTGACGGCTGTACGCACCTCGCATAACTCAAAAACAGTAAGCCGTAGATAGTTGAAATTTTGTATTTAGGACTGCTAAAACATCTAGTTATGCACCTTCCTTTCTGGTCATTATATAATTTCTAGAAGTGGTACTTTACTTGTAGCCTATAATAAATTTTAATGAAAAACTATTTTAAAATATAATCCAAAACTTTTCAAATTTGGTATATAAGACTTGTATATCAATAGGAATAACAAAGTAGATTTTGGTTAAAATAGGCTAACCGGAAGTGATATGTTACCTGAAGTTGTTAACAGTATTTCTTGAATAAAATGTTTTTATTTTGATTTTAGAAATAAAAACTTCAAATAGTTAGGGATATTTAAATTTAAAAATTATATACTTTTTGGTTGTTGTAATAAAGCTTGCTATGGATTAGGACAAAAAATAAAAAAAT
Source organism: Harpalus rubripes (assembly GCA_963082715.1). Lineage (NCBI taxonomy): Eukaryota > Metazoa > Arthropoda > Insecta > Coleoptera > Carabidae > Harpalus > Harpalus rubripes. The sequence goes on along the minus strand of OY720452.1, from coordinate 26,087,955 downwards.
GAATATTAATGTCAAATTATGTCAAATCCGTGCAATTTTATAATTGGGTCTATACTTCATGTTGGTCTTGCATACAAGGAAATCGTGTGGTGTCCACATTAGTTTTTTTCCACATATTATCTGTCTCGTAAAAATTTACGAGATGCTTTATGCATAGAATTTTAAGGCATATAAATTCTGAATTTTGGTAACCGAATAAACTTAATATAAAGCACGGTAAAAATATATCTAGTCTGTAATTATTTCAAAACTATCAACCAAGTAAAAGTTTCAGTAGAATTTGATATCAGTTTCTTTTTACCGTGACTTTAAAATAAGTTTATTCGGTTATCAAAAACAATTCAAAAATTTTGGCATCTAAAAATTGCAAATTTTATGCTCTAAATTTCTATGTATAAAATTGTACGCGACATAATATTGAAAAAAACTGTTTTTCCATGATAAATTGCTTTGCTTGGGTCATCCGGTATAAATTAATTTCAATTTTAGAAAAAGTAAATTAATTTTCAGAAAATGTAAATTCATTTTCAGAAAAAGTAAATTCTATTTCAGAAAAATTGAAATTGCAAAGGTGTATAGTGGGCGAGTTTAGTTATGTTGAAATGGAAATGTAATGATTTTTTCACATTACTGCAATACTATACATGCAATATTACTATTAATGCAATAAAAGTAATAAAATATAGCGTATTTTTTGTACAAACGATATTATATTTATCGTTAGTTAAATCGCCCGCAATACGATGACGTATGTAACATCTTTGGTCCACTACGAACGCCAGTTTAGAATGAAAACATGAACGTATGTCTTCTATATTTGATATTGAAACGTCAAATTCAATGTCAAGTCGCAAAAAGCAACTTATTTGATTTTAAATATATAAATGTAAAACCTGGAAAATACGATAAACACAGAAATTAAATTGTCAAGTGGCATATATAAACATAAACAGGTGGCTGTGTTTTGCTTCTGTCTCTTTCTATGGAGCACTTTTTGCGCAGGTATGTCGAGACCTAATTCGCATCTGATGTTGTGTACGCCGTAATGGCGCGAAGAAAATATCAAAAATTCGAAAACTCCCCCGTTGTAGGATTCGTAATTCATTATTTTTTTTTATTAAGAAAGGAACATTTTCCGTAACTAGTTTTGAAATTTCTATTTAAACTATTATTCACGAAAGATGACTATTCAAGGTCATTTGTGAGCCGTCTGATATAATATTACTTGCAGATAACTTCATTGCATTTCGTATGCATAGGCTTGCAACATAAAATATTTATGGACACATTTTATCTGAAAAAATAAGAGTACTTAATTTATTTGAAAATAATGTTTCTTTCTAAATAATGCCTTTCTGAAAGATTTATGTTCTTCACTTATGTTTTGCAAAATTCAAAAACACAGACTTAACTATAAACCAAGGATTAATAATTTGATTTAAACGGCAACGCCACTGGGTAAATATTAGCACAGAGGGCAGTGTAGTAGATAATTATGTATTTGTAATTCTACAACATACGTCATTATTATTTATAGTGTGTGAGAAAGTAATGCCCCTATTTACGTATATCTGTCACACCACATAAATTAAATAGAGATAGGTCAAATAATCTTTCTCTTTCTAATACAAAATGTTGCTAAGCTATTGGCGTAAAGTGATGTGTATTCTTTCTTTGAACAAATGACCTTGAATAGTCATCTTTCGTGAATAATAGTATACCGGATTAATTCTGTGTAAATTATATATCAATCTACGTGAAGTGAATAAAATGTTCACATTTTTGACATTCTCGTCTGGCGTGTGACATTTTAGTAATTATTCTTTTTTTAACACGATGTCGGAACAGATAAAATAATAGATCTATTCGATGACTTGCACTAGAAAGTCTAAGTGTTAACTTTTTTATACTAAAGCGTTTGATAAAAAAAAGTATAATTTGTGCAGCCTGTTTGGTATGAAACATTTTAGAACTAGTGCATATTTTTCTGAACTGTCTTTCAAGGTTGTCTAGTTAGTGCAAGCTGCAGTGGGGATAACTGTTTAAATTTATTGGGAGATTCAAATTTATCGGATAAATAGAATAATTATTCTAAAGCGACGGAAGTACCTATTTTTAGCACTTCTTCGCAATAGTTAATTTTTAGTTTTTTTTTTTTGAGATGCATTTCGTTTTTCAAAACGTTATCATTGCTTCAACTAAATGAATCATCCGATCCCTCAGAATCTAACAACATTAGCCGTGTTCCTTCGGGCTGTGATTCGCAATCTAAATGATAAAAGTGATCATGATTAAGAAGAATAATGTTTTTACGTTTCCTATTCGTTATCCCCACTCTCTCATTTTGTGATCACTAGACAACCTTCCCCCTTCCCTTCAGAATCAACCTTTTTGAGTGATTCAGATGGATTCATTTCAGAGCAAATTGAAAATATACTATTTCGAGCGTAAAAATTTACCAATGTGGGATTTGTGGCATCAAGGGAAATAAGATTTTTCTACAAAAGCGTGTAATGAACCACATAAAGATTTGTTTGAAATAAACATACTTCATATTCCTTACCAAGAACATTATTTTTTACTTCAATATAATCCATTTTTAATTCTTGACTATTTATAAAATAAAATAGGATAGTTTGCATTAGTCTGCATATGACATTGACATTTGACACTAGATTGTGTTATTGTTTTCTTGATATAATTTTTAAATCCTGTTTCAAAAGAATCGCGATTAAATTCATCAGGATTCACAAAATCACAATCATAGCCCGAAGGAATCCGGCTATTGCAATGGATCGCAACATTTTGTTTTTGTATATTGCGTTATTAGTCGCGTTCTTTTTATCATTTGCTGCACCTCACCTCAACTCAAAGTGAGATGAGATTGAATTGAGCTGAGTTGAAATTTTTGTGAAGTAAAAAGAACGACAACAAATTCCGTAGAACCGTCTGTTAGAAATCCGAAGTCCTGCTCGCTGAATTTGACGAAAATAAATTGTCCGTATTACTCATATGATCATTTAATAATTGCTCCTACGAATAAATTTAAAACATTATAATAAATCTTAAATAATCATTACTTAAATTCCAAATTCCAGCACAACATCTTTAATATTATCGCTCATTTTCTTCAAATAACCAATAAAATAATAATACATATTATTAAAGGAATAAACAAATAACCTTTTCAATAACCAAACTAATTCATCTAAGATTAAAAACTCTACAAGCACAATCTCTTGAGGTGACTAAGAATCGGGAAGGAGGGAGGCATTCTTCTCACTTCGGTCTCACTTTAACTCACCTTAGTTATGACAAAAAAAAACGGTCAAAATTAGTGCGGCAACTGAAGTGAGCTAAGACGAAGTGAGATATCATGTAAAAAGAACGCGACTATTGTGCATCTTCGGGTTATGATTCTGAATTCTGACTACTGCTGCCAGTTCACTAATGCGCTGGTTGCACTTTTGTGTTTTTGGAAAGGTGGTACTATACAGTATCCCACACTCTACGTTCAGTGTAGGGTCTTATGGAGTACCATGTTGCCATATTTACCTGTTGTAAGTCTACAAGATAGAAAGAGCAAAATAGATGCCCAAAAAGAGATGAAATATTCTGGGTGCTTCATTGAATGTATTTATGACAGGTGTACTTTCAGTGTATTTAAACAGGTGGGTGAAAAGAAAAAATAAATAAATAAACTGGTCAGTTTTAATCATTAAGCATTATTTTTTTATTTAATTTATATCCTATTAGATAATTTACTAATATTAGACTTTATAGTAATACTGCATATATTTTACATATTTCATACGTCTTTATTCTTTCTTTTAAATCTCCAATTTGAATTTATAATATTTTAATATTCTAATCTCTAATGCATTTGATCAAGATTAGTATGCCAGGCGATTTTACAATATTGTATTGAAATATTACTTATTACAGGTACAAATGTTTTTTACACCTCGGTTCCAACATATCTTTTTGCGGCCCAGTATTTAAAACTATTTAGAACTGCAGGCAAATTTCGGGGGAATGGTGAATACAACTGTATAGTATACGTACATTATGCTATAACAACTGAACTCAATATATACTACTGGAATGCGCCGTCAGCTTCATATTCTGTGAAGAGAGAAACCATGACGTGGAGGTTTTTCCGTCTTCGTTTTATACATTCTGAGTTAAAAAATTAATTTCATTGACCAATGTCAAATAGTTAATGTCCTTGGTGCACTTTAAATACTGTTATTTTTATTCTTCTTGTATTGGAGTAAAACAGTTGGAAACATTATTTATTTCAAAAACCTACAAAAAATTCTTATAAATAAATGCCTAGATTTTGAAATGAATTTCTATAATTTGAAGTAAAAATTTGATTACCTGAAGAAAGAAATATTCCAGAATGGACTCCATTTGGATTTACAACTATTTATGCAATAACTCTTTACCACATTGCGACTTAATTTTTATATTAAATTTTTAACATTGACATGTGGGGTATTATAATTTTGTTTTATTTTTTATTTAATTTTTTTTCAGAATGTAGGGCTGATGTGCCAGTGCGTAAAGGAGGGCATGTTTTGTTACTATAGGAATCTCGCATCATGGCGCATTCCAGGAATATAATATTAGGTGCGTTCGGTAAATAAGTTTTATTCACATTTTTCATTCTATACGCACTCCCAGAATCATTCCGTAATTACATGAAATGATACGCGTCTTAAAATAGAGCATTCGGCAGGATGGAGTCAAATGGAGTGAAAAGTGTTAACTCCATAAGCCCAATCTCGAAATGCAAGGGTACATGGAGTGAATACGAGGAAATTTTTCGTTTTGAGTGTTTAACCTCAAATTTTATCAATTTCAAGAGTATGATCGCTCATTTTCTATTAGTGTATTTAATAATACTGATGAGTGTAATACCACAAATACGAATGCAAATGTAGAATGTTCTAGTCTATCATTGAAGAAAGTGAAGAATTTTCTACTTTTTCTAATATCTACTTTCTTCAAAATCATTAAAGAATAATTCTTTTGCAAACTAAATAACTACTGGATGATTCATGGTTTTTTAGCAGTATATCAGATTGTCGAAAAGGAGGTTATTTTATTCATGTTAAAATTTTAACTCTACTCGTTCGGTTAATCACAAATAATGGAGTGTACCTTGTTTCCTCGATACACTCCAACTCCAGCACTACACCCACTCCACTCTAACGCCACTCCGTAAATACTCCAACTCCGTATGATTTACCGAACGCATCTATTGAGTTCAGTGGCTATTGGCGAAAAAATTCAAAGTGGGTGACGTCTGGTGGCAGGTTTGTAAACTAGAGCAATAAGGAAACGTTGATAGCATACATTGAAACGTATGTAATTTTAAACAGGTTTAATTTATATTTGTTGTAAAAGAAAATGACATATATAGTGTATATTACATTTTCAGGTTTAAATAATGATCAGTTAATGCCAGAGATACTGCTCAGTGCCACAATGCAGTAATTACAAGTCAAAAAGTGTAAGTTTACGCTATATCCCAAATGACAAAATATGAACTTGATTTTTTTTTCCATATAGCTAATCGGTTCTATTTTTTCTTTTTTAAAACATGATGGCAAAATTCTTCTAATTTTATAGCCAAACTATACTGTTTATCATCCTTTTTAACAAGTTTTCCCATTACTTGTTCCAAACCAGTACAACTAAATTTTTCTATTTCTTCTGTTCTGTAATACACAAACCCATAAACAAATAAATTAATAGCGTAATAATAATGATAACTTTTGTTGTAAAACAATAAATATAGTTTTGATTTTTACTAACCTGTTTATATGCAACAAAAGTGTAACAATATGTTGGCATTTGCCTTCCAATCCTGCTCTACAATTAAATTTTGCTGTCCAGTAATTTATATTCTAATTTAATAAAATTTCAATCGTATAAGGATCTCCACTCAAATGACTTGTTTTTAAACAAGAACCCAGTATTGTACCTGATCCATCATCTTTTCTTCCACATAGCAATACATGTCCTGCCTTAAAAACTGCTTCGCCTTCCTTTATAGGACTTGCAGAAGCAATGTATTCAAAAGTATCACCTAACTTTATGTTAATTTTCTCCATATTAAATACTTTGCACTTTGAAATGTATATTGGCAGCAATAAGGAATGAGAGAACTCTCCTTATTCCTCCGCCATCTTGTTACCGTCCGGCCTGCCACCTATAGTTCAGTTTTTTCGCCAATAACTATGCCTTGTTCCACTTAAGCCAAGCATAAGGAATAGTTTTGACCTCTCTGATTGGCTGAAATTAGAGACAAGGGACAAGTTTACCCAATAAAATTTCGGCTACTTCAGATTTGCTCTGTTGCCAGTGCCATCTACTGAATCAACAGAGCATAGTGGCTGTAACCTGCAACCCTAACCTGCATTGCACTACACTACTTTAAAAAATTACTTTGAACAAACCTAATGAATGCTGGAAAAATATTTGACTGGATTTGAAGGCTTTTTTTATTCATGGAACTGACATTTTCCGGTGTTGATACGTATTATATTATCTGTTTAATATTTATGAAAGTAGGGAAGTAATTTTTATTTGAGTAAGTTTGCTAATTAGGCACAAAACAATTCAAAAGACATTAATGAGATTCGGATATCAGTATCAAAATATTAAATTCTCGTTTAACTGTAGAGTTGTAGCTGTGTTGCAATTAGTAGCTCGTTTGTTTGTTTGAAACCGGAGTAGTCCATTAGAATATCCGGATGGAACATCATAAGATACGCGGCGCGTAACAGGAAATACATTTACATTTTTCCTCCATGCGGATGTTTACTAAAATCACCGTTTTCATGCAAATGAATACAAACAGTATGAATCTGAATCGTGCGGATTATGAAAGACAAGATTCAACAAAATAAAAGCTGTACAACATTACATATTTACTGAAAAAAGTAAACATTAAATTCTTATTTATACACAAACTACATATTATCTAAATCTAATTTGATGTAAGTTACTTTTTGATGATTGCAAAAAACTAATCTTTCTACAATACCTCTGTCTATAATATGACGTTTATTAAACCCCCTTTAATAGTTATTTATGGTATAAGTTGTACCATATTATAGACAGAGGTATTGTAGAAAGATTAGTTTTTTGCAATCATCAAAAAGTAACTTACATCAAATTAGATTTAGATAATATGTAGTTTGTGTATAAATAAGAATTTAATGTTTACTTTTTTCAGTAAATATGTAATGTTGTACAGCTTTTATTTTGTTGAATCTTGTCTTTCATAATCCGCACGATTCAGATTCATACTGTTTGTATTCATTTGCATGAAAACGGTGATTTTAGTAAACATCCGCATGGAGGAAAAATGTCCGTACCGGACGACATATTTTGTCAATAAGCGGCCGACAATTCGTGCCAATATTAAAAAACGTCTTTACTCTGGCTTTGGAGTGACATACAGATTTTTTAAAAAACCTAGTAGTGAGATCTTTTTGAACTAAATTAAAGACACATTAGACATTTTTGTTCAATTTTTATAATTACTGGAATCATTTCGTTTAGAGGAAAAAGAATTTCTAACGATTTGGTTTTATAATTTAATTTTAAAATGTATTGCATATGAGCGAAATGAAGTAGGTAATTGAACATAATGTATGTGAATCAAAAGCTACTGAACATAAGAGAACAATACAAATTCGAGACATATCATTCCATATTTTTTGGTACGAATGAAAAAGTTGGTCGAGTGAATGTATGGAAAAGATATTCAATTCACTATATAGTCCAGTCAATGGATACCAAAAAAGACCTTTGCCTTACAAAAGGTGGGGTAGAAACGATTTAAACATATGTTGTTTAATGGCTGCAATACTTCTTGACTGGAAAGGTAATTGGAAAGAAGAAAATACTGGATATCAGTCAAAAATCAATTTATTTTCTGCCTCTACCGGTTTCGACACCTCATGTGTCTTCTTCAGGAGGTGTCGAAACCTGTAGAGGCAGAAATTAAATTTATTTTTGACTGATATCCAGTATTTTCTTCTTTCCAATATGGGGATGGGATGGGAATAACAATTCAAGTTTTTGACCTTGGGGAGACGGCGCGAGCCTCCATGTTGGATCAAAGTTGCAAAATAGTATATTAAAGAACGTGTTTTATAAGACATGTTTTTTTCGCATGCGTCAAAATTTAGAAAACGAGCGTTAGCGAGTTTTCTAATTGACAAGTGCGAAAGAAAGTCTTATAAAATGAGTTCTTTATACTATTTTTTATATTTTGCGCCTTCGACAATAACATTTACTTACTCAATTTGTGATTACATTTGTAACCATTTGTACATTTTCATGTAAATAATCTTCCCTAAATAAAAAAAAAATAATAATAATTTCAACTTTATATTATTAAAATGAATTGTCAATTAACTAAAAATAAATTAGGTAAAAACGGGTTAAAGAAACGTCATCTAGTACCAACCGTCTAAAACAAAAAAATGCGTATCGAAATGAAGGTCATTACGATACGCAATTGCGTATCGTAATGACTTCATTATGAACGCAAAATATAAAAAAGAGATTTTTTGGGTTTTTGGCTATTTTCTCGAAAACAGTAGCCCGTATCAAAATTTTATAAGAATACAAAATTAAAGCTCGTAAATTTTTATACAAAAAAGTGTTCTCATATTTTTTACCTAGGATGAACTCTCAAATAGTTATGTAAAAATTGTTAACCAGAATAACAGTTTATGAAAAAAATAAATTATTTAAAAGATAAATAATATTAGATATTTAATATTTAGTCTAATAGGTTTTACTATTTATACCAGTTCACAGTCCTCATGGCATCGAAAGAAGTAAATTATCGATGAATTTTAAATATTTTTTTCAAATCGGCTTAGTTCTCATTTTTTCATCTAAAATATCGACACGGTAAAAGTTATACAATATTACTTATTTAATACGTGTCGAACTTTCACATGAAAAAAGAGAACTAAATCGATTTGTAGATATTTCATATTTTAGAGGGATTTCTTATAAGTTAAACTTTTATCAGGTTGAAGAAGTCTGCACTTATTTGTTTTGCCAATTAAACAACCACATCAGATGAATTACGCTACAAGTTGATTACCCGTAAAATTGGGTTCAATTTAAATTTAACCAAAATTATTTGTATTTCTGATGCTTTATTTTTACATTGTTTAAGAGCTGCATCCCAAACATATTTATGGAAAAAATCATTACAACCACTGTTCGAGCCTCTGAACTTCCTCCAATTCGTCTATGAATTACGAAATTCCAAGTCACGCCCGACGAAAATGATAAAACCTCCTCTGCCTGACTCTTTAATTAGGCCTTGCAAATGTAATTCAGACTGCAGAATAATGTCTTGTAATTGTAAAAAAAAAATGATTTAAACTGTATCTCTCTCTGTAAATGTGTTCATAACGATTGTCAAAACTTATCTTTTTAAGGTAGTATCTTCTTCTTCTTCTTCTTCTTCTTATTCTTAGGGGTCGCTGTTCCTTACTTTTCTCCTCTAATCATTCCTGTCCAACACATCTTCACACTCTCCTTTCTCATTCAAATCTTTTGCGTTACAGTCTTTCCTTCTTCTCTTTGCCCTTACTCATACTCCTGAGATTGAGAGTTTTAATCCTGAGGACTGGCTTCTCTAACCCCGACCGTCCATGACGGGGTAGTCCTAACCGACTTGGCACAGGGGTCAGGCGAGGCTACAACTGCATGCCACTTGCAAGGAACACCCTAGCCCTTATACCACTTTCCGATCCTACAGGCGAAGATTTTACGGTCGGATATCTGTCCTACCACCAACCCTCACCATTTACTCGGGCTTGGAACCGGCGCCAAGTTGAGCTGGCTTACTCCCTCAGTGGCTGGTTATTGTACAGAACAATAATATTTACACATTTTCTTATTGGTAAAAATCGATTGACTATCTCAAATTTGAGATAAATGCAATCAAAGAGAGCTCTTTTGGTATACGTTTTCTATATCAAGCAATATAAATGTCATATTTTTCACTGTACCTTCAAAACAGTGCTTCCTATTTTATTGGAAAACATCTGAGTTTATATATATATAAATGACAAATATTAAAATAAAAATAACTTTTTGGCCATATTGCTTAAGAGATATAGCTTAATAAAGTGCGAAATTTTTTACTAATACAGAGACGGAAGGGGTCGGAAGGCTATGATCTGGCAACACAGACTTGTTTAAATGTAATATACTTGGCCTCTAATTAAGAAAATTTTATCATCAATCTGCTTTTTCTGGAACAACTATTAGAATTTGCACTTAAATTTGTTAACTCAGATATCAAAATAAGCTACCACACTATCTAGTTTGACGTTATTTAAAAACTCTTTTATAACTAAAACGTCTAAACCGTGTCGGGTACAATATAACCCGCTACAATACTTTGGAGCTGGTATGAACTGCTGCGGAGAGGGAAACAAAGTAAACGACCATCGGCCGTATCCGGCAACCGTGTAGGCGTTTACCAGGCGTCACCTCACGGGCACTCATTAATGTGTGGAGAGTGCGCCACAAGGGTAACTTTTGTGCCATTTAAATTCGAAATATTTCCTTATGGCATCGGTCGGAATCGAACCCGGTTCCCCAGATTCGCGACCAAACACTCAGGCACGCGGCTTTTTTACCATATTGAATTTGTATTTTATAATATTCGTGATGTTTGTAATTTCATACCCTACATAAACAACTTTTTAGTAGTAATAAACAACGTTTTCTTGACCGTTACATCGATTTCATCAATAATTCTTATACCCCCTATAAAAAAAAATTGACCACTAACTTTGTCCGGCAACATTCAGAATTTCATTCTTTAGGTCTTTCTGAACCTAAATCATCAATCAGAATGAATCCACCGGTTTTTTCAAACGGAATGTTTCTTGGCGCCCGGTCGTGCAGTTGTACCACTATCACTTAAAATTAAAACTTACTTTTATTCAGTTAGTCAATTCAATTTTTCACAGTAATTAAAAAAAAAATTCAATACGAATAGGAATTAACATCAATTTATTTGGCTAACTGAATAAAAATAAGTTTAAATTATAAATGTCGGTGGTGCAACTGGCTATAAAAGTTCTGTGCATTTATCCACAAAAACTAGAAATTCAATTGCAATTAGCATAACTGTGAGTTTAATGGAGACAAGAATTAATCGGCAATTATTTGTATTTTATACCGTAACAACAGTTATTTCATGATCAAACAAGATTTATCTAAATTTGTATTGTAAAGTAGCAAGAAAATTTCCTTTAATAAAACATCTGTATTACGTTACATCAAAATAAAAACATTAATACCACGCACAAAAACTTGATTAACTTGATAACCATATCCCATAATCATCTTCCCGAGAACCCATTCTTTGTTGTTTGTTGGTAAGAAGGGACAAGAAACTCCGGAGCGAGTATTAGACGACCGAGAACGTAAAAAGACGATCTGGAGTCGAGTGCAAGCTGCATCTTTCTCTAACGCATGGAGTTCCTTATGCAGCTATCTCATGGCCAGCTCCACCTGGCCTTGAACATATAAATGAAGTTATTAAGACATTAGACTGGCAGTCGCCGCCGCCGCTGACGAGCGCTAGTGCCATCTGACGAGTGTGGGGCGAACTAAGAAGAAACGCAACTGAAATCACGGTAGCCAGTATTAGAAATTGTAATAGGTAAGGTGAGATATGAGGTATTAATTATTATTGTGATGAAATATAGATTGGGAATGTGTGCATGCAGAGCCCAAATCGTTTGACTAAATAATAATTTATTTAACGAAAAATTAAAGCAAAATAAAATGAAAAATATTGTTCAGTATGAACAATGATAGCAGCAATATTGAACAATATTTTGTTTCCTTACATTTAACAATTAATGGGCAAAAAGGCTAGAAGTCTTTTCACTGAACCTTGTACAGTGACGGATCCAGCGAGGGGGCACAGAGAGAATTTATGTTTTAAATTTGAATTTCTTTTTCTCTTGTTTTTTAAATTTTTCTTGTATTCTTTCTGCTCTTACGTGGTGAAACTTTGTATTCATTTTAAAGGGTCGAATAATGGGATCATGCACTCTAATTTTTTATTATTTTAAATGAAAGGTATTTTAATTTTGAAGCAATTCGCAGTAATAAAAATCTCAATAGTTTTTAGTTTAACTGCATTTGATTTTTAAAATCAAGGTGACGTTACGGTGGCACCTATTGCTGTATCTTTCTGTCGCACAAGCTCTAGGGAGCACTAATGTAACGTCAGGGTGACACTGACAATAAACCTCAAATATCTCGCAAAGTAATTATTAAAAAAAGTTTTTTTTATCTTAATCCCTATTTATTGAGTAATACTTTAAGTACAAAGTGTACATTTTGCGGTTCTTTGTTTCTTACACTTGCTACTTTACTTGTAAGTGTTGCTATGGCTGAGAGATGTTTCTCCATATGGAGAAGAGTAAAGACTGCGTAGCGTACAAATTTAACAAAAGATCGCTTATTTGGGCTATATTTGTTACATAGACAGACGAACATACAAATGATAATGTTATTCTCAGATATGCGAAATCAGGTCATCGTAGAACTGAATTTTTAATCTAAATTTTATATACAGGCTGTAAAGGGTGGGCTGATTTTACACAGGCGGCTTCTACGATTAAAAAAAAAAGGAAAAAAGTTTATAAAAACATATGTCCTAAAATGGTTCGTTTCTAAGTTACAGTTACTTGAGTTTTTCAGAATTTTTGTTAAAAAAATAGAGAACGGAGCTGTTTAATTGAAATTATAATATAATTAAAATTACTTCCTTGGGTAGCAACACACTGCTGACCTCCGTTTTCTGTTATCTTTTGGATAAGAAACTGAAAAACCTCAAGTAGCTATAACTCAGTAACGAACCATTTTAGGACATATGTTTATATACTTATTTCCTTATTTTTAATCGTAGAAGCCGCCTTTGTATAGTCAGCCCATCATTTTTGTTATACCCGGTATATAAAATCATAAGTTTTTCATGTTAGAATTTATTTCTTAATAACAAACAGTTTATTATAATTTAAGTTTATACAAATAATCAAATTAAATTAAAGATGTAAAATATAATTTATTTCTACATTTTATTTTTTTACATCCCTACATGAACCTAATGCATCCCCTGAGAATATTGGCTGTTCACATATAGGTACACTGGCTAGGTAGAAGATAAAAGTATGATAGTATATTATTCAAAGAAGAAAAATCTTGATTTTTCCAATATAATATTCTCTCCTGAGGTGTTTATGTTACACTACACTCCATACCCGAATTCGGTCATTTGTTCAGAATTTTACCACTTCAACGGTTATTACTTAATCAGAATTGAACAATAAATAATGGTTAGGTTAGGTTACGTTACGGTTTGTTTTAAAAAATAATAAATTCATATCAGTCTTTGTAAGTTTAGATAAATTAAAAACGCGTTGTGGCTGTTTTTCGGGTTTGGGAATTTTCAGGAATTCAAAACTAGTTCTGAGCAAATTTTTCGTAAAATACCCGGTACCGGGTATGGAGTATGTAGTGCAACATATATATTATTTTCCATGCATTTCACGTATTCTTCAAGAATAAGAAATTTCGAAATTTTATTGTGCCACATTTAATAGTAACCTTTAAACCTTTGAATCGTTGCAAAAGACACCAGATATTTGTTGACGGTTGAATCGTTACACGTAACAGTAGAAATTTGTTAATAGTTGGTTGAAAATTGTATTTCATAATTGTAATTTAGTTCAAGATTGGCTTTGTTCAGTTCTAAAGAACCGCAAGAAATAGTTGATGCAGTCGGTGCGACAGTTTTGAATGTATTACCCTCGAAATCCAAACATTAAATATCAATTACTTGTCAAAATAATAAAAACTCATACAGGGGAATATTGTCCACATTTCATCTCTAGATGCAAAATGGTGTAATTCTATATTTCAATTTTGATACCATACTCTCAAAGTACGAACATAAACGTCGGTTATGTTTAAAGGTCAAAATTTTGTTATTTATAATTTTATGTTTCAGATGAGGGTCCAGGCGGAAGTGTCCTTTTGGCGCGCGTTAAAACCACGATTGCTTATGTTATTTTTCGTTACGTTAGATCAAGTTCGTAGAAAACATCTAGTACGTCACTCGTGGATTAAACAATAGTTCGATAAAAGTACCTACATCAGCTCAGTATTTATTGGTACAGAGTTGGTTATTATAATATTTATGCGAAAAAAATACAAATAAATTGAGCCGAACGTAATATGTTGCAAACTAGTACTGAAGAAGATAAAGTAATTGTTCTATAATCACTGTTATTGTTATACAAGACATAATTGCATATATAATGTCTATTTAAGAAAAAAAGAAAAAAACATTTGTAAAGGAAATTTCTAATGGATTTGTTTGCAAATGTTGTAAAAACAGTATTAGAGAGAAAATGAAATACATACACTCTTAAAGTCCTGTCTAACTTTATTCTGTATTAGATGCTAGCCTTCGAGCTCTTTATTTAGTGAATATGTATTGCATTTCAGAAATATGTGCCGCTATATGTTATTGAGTATTAATAAATATCAGAAACAAGTCCCACCATCCATATCGATTGAATGACATTGCATTTTGTATATATATATACGTTGGTAGCTTACATATTGTTTTTCTTCAATTAAAAATTTAATAAAGGCCATCTGTAATTGAACACTTTATAAAAATTTTAAATTAATATTTAAAGTTGCACACAAATACTATTCATTAAAAAAATTTATATTAATATAATTATTGCCTATACTACTATTCACGAAAGATGACTATTCAAGTTCATTTGTTCGAAGAAAGAATACACATCACTTTATAGCAGTAACTTAGCAACATTTTGTTTTAGAAAGAGAAAGATTATTTGACCTATGTCTATTTAATTTATGTGGTGTGACAGATATACGTAAATAGTGGCATTACTTTCTAACACACTATAAATACTAATGACGTATGTCGTAGAATTACAGATACCTAATTATCTACTACACTGCCCTCTGTGCTAAAATTTAAGTTAATGTTTTTGTATTTTGCAAACACATAAGTGAAGAACATAAATCTTTCAGAAAGGCATTATTTAGAAAGAAACATAATTTTCAAATAAATTACTCTTATTTTTTCAGTTAAAATGTGTCCATAAATATTTCATGTTGTACGCCGATGCATACGAAATGCAATGAAGTTATCTGCAAGTAATATTATATTAGGCGGCTCACAAATGATCTTGAATAGTCATCTTTCGTGAATAATAGTTTAAGTAATGAGTTAAGTAAAAAAAATCTGATGACTGATGTGAATAAAAAGATTGTATAATGGGGTATCCTACCGATATTTTTTATATTTTTTTCTGATAATTTTAGGAATATTGGTAAAAACGTGATGATAAAATTCTAATTGGAAAGCGAGTTATGAATTTTTGAACATCTGAAATTATTTGTGACGTCATAGTTCCGAGTTAGTTATGCTTCTCAAACAGTTAATTCTAAGAGTATTTGCATTGTCTGCATTAGGCATATATTTTCATTTATTTTTAATCTTTCCCTTGTCAAATTAATTAGTAATGAATACATAAATAAAGAAAAATGTTTAAAATAAATAAAATATTTAAAATAAATATTATTTGAATCTATTTCATGAAACATTTTGACAATGTCATTAGGATGCAATAGTTCTTAATTTAAATTCAAACGAAAAATTAACGTTATTACAGATTAGTAGACTCGGGACGTTCCCAGGGACTGTGTCGTCACGTTTACAATAATTAAGCCTTTTCATTTCAACAAAGAAATATTTCATCATTTTCTTTTTACTAAAACTCTTAATTTAACGTATTCTACCTTATAATTATTAAAATTTATGATTTCTTTGTAATTACTGTTGTAAATAATATGAGAAATAAAAATTTAATCGACAGTCGGGCAGAAAATGTTTTATCTAACACTACTACTGAATTCGCATATTCTATAACTGAAAACTGATGAGAATAAGCACATTCTGTCACACTGTTTGAGAATATTATTCCGTAACAGGCAGTCAAACCCCGTTAGTTTTTCAATTCACCCAAATACATGGGTATGGGAAAGTGCAATTATTTTCAAAATCAAGCCGGCTTTGCCTGGTGTTTTATTTCTTTGATTTTGTCACCTAAACTGTCTTAACTGCCATATAATAAAAGAAATGATTACAAAATATAATTATACACCTTTTTTACGGATTTTGAAGCTTTTACTTGGTAAGTTAAATAAAAAATGATTGCTTTTGTAAAATACCAATAATATTTTGTTATTTTTAGCAAAAATGTCAAGTGACGAGCAAAATATATTATAGTATAGTCTAAAACTAGTACGGAATAGTATTTCCGCCACTCGCGAAACCGTAGACCTCACCTACGGCTCGACCTACAAACTTTTCGCTCACGCGGAAATGATCTATTCCATACTAGTTATAGAATATACTATTTTTAAATAGTGTTAGAGAAAGTAGTCTAAAACTCGTATGGAATAGTATTTCCGCCACTCTTCTTTCTTAAAAACTCCCAACAAATATTCTTTTGGGATGTTTTCAACTTTCAAGATAATTATGAATTGCAATATTAATTCATCAATCTCCAAGAATATTAAAAATAGTGTTGCCACAAGACGAGACGAGACAAGACTTGAGGTTGGTCTGGTCTTGGTCTTGACTTAGTCTCGACTACATTGGTCTTGTCTTGGTCTTGTCGAGACGAGACTTGAAGTCAGTCTCGTCTTGTCTCAAGTCTCGACAAGACTCTCGACTTTGCGTATATTAACAAATGGTCTATTATAATTGTATACAATAGTGCATGTATCTAAGAAAAACCGTTCAATCGCGATCAAAAAATTCCAAAAAATGTTTGATATATTAATTTTAAAAGTATTCTATGACTGTCGTCGATTACTTAAAAAATTAATATGAAAATGGAACATATATACCGAGTGTTGTTTTTTTCTTAATTTATTCTTACATAGAATATAATTTTATTTCCATTAGATACATAACTATAGATACCGATTTATAATTAACAGCTATGCGTTTTTCTTAATAGCACTAGGTAAACAGTATAATCTAGAGATTATTAAATATAGAACAACAATGAAGTTTATATTACATTATTTGGAAATACATTATTCATTATTTTCATGTTATTTTATGCGTGTTTCGATGTGAAGTTATAATATTACTACATGAAAATTAAGAAAATTATGTTACGAATTGTAATAAAATAAAGTAAGGAATATTCATTCATATACTTATTATAGATCTGAGAGATTCAAAATGTAAAGATTAGAGAAGAAAGTTTAAGTAGACATAAATGAAATTCTTGGAAATAATCCATTGCTTTGTTCTCCATCCCTTCCGCTTTAGTTTTATGGAGACTATGGTCTTACCCATCAGAACAGTTAACTCATGGTTAAACTTTTAAATAAAGCATTGGTGAAAATTGAAAATATAAAACGAAACGTTTGCGCAATTGGCTATATTATGGGTTACATTTTTAAGAATCCTTGCGTTTTGTATAATAAAATAATAATTATTTTCAATTTCAAATGAATTATTTAGGTGAAATAAGGAGCACATCTGTTGAAATATGCAATATGTTTTTTTTTAAAAAGAAAAACTGGTTTCCCTAAGGGCTTAAGGTCGTAAAATCTTTGTCGGCATTTTCCATTTTCACATAATTCTAAGTATCGCAACAAATTTTGTTTTTGTAAATATATGAAAAATACTTTATATTTGAGGTGAACAATACATGTTTCAATACAGCAGCACTAGGTCGCAAATACTGTATGAACAGTATTAAATTATATAAAAAAAATAAATAAAATAATTACAAGAAAATAAAATATTGTAATTGAGTTTATGTTTTGTTTCAAATATGATATTTTACATTGTAGGTAGGTATAACTTTTGTGCTGTTTCGAAATTGAAAATAATTTTAGTCAACTTGAAAATTCAATTTTGTTAGTACATTTCATAGGATATAAATTAAATATTCGGTTTATCCTGGGTAGTTTTTATCCTACGTATACATTGTAATTTAACGGTTTATTGGTTTTTGAATTTATCTATTATATTAATATCTATGCAGTAAATATGCTTTTATTTCATTATTTGTGTAGATGTTACATGAATACGCGTATTATGCCTATTTTGTAATGTTTACAATTTTTGGAAATTTAAGCCAAGCTTTATGAATTTTCAAATAGCATTAATAGCATTGCTCTTAATTTTTGAAGCACTTTTAGAAAATATTTTGAAAAAATACCGACGAACTGAAGTCGAGAGTCTTGTTGAGACTTCCAGACTTTCTCGACAAGACTCGATACTGGTCTCGTCTCGTCTTGACTTTTTAGTCGAGACCAAAATGATGGTCTTGTCTCGACAAGACCAAGACGAGACGAGACAAGACCAAGACTGGTCTTGGTCTTGCGGCAACACTAATTAAAAAAATAATTATTTAAGTTCTAACTAACTTAACTTTCGCAATTTAATTTCAAATGACATAATATCTGGCCTATTCTGTAACTCAGTCGTTAATTTTTGTACATCACTAGTTAAAATTGGTTTTTTGTTTTGTTATATGTCAACATACTTGATTGGTTAGAAAATTTAACCAGTGGTTAAAAATTAACCACCGAGTTACAGAATAGGCCCATATAACAGTTTAAAATGATGTGCAAATTTTGTTTCCCGTTGCCTGCCTAATATTCTTCTCTATAATTCTAGCGTGTCCTTTGAGTCTATATGGTAGACTTATTAAGACTTAAAGGGTGCTTATCAGGCATTACCTCACGGTTCTCAAAATTATGGTGAACAGAGAATCACAGCTATCACTTTTATGCAATTTGAAAAATTTGTTCCAACCGGATTCGAACCCGAGCCGTTAAAACCACAACTGGTTACATGACTTAATTCAGCCATGAGACCTCAATTTTGATTAATTTGTAGGCGGCACTGTTACTATAACACGCACTGTTATTATAATACTGATTAGCTTTGTTTATGTAGCGAAAACTGCATCAGTAAGCGAGGATAGAGACGGCGGCTGAGGAACTTTTTAGAGGGACTGACTCACTTTTAATCGGCATCCAGCAGAAGCTAGATGTGGAATAAGTTATTAATTATTAATTAATGTATTATTACTTGCTTTTATTAAAATATTATTGTTACAAATACACAGAGTCACCAAAGAAATAGATACTTGTCTAGAGGAACAAAAAACTGTCATCATTACTATTTGTTATTCAAATCATATTTAACAATCAGAAATTATCAAGTTACCTATGAAAACAACTATTCTCAAATATGCCCCATTAAAGCATGCGTACCACAAGGGAGTGTATTAGGTCCCATTTTATACCTTCTCACTACTGCAGATCTACCATCCGACGAAAATGTGACTATTGCAATATTAGCAAGAGATGAAGACCGTATCACTGCTTCTAGAATATTACTAAGATCACTAGACAAGGTTCAAATATGGGCAGATAAATAGTACATAAACATAAATGACGATAAATTAAAATTAATACAAAAACAATATCATCTTAGTCACAAACAAGCTAACTTTTGCTTTGCTATTGTTTACGCCGACGACAAGCCGCGATCTGGCATCAAGACTAAATACCCGAGATGCCGCAGTCGTCCGTTCCTTTGATGTTTGATCCGAGTCGACTGTGACCGCTTACGTGTTTCCGTGACACCTACATACACGCATACATGCGGCTGCGGCCTATCTCCGTACTTGATATGGTTTACGTGCTGCCTCCAGACTTTTTCTTCACAACATCTTCACATCTTTCACAAAAAGATGACATGTTTTTCTCCGACATTGTTTAAACGAGTATAGAAGTGGAATTGTTTGACTTTTATGATGGTTTATTTTACTTTTTCTGATACTTTTTTAAAATTTGTGGGAAGTTGTAGCTATTTTACTTGTTTATAAAGCATTACAGTGGGACATGTTTATAAACGGATGAAAATGTCGTTTTCCACTTTCCCATAACCTTCATTTTATAAACATGAAAGTTTTCACCTACTCTCAGACTGTTCACCTTTATAAATGTAACGCCCGACAATTTAATAAAAAATAATTAGATACGTTTTGGTACGTAAAATGGTAGAATTTATGGTAAATTAGTATGTAGTAGTAACACAGTAGCTTTATTATTGAAGTATTGTTTGGTGATCATGAAATCTGGTCTCTCAGAATTGAATAAAAACCTGTTCGTTTTCTTATCCAATCAATAGAAAAAACATTTCATCGTATTTAATTAATTGAATCGTTCGAGGTTCTGAATGTTACAAGAATAACTGCATAAAAATAGTTGAATATATAATAGGGAAAATAGTTAAAAGTAACGCTCTGACATTTCTAACATAACCTAACCTAATACCAAAATTCAAACCCGCATAACTTGGAACTGCACAAAGGTATTAGTTTTAGTAGATTACTAAGGTTAAAGCGTCAATTATAAATAATTTACCTGCTGATTGGAGGTGAAAATAAAAAAAGATAAAAGGATCAAAAGCTTTTAAGGTGAAGACAATTTTCTATAGTTTCACCTTTACTTTTATTTTAAATTTTTCTGGAAGTTGAAATCACGATTCCTGGAATTTAATTTCTAAAATCAGATTAATTTATGGAATTCAAACGAATACTAACGAGCCCACAGGAGAATAAATGATCAATTCGTGACGTCACAGCTAACCTCTTGCTGTCACGCCACGCCTCGAACGACAGCAGTGTAAGCATAGGAAATATACGAAATTTTAAACAAATAGGATTGTAAAATGTGATTTTTAAAGATATACAACTTGTAAATAACTATTCTAATATTATATAATAACTGTCAGGTATATCAGTTTAGCCGTGTTACCGTAATTGTTACTGCACATAGCATTTTAGAACCATTTTTGCAATTTCCTTCAACGAACAATCGAAATTTGACGTTCCGTGCTGCGTTGCGTCCGCTCGCACTAACTGCTTTAGCACGATTGTTTTTAGAGGGTTAGACTAGCTCGCTGGCCCCATAGTTTGACGACACGCATTGAGCACGGATAAGCATTCAGGCTTGTATTCTCGTGCGGTCTCGATACTAATGATTGAAATGTATGCTAAACTATTTTTTATTTAAAATGGTCCTTTTTACCTTCCGTCACCTTTAGGTAACGAAGGTATTGTCTTTGGTCAAAAAAATCGATGATTTTACTATTTTTACGAAGATTTTAACAGTTTTTCTTGAAAAAACGGTGTTAAATATCATTTTTTCACATTTAATGTTATTATAATATTTTATTCTCTATAAGATTTGATTACATTTTATACTTCATATTCAATGTATCAGCTGATTTGTGTGCGCATGTCATTTTGACAAGAACATTGTCATGTTGACAACACCAATGTTTTGACTCATTTTGATTTTTAACTGCTAAAATGTTATTATTTTTAATTACATGTGTTTTACTGCCTAAAAATTGTAAAATATTAACATTTTAGCAGTTCAAAATAAAAATAAGTCAAAATATTGGTCTTGTCAAATTGACAATGTTCTTATCAAAATGACATGCGCACACAAATCATCTGATCCCAAGCAAGTCAAAGTCGCTCGAGTCACGTGTCTGCTCGCGCCCTATAGAGTAATAAATTTAAAAAGAAATTAAATTTCATGAAGCAGCAAGCTGTGCTATAACCATGGAAACATCTACTATATTAAAGCCGCTTTCTTTTTATTAAGAAAATCAACTCCGAGTAGCACACATCTACCCTAAATCGTTCTTTTTAAAAGGGGATAAATGATCTTGTACTACTCAGTTTCTTCGTCCCCGCCCCCGCGAAGCACCACCTTTGAGACAGGATCATATAGATCCTGAACTGATCCCGAGTGTCAATGTCACGTCAATATGACTGACTGCTATGTATTTTGTCTTTTTTGTAAGTATTTGATATTAAAATGACATGAATAGAAGATATTAATTAGAAATACATCCATATTTAAATACACGAAGGTAAAAGAATTTAATATGTCAAAATCAAATCAACAGACTATAACTTCTTATTTTAAAAAAATAGACTGTTCTTTTTAGGAGTAGTTCAGTTCAGTACGAGGTAAGATCAGTTCATTTTCCCCCTAAAAAGAAAGCGCCTTAAGAAAATTCTGATTGACAAATGTCAATGTCAAGTGCATTTGACAGTATGTTTGTGTTATAATTTTAGTGCAAATATATAATCTCTTACAAAAAAACTTTCTGTATGGAATTTGTACAAAATACATAGAACTGAAGGTAATGTACTGGAAATATAGAATCTTTTACAAGAAAATCTCTGTGTGGAATTTTTACAATATAAACAGATCTGACCACGATCTGATATAAGGTCATGTGCTGGCCACATCAGATTTTTTGAAGTTGACTACCATTAATCCAAATATTTGTAGATAATTTTTTGCAGAATGAAATATATATTTTGACTGGCTCTAAGATTACCACGACAACATTTCAATTAAATTATTAATCATCACTTCACTTACACAATTCACAAATTATAAACAAACTTCTCAAATTCTCGTTCTCAATACAATTCCAATTATCCTTTGGCAGTCCGCATCGAATCACATCTAACCAAAAGCAAAGCAGTCCATCAGTCACTCCATCCAGCAACAAGCAGCAAAGATAATTACACCTAACAACACCAAACATCGTTAGGGAAGGTAGAGTTGGGCAAAAAACAAGCGAACCACACCACACCATCCGCCCGTCACCCGTGTGATGCAGAGGCGGCTTTGCCGATGTTTTTTTGTCACATCGGCCGATGAAGACATCGAGAGTGGATGAGGAACTCTCATAACTAACCAACTATTTGCCCTGAGCAGGGATATGGTTATTAGAGGGCGTTTGATGACCAAGCCGACAGCTCATAAGTGAGATTCAGATTGGGATTGGACTGGGAAGATTCAGTGGCGTACAACGGTGTTTGTTTTACTAGGAATTTGTGAGAAAATATGGTAATAAGTGGTTTCAGACTGAATCATTTGATTTATTAATTGCTAAGTGATAGGTCGGGTTTGTTCAAAGGTTAGAAACCTACAACCTACATAATTTTATGTTACCGAAGATTGCTTGTAGGAATTTTTGATAAAGTAATGAAAAATATTCGTCCGTACGGACAGCTATTAATAATACGCGATTTTCATACATTCTTTTTTGTTAAAATAAGAGCTGCAGACTCCGGCAGTCTGACTCCTCTCTTTTTGACCTCTGACCCAGCAGTGGTTACTTGTGGCTTGGAGTTTGATAGACAATTTAATTTCAAATGATTTAAAAAAAAATCTGATGTGGCCAGCACATTACCTTTCGTCAGTTATATGATGTATTTACGAAAATTCTACCGGCGAACTGTTACCAGTAAACAGCTTTTTATCAGGTTATAGCTACCGGAATCGATATTTTAAGAACGCAACTGGTAAACAGGGTAGATCCATAACCTATGAAAAAATCTGAAAGTTTAAAACAGGTTAGAAATTTGACGTAGTTAAACAAACTGAGCAGAGCCCTACTTTGAACACATTTCCACTTTTACCGCGCCCGCTTCGCTTTGCATCACTACCTTTTCTTCATGAATCCGGTAGATGGATCTGGTAGATATTGAACAATTTTCGAACACGGTAACATTTTACCACTCATGCGTTCGAACACAGTCGGTAGATGCGGTATCTACCGGTAGAATTTTCGTAAATGCGTATGTATTTTCTATAAAATCCATACAGAAAGTTGCTTGCAAAAGATTCTAAATTTATTGTATGCACATTATCTTTCGACAGTTGTATGTATTTTATACTAATTCCATACAGATAATTTCGAGCAAAATGATCCTAACACAAATATACTACGAATATGTCAATTGCACTTGACACTGACATCTTTCAATCAGAATTTTCTTAATATAGTATCTGTTTCTAGCATAGCTGGCTAATTTATGAAGTTTAATTTCAATATAATTTGTAACTCTATATCCATTTAATATGAAGTATAAAATGCAGTCAAATCGAATAGAGAATACAATGTTCTTTAATATTTATAATAACATTAAAAGTGAAAAAATGATATTTAACATCGTTTTTTCAAGAAAAACTGTTAAAATCTTCAAATGAGAGCACTTCCGGTTGACTAATTATAACCAAAATCTAATCAGCTCTTCATATGGATGCAACGAAGAGGAATACGAAAGAATTATAATTTTTGGAATTGTAGTATTAGAGTTATCGCAGACGAAAATTTTGTTACATACACACACATACACACACGGACACACATACATATATACACACACACACACACACACACATATATATATATATACATATATATATATATATATATATATATATATATATATATATATATATATATATATATATATATATATATATATACAGACATCATCGTAAAAATAGTAAAATCGTATTCTAGGGACCTTAAAACGTGCTTATTCATTAAAAACTCACCATCGAATTTTTTGACCTAAGACAATACATTCCTTACCTAAAGGTGACGGAAGGTAAAAATATATTTAATCTATTCAACAAAGTTAGGAAGGTAGCGAAACAAACATGAAAATATTCTAATTAATATTAGGGTTGTCAGGCGTCCCGTATATATGGGATTGCCCCCTATTTCAATTAAATTTGAGCGTCCCGTAAAGTACTGTTCGGGACGCCCAATTGTCCCATATTTTGTAAGGAGCGCGATGTAATTAACATTTAATTATTATACATTTTATTTTGAACAGTTCAATAGAATAATTATATTACTTCCCGCTACCCTTGGTGAGGGAGGTATACGGATCGTGCTAAAAATTGAATATCGAGATTTTGATAAATGA
Source organism: Harpalus rubripes (assembly GCA_963082715.1). Classification (NCBI taxonomy): domain Eukaryota; kingdom Metazoa; phylum Arthropoda; class Insecta; order Coleoptera; family Carabidae; genus Harpalus; species Harpalus rubripes. Next base: position 26,062,960 of record OY720452.1, on the reverse strand, counting down.
CCACGTTTTAAGGTCCCTAGAATCCGATTTTAACATTTTCACGATGATGTCTGTGTGTATGTGTGTGTGGATCCTTTACTCTAACTCAAATACTATCATTCAGAAAATTTAAACCTTGTATTTCTACCTTATTTTAATATGGGAAGTGACCATTAGATTTTGGTGTATATCAGATAACGGGAAATGGCACTTTATTTGAAAGATTATCAAATTTTCTACAGATTTGTATAAATACTTTTTCTATATATTTTATGGATAAATTTATAAAATATCTATAATTATAATCCCGGAGCCTACGCTTTAAACAAGCGAAACTCCTTGGTTACACAGTTCATATCTCAAATGTATGTAATTGACAGATAAATGTCACTGTCAAAGAACTAATCATTTCAAATTAATAATAGTAACGTTTTAAAAAGAAAATAGTAAATAGAACCATAGTTATATGGAATGGATCTTAATACACTTTCCGCAATAAGTAAATATGTATGTAGGTATATTTAAATTAATAAAAATTAAATAGCGGGAGGTTTGGTGTTGGCCACATCAGATTTTTTCACTCAGTAATATAATATTTTAATTTAATGCAATATTGTATTTTCAGATTTTCTGATTCTGTAGTTATTGCTTATGCTCGTATTTCACATCATAATTATATTTCAATTCCTAAATGTCTTTTAATGAATTCTCAAATTTTATTAGAAAAAATAAATATGTATGGAAATAAAAATTTATTAGTACCTGCAAAATCGCAAAATAAATATAAATTTAAATTTTTTTTAAGACTGACAATGTTATTTTTGTTATAGAATTTTTCTTAATTTTATGTTAATATTTTATTTTAATGTTATGCGTTTGTAGAACGGTTGCTATGCGTTTGTTGTGCGCTTGCTATAGAGCAGAGACAACTATCTAAACAGAGGTTGGAAACTCAATGCTTTTGTATCGTCATAAAGTTCGCCACCTATCAACATATACAACTAACTACACCACAGTATCTAGATCTTTAAATTGTTGACCGCGTGTGTGTTTTTAAAATTGATTTTTTTTAATATTTGAAAGAAAAAGAAAAGCTCATATTGATAGTATTATGAATATTTATTTAAAATATATAGTGTACAAATTTTAAATTGCAAAATAACAATTAGTAGGTATATAAATAATATTAATAACTGAGTTTAATAGTATTTATCCAGATAATTATTTTAGGAATAGTGAAAAATATTAATGTATGTGTATATACAAGTTTGTATATTTTTTGCAATTTCCTCACCTCTTTGCGAGATTCAATTTCTAAGTTGTATACTGTAATATCTGAGCCATATTTTTACATCTATATATGTGATGTAAACTAAAACTTGTAAGCAACACAATCGGATATGTACATCGCTGTATTATTAGTATTATTTGTTTGAATGAATTTTAAAATCTTATTTAAAGATGTGTTAAAGAGAGACGTACAGGTGAGTGAAAGAAAAGAAAAAAAATTGGGAGCTAAGGAATATCAACTTCTAACATCTTCATAGTTCTTCGCATAACTCATTTAGTCGTAACTTTATGAACGATAGGTACTACAGAGGATTTGTAGTTCTTTTTGCGTTGGTTCCTTTCTTTTCTCATATAGAATTCTTCCGAAGAATTGCAAATGATCAAGTTCTTTTGATGAATGTTCAACAGGATATTTATCTCCTAATTTGTAAGTTTCGGGAAGTTCTACATCACCTGAGTTATGGATATTCGATATACAAGCATTAAGAATTTGTTCTTCATGATATTCTACAGAAACATTTAAGAAAAGTTTATAAATATTATTATAAAAAAAGTAATTAATGTTCATAAGATACCTTATGAGTTCTCTGTATTTTTTAAATATATAAAAATTCAAATAATGTGCCTTCAAAAATTATGTATGTCATGTCAGCTTTTAAATTTTTCAGTTTGACGTTTAAATTTTCCATTATATTTTTTTGCATTGCCCTCTATGTTAATTCTTCGTCAGTTTTGTGATTTTGCTGTCCTCTGAAGAAATATGCAAGGAACTATTTTCCCCGTGCTCCGTTTACCCCTCATCACCAAACACTTTGTTACAAGGCCACCCATAAGTCTGTCCAATTATAGAGTACGTGCACGTCACGTTGACAACCATGTCAAAATCAGCTGAGTGGAAGTAAACATTTGCTAGTAAGTTATAATTTCAATTTTGGGTATCAAGGAGGATCTGCAGTCTGTATCTAACATGTGATATTATTCTGACGTTTCGTTATAAAAGCCATTTTTGTGTGACCAATACATTAAATAACAAATCTACTAAATTAAAATCATATAGTACCTAAAATTAACTCAATATAATATAATAAATTATCAAAAAATCAAACATGTCACATGCCAATCGCATAATAGCATATGTTTACTTCCTCAGCTGATTTTGATATGGTTGTCAACGTGACGTGCATGTACTCTACATAGATAGCAACAATGTCAATCGACAAAAAATGATATTTAATTGCGTATAAACAAAATCTAATCAGTTCTTCATTATGGATGTAAAAATGTGAAATACGAAAAATTGTAATTTTTGGAATATCACATTTTAATTACTGCTTTTACCAAATGCAAAAACTTGCAGGAAGAAATTTTAAAATCTAATATTTTATTTAAGCCAACAAACTTTAAATTTGACCTGAAATATTATAAAAGGCGATATTTGCTTGTAACATGTAATCACAGATTTTTCTGTTTTGTTGTTTTATTTTTCACACCTCTTCTATTAAAGAAAAAATATTAAAAATTTAGTCGTTCACTAAAGTGTTTTTAAAGTCTGTCGATTGCAGCTGTAGTCAATTTAGGCACCGCCGAATTTCAAGCACCCTGTATCAATTATTTATTTTTAGATCAAAGTAATCGTTTCCTTTGTTATCAAGAACTTTTCAAAATAGCCAAAACTATTACAAAATTAGATTTAGTCCACTTCATCCTATAATTCCGCCAAACGAAAACAATTTCCTCCCAATTCACCACATCTACCAACCATCTGTCGTAAACTGTCACAATTAGAAGCTCATTACAGATGTGTAATAGAAAAGCAAACAACTCTACTATGACAAACAACATGTAGCCACAACACATGCGCAGTAGGCTCATAACTTGTTTTTAATGATGGGGTTATTGGAAAGAAGAAAGTTGTTGTCGAGAGAACAGACGGTATGACGTGAACAATTATGTTATGTGTGTTGATAGGCACGCGTGCTCGAGTGAGTGGGTGTGAGAATGTTTCATGAATGTTGAACTGAGGTTAGCTGAGGTTCCGACAAGATTATGTTGTAGAAATATGAGAATTGTGGTTAGAAACATGCAATGATATGTACTAACGTGTTTTCTGTTTTGTTTGTGTTATAAAATTACTTTAATCTACTACAGGTAGCTCTTTTAACTTCATCAAAATATTCCTTACCTATCATTAGAAGATAATACAACTACTGACAAATAACCTGATTTTTGAAAACAATCGTAGATACCTATTCAGTGATTCATATCGTAAATATAAAATTTTGTAACAGCGTACATATGACTAACTGTTCTAGTTCGACTGACATACTATTTTTACTTCTCTTCGTCGAAGGTAAGAGAGGTTTTATAAAGGAAAAGTGCTAAACATCGCAAATCGAGATTTAAGTAAATAAGGTAGGTACCCCAGAATCCAATTTTACGATTTTGAGGATGATGTCTGTGGGTGTGTATGAATGTATGTATTTTTTTTTTATAATTTTGTTATTGCTTTTATTAATGTAAATGTATGAAATTTTGTAGTTTATATAAGTAGTACAAAATCTTGTTTAATAGACTATGGACAAAGTTCCAAGGAATTAAAATATGATGAAATTTGATACGTATTTAGATGTGCGTTTTTATCTAATTACCTACTTCATTTTGACCTCCTATAATCATGTTAGAGATGCAAATTTCTAGATAGCTTGACAATAGATTCTTTTATTTTAACCAGGGTTGGCAAAAATCATGATTTATTTAAAAAAATCAAAAATCATTAATTTAAAAAAATCAAATAAATAATTTTTTTATTTTTAAAGATTTGTTGATGTTATTGCACTTTTTAATTGTTTTAAAAGCAATATAATTATTTTATTTCGTGAACGAAAACGAAATCTGTAATAAAACCCCAAAGAATGATTTTGAATTTTTGCTTATACGTAGTATAAAACGAATCCACGCGCGCCTGTTTAAATTTTAAACTTAAACCCTGCCTGCACTCTGTAAAACGCTCAAAACGGATATTTTATTTTACGTTTATCTCATGACAAGCACCTATTATATCAATAAATTTAGGCTCATTTCATGCAGTATTTAATTCTGTACGTTTTTTGTATTTACACTTAAGTTCTAAAATTATTAAGGCAGAATTTACAAATAAATGAAAATTTTACCATTGTATTTCCTATAGTCCATAAAAAAGTAGACACCCGGTATATATTTTTATATTATATTACCATAGTACAACAACTTTTTTGTTAACTCTGTAGGTATCTAAAATAATTTGAAAAACAATTGATTTTTCGGCTAAATTGCAGTTTATCCAGAATTCAAGAATTTTATATTAATGGTTATATGTTATATATACTTGGTAAACCATTAAAAACACTAAATACCGCTAAAAATTGGGTGCAGAAAGCTATATTTATAGAGATATTGGAATTTTTTCTGAAAAAAATTAGGTTAGATGAACTACATAATATTTCCATGTTTAAGTAGGTACTTACGCTTTCATACGAATAATACTGTTTCAATGAATGTATATTTGCAAAATTGTGTCTTATTTTCCTTCTTATCCTACGTTTTATAACATTTTTAATTTATAATTTTGCGTTCATCTGTCAAACTATTGTAAACTAACCTGAAAATAGTGGGCTGAGCGATGTCGAATGTGTGTGCCTGGTGTGCGTTAGGTATTGTTTTTGTCAGGATTTTTTAAAAATTTCTTAAAAAATACGTGTGCGGTTAGGAAATGTTTTTGCCAGGACTTTTTAAAAAAATTCTTAAAACATTACTGTGCGTTAGGTATTGTTTTTGTCAGGATTAAAAAAAATATTTTTCCAAAAAAATATATAAATACCTGTTTCCGCGCTCCAATTTTATGTTTCCTTGTTATATTTTAGCTAAAATAAGACATTACAACAAAAATATTGCAATTTCTAATATTCTGGATAAACTGCAATCCAGCCGATTTTTTTACAAAAAATGTATTATTTTATAAAATTTGATTTAAATCGAATGATTTAAATAAAGCCAACTCTGGTTTTAACATATATTTTAATCGTTTTTCTGGGTCGGGTAAATTAAAAATGTAAAAATTCCATGTTATTCAAATGGAAAAAATAAGAAGTCCAACCAGAGGCATACTTTACCGGTGATATTAAATAAAATACGAGAACGTTAGAAGGCATGGTCATATTTTTTTAGAATTTTATTTTAAATAAGTTAAAAGAAGTTCCCTTTCTCAATAATACACCATTCTGTCTTTCCACTTCTTAAAAGCACCCTACCAATCTTCTCTTGGAATGTTAAATGCTATTATAATAATCACAAATTGCTGCATCTATCTCTTCTTCATACGAAAATCTTATACCCTGTAATTTCTTTTTAATTCCAAAAATAGACAAAAGTCGAACATTGCCAAATAAGGTGAGGATGACCATCAGCTCTATCAATTAATAAATAAAAAAAACTGAAGAAACACCGCTCTGGTTAATTTATTAACTTTATCTTTTTAGGGTTACCTATACTATTTTGAAAATAAATCTGTGAAAGGCCACTCTAGTTTTTCCCTAATAACAATTTCTGTTTCATCTGTATTTGGGAAATATTTTCTAGATATTCACACCTGTTTCTATAGAATGCACAAAGAAAAAAATTATAGTTCCACATTTCGCGGGTGATTTAAAAGTTATTATTATTTTGATTTTGCGTGCCTTTTTAAATTGTAATTTAAAAGTCGCCAATAAAATATAGCTAAAATCTCGTAGGAGCTATTGTGAGGTCACCCGCGATTTTCCCTTCAAGATTAAAATTGAGTAAAATAACAACCCTCATCTTCTATTACACAACTCAGAGTCTACATCCATTAGCGCACTTATAACATAGTCATACCACGATGCTTACACCCCATCAAAAATCAACAGTTACGTTATATAGTCACACCTCCATTATTACATTATAACGTCCGGTCGAGGTTATGATGATAAATGCTCACACAAGACGAGTTCGTCTGCTGTCGTTGTAATGCGGGTATAAAGGGTGATATGGACGTGACAACGTGGAACTGAGACTGAGTAACAGCTTGCTGTGGTTGTCCTGACGACAACCAGTTCACTTCCCTACTAATTGCCACATGTCAGATGGGTATCTGTGAACCGGACTGTCCCACGGACTGGATAAGGTTGATGGAGACGAAAAGATCAACTGTTTGGGTATTCACTATGTAGGAGAATTGAATTAGAATAGGAGTTGACGAAAAAAGCTTAGCATACATAATAAAATAAGTATAGGCTCAATTGTATAAAACATAGTAGCTGATTATACACTATAACCATGGCCATCTATCAAAAATACATTGGAAAGTTAATAACGAGATTATTATTTTTACGGTATGCAACTGGGGCACAGTTTTACAAATAAACAATGAGATGACGTTATCGAAAACGGAAGAAAATGATCATGTGGAATCAAAATTTATATTTATTAATAGCTAAGGAAAAGATAAGATAAAACATATTCATACTTTATAAATGATGACATATATTTGTGACGTTATATAAGGTATGTTTGATGAAATTTTTAAAATTACAATGTAGCAAGTGCAGAATGTGTAGGTTAGCATAGCGTACAATAGTTCAGTGTATCAAGGAACTGTAACGTTTTTATTTATTTGGGTGAAGTGTAAAAAAATCAAAGAATTATTATTAATTAAAATATATGTTTTATTAAAACGATAAATAAATATTAAAATATAATAACAATGACGATTACTATCGTTGAACAATTATTCACGATTATTTATTTACACGATATTATTGATTATTTATTTCGATTATTTATGTCACTATTTATTTATATCACGTTCAACTGTCCGACCTACCAACCTCCACTGCGTCTATATACTAAATTAACTCAACACCGTGTGTATATTTAACTGCCCGGACAGAATTCACACCTTTCACCTCCCTATCTGTTTTTGTAACTATCTATCTATTAATTGTCCTTCTTACGGACTAATTCTCTAACTTCCACAGCCTCAGTATCACCGACTGTCCGTATGCCACAACTCTTCAACACCACTGTCGAGCATCCACTTCCATTCGCCGTTACTGTCCCCGTATAACTAGCTTCCCAATACTCCTCCAAACTACCGAGGATTCACTTCCACAGCTATCCCAGTATACCAGTAAATTCCTGAGTACTCCACTCGACACCAAACTGCATACACTGATCACGATGCCACTCAACTCACTGACTACTTGCTTCTATGTATGTAACTGTTTCACTCTATCAGTGTGTAACTCTTGACTGACTGTCTTCGCACACACGTACGTCGCTTATATAGTTGCTCTAATATTTTTCTGGAACAATCTCGAACAACATAACAATGCGCCGGTAATTATGCTTATTTCCCCTTGCTCACACAACTTCCCGCCTCACATCACGCGCCTATCGCGCGCTGCACTATCGTACGCCTACCTCCCCTCTAGAACTTCTATTATAGGCGTCTGTTCACATACGCTGACTGGGGGCTCGCGGATCAAATGCCGTAGGTACCTCTCACGTTACATAACTGTCAGCAACTAGCAGAATCATAACCCGAAGACGAAGATACACATAAATAAAATTGGGAATAATTATAATGTTGTTGAATTCTGAGAAATTGAATGATTCGTGTAAGACATGCGCTGATACTGTTTTGGAAATATAGATAAGCATTTCAAAAAATATAAAACATAAACCACATCGCCAGCTATTCAATCTAGCATCTAGTCCATAAATTTGAATCTTCCAATAAATTTAAAAAAGTTAATCTTCTCTCACTTCTAATAAACGAGTTTATTTTTTTTTTAAATTGATATTGAAGTTACTCCCACATCCCTCTTCACCTTGCACTAACTACATCACACCATGTCGAAAGTCAGTACTACGTAACAGATGGAGAGTTTAGTGTACAAATTTCAACTATCTACTGCGTCATTCGGTTAGTTGTTGCTTGTTGGTGATGTTGATGTTTATTTGTAAGTATTTGTACGCTGAATGACTTCAATGCCGAAAATTGAGTAACAATGTTCTTGATAAAAGAATGGCTTTCTCCAGTTGTTATTAAAAAGCGATTGGCTAAAAAGTTTCGCATAGGAAGAGAAGGCATTCATGATGATCCTAGTGATTGTCGGCCAGTGGAAGTGACGAGTGGAAAATGTCGTTATTTTGAACTGCCAAAGAAAATTTAATTGTATATAAATTTAATTTGGCTCTTTATTGAATCTTAGATAGTTCGAATTGTTCTAAATAAAAAGTTGGCAACGATCTTTAGTAAATTTGATCTCATTTATTTTTAAAATGAAAACTATGGATACATGTAATGTCAGTAATAATTAAACTCTGCGACTAAATTAGTAGGTATCTAATTTTATTAGCTCTGATATACAAAGATAAATAATAATGAAATGAATGACGTTTCACTAATTTTTTTGTTATTCTCTATAAGAAAAAATAATAAACCCTTTTTTCTTTGTTCATAAAATGACACATTTCGTTGATATATATATATATATATATATATATATATATATATATATACATATTTTTTTTTAATAATGAAAGCATTTGTGATCTAATCAGGGACCGGAAACTAAACCGAACCGAACCCGAACGGAAAAACGTTCCGAACCCACCTTTTCTGCGAACCTGAGCCAGAACCCAAATCAGTGTTAATCTGGTCAACATGAACCCGAACCGGAACTAAACCCATTATTTTTGGGTTCAAAAAACCTGGTTCACTGAACGAACATGTTTTAATACTTCTGTGACACATAGTTGTAACTGGGATTAGTTTTGTACTGAAATAATTATCTTTAAACAATACCTACATTTTAAATATTTTATTTCATTATTTGAATATGAGGAAGATTTATTAAAAAGATAATGAAAAGCCAAATCAGAAATATAAAAAAATAAACCTAATTACATAGATGTCCATAGACTTCCAAAAACTGTTAATATATTAAATTTTTGGGAGGAACAAAAATTGTTAGACTCTGTGACGTTTGGGCAAGTTGAGATAGCAGTTACAGCTACACAAGTTAGTGTGGGACGGACATTCTCTATAGTGAAATTCTTTTTGCAACTTCAGCGAGTAAATATGTCTGAAGAGATATTAGATAAAATTTCTTTACAAAGTAAATTTATTGGTACTGGTATTTTTAATCTAAATAATTCTTTTTGTTTTTCATTTTTATTATTTACCTAACAGAGTAATATTATTTTGTTATTATTGAGCATATCGCCTTTTATTTACCATACTCGTATGTTAATTTTTTTATTTCAGATACATTTTTTTAAATATTTCGAACCCGAATCGGATCTGAACCGGTACCGAACCACCTAAAAATATTTTTTCTGAACCCGAACCGAACCTGAATCCAATTTTATTTTCATTTCTGAACCTGAACACAAACCGAACCCGTTTTTCTTCAGTTTCCGATCCCTGGATGTAATATCACTAAATTGGAACTAAATGGTGAAGGTAGGTATAAATACTACTATTTCTCTATTCTTTCATGCTTTGGGTACAATTTAGGTTCATGTGCTCCTGTTTCGCCATCTGACAGCGTATTACCATAGTAATGAAGCCATTAAACAGGCCGTTTCAAAACGACATAAACTTTAATTGTAATTTAAAATTTATCATGAACATTTTCATGGCAGAACTAATATTTTTGTTACCAGTGCATCTAAATTTTAATTAATATAACCAAAATTAAAAAATGTGATTTATGTGAACTATTGCAAAATATCATATTTAATCTATTTATTAATGTTACCATCAATCCTTGCAGATACTTATATTTTATTTAATTTAAAGCATTACACTTTTCATATAAGCATAAATCTACACGTAGATTTAAAAGCACAAAACAAATTTTTTTACTAAATTTTTTTACTAAATTTATTCTTATACTTTTCTTTTGTAGATTTTGCGTAAAATTTATTACTTTTCTAGATTAAAGATTTTTTTATGAAAGATATTTTTTTACCAAACAAGAAATCTAAATAAAAATAATTTTATTTCACAAATTCTCTACAGCTACAATCAATTTATTTTAAACTATAGTGCAAAATATGTTGTTTGTATTTGACAAACAGAATATGCATATACATAAATGATTGATTCAGTACATGGTGCGAGTTGTAAATCTTGGACTCTAAATTTAGAATGAAATAGTGTTGACTGACATTTATAAATACAAACAAATATTTCACGCAATAATATTTATGTTGTTATTCTGATAAGAATACTATTATTACTAGTATAGAATGTAAGTATAAAATTATGCATACATAGCTCCAAACATACAGCAATGTTTCCATACATAAATCATACAGATAGAAACTCTAGTTTTAAATTTTAAATATCCTTGTTAATCTATAACATAAATTATTATGAAAAATAAAAAAATTAACAAAAGATACAGTTGAAAATGGACCATTGTTTTGTTTGGCATAAATAGGTAAAGAAAAATGTAAAGAATTATGAGAAGCTTCAAGAAAAGAAAATATGCAAGTGAAAGCAAGAGACAATATGAAAATATACGAAAGTATATAATGTGAATTTATAAAATAAATAAATTGCATCTGTTATGTAAGTCAGTCATTTAAAAATTTACTATATTAGTTCTTATCTTCGGGCAGTATATAGTTAGTATTGCTGGTTTATCCAATTTATACTTTCTATTCGATTTTGATTGCAGAATATGGAAAACAATTATTATTAATCCGACAGTAAATGCGTTACTCTTTAGGTATAAGTTTTTTTTGAATGTCCTCAAGCTACTAAAAATGCACAGATATAATTTCTATAATAATGTTACTATTATCAATTTCATGTAAAATCCTTAAATTTTAAAATTCATAAAAAGTGATTTAATTTTTCTTAACATTTAAAATTTATATCAAGCTCAAATTAAAAAATTATGAAGATTGTCAATTGTTAATTTTCGGTTAAATTTGTAGTTGTTATACGAGAAAAACATAAAAATTAAAAATAGACAAAAATCTTAATTTGAAATGTTATAAAGAATTAAAATTCTAGTTTAAATTTAAAATATTGCATGGATTGTAATTTTTTTGTTAGGTCCATCTATCTCTATATTTAAAAAATTGCCAATCTGTGTAAAATTTTAAATTTAGACTAAGATTCTAATACTTTACAACTCTTCTCAATTACATTTTTGTCAGTTTTTAATTTTAAAATATGTACTTTTCTTGTAACTATGTAATGTTCAAGTTTAACCTAAAATTAAACGTACTTTTTTGAAATTAAAAACAGAAACATCGACATTCTGGCCGTCCTGTATATTATAGAAATTAATGAAATTATCATCATCATTTTGTAAATACTGTCTTTGAACAGGTCTTAACGGATGTCTTCATACTAATCTGTCCTGCACCTGTTTCTTCAGCCTCTTGTAGTTCTGTCCGTTCTTAATTTCAGTTAACATTCCAAATTTTCTTCGTCCTCTTTCCCTTCACCCATGTATTTTTCTGTGCATTTTTAGTAGTTTGAAGACTTTATAAATAATTATAAAGAGTAAAATTGTATAAGTTTTCTATATGTTGCGACCAAAAATTAACCGCACTGTATACGTATACAGAATGTATTACATATTAATTTTTGGCAACGTGTTATATCTAAACTGTTAAATACGGAACCAATCTCAAACTACCAGGAGAATTCATTGCTAAAACTAATTCAGACATTTTACAACATATAAATATACAACAATACTTAACCACACTTAAATCCGCAATCCAAAAACTACAACCAACCATTTCACGTAACCAGATGTCAACACCTACTCACATTCCACCCCATTATTTAGAATTTCACATGTCTTTATTAAAAACAATACAATCGGACCGATTCTGAAACAACCTTTCGTCGGCCCATTCAAGTAATAAAAAGGTACAGTAAATCTTTCAAAATACTCTTAAACGATAAGAAACCGTATCGATCGATCGTTTAAAACCAGCTTATATTCAACAAACTAACCCAACCCCTGGAATTTGTCAACCTTGATGAGACTTCTGCCATCGCTGTCGTTTGTTGGATTAGTAGCCTACTCTTTCCTTATGCTTAAACGGGGGAGAATTGTAGCCACCTTGACCGATTAAGAATTAAAAGAGTAGGCGGCTAATACTTGAATGTTATTATAGTTTGTTTTTTTATTATTCATAAGTTATTTGGTTTTGAAAAATAAAGATACGTCTAAATCTTAAGCCTGCTTCAGAGTTTAAATAACGTAACATATAACATATCATAGCATAACACAAAGAAAATATAGATGTATGTAAACCGGTATAGTATTTCGTAGTTTTCGTAATAAACATAACATAACGTGACTTAAGAAAACATAGAATATGGTCAAATTTTATTTTCTTACGAATACGTTATGTTAATCGGTTATGTTTGGAGGCGTACGTGAGTTGTCGTGTACCAGATTTCAAAACAACAGAATAGATGTCAATTGAATTGTCAATTCCAATTAGTGTTTGACATTTAAGTTGCTGTCAAGATGGATGAAGCATTACTAATTTCTCTTCTTGAGAAATATGCTTTAATATATAATAAATCACGACCAAATTTTAAGGATATTAAGAAAAAAAAAATAATGTATGGATTGCAATATCCGAAATTATGAACCAGTCCGGTATAGCAACAATATCGTCCGTATCCATAATAGTATTCTCGATTTTTAGACCAACAAATAATGGCAACATCAAACTGAATATATGAGCAAAAAACATGAAGTTAGCAGATGTGTATAATACGTGGAACTATGAAACCTTTACTGATTACTTACGTTACGTTATGTTATGCTATTATATGTTATGTTAAGTTATGTAAACTCTGAAGCAGGTTTTATCCTCGTATATATATATATATATATATATATATATATATATATATATATATATATATATATATATATATATATATATATATATATATATATATATACATTTTTTACGGTATAAGTTAAACGATATTTTTACACAAGCACGGAATAGAAAATGCAATAATTGGACCACGAATTCTAGTTCTTTCTTGTATATACCTGTTCCCTAATCCCTCTTCTACAGGCAGAAGAGGTATAGACAACAGGAAGTTGGCAGGGTGCGAGTCTAGTGTCTTTCGTACAGCATTTAGCAATTAGCAGCACACTAGCGATGCATCAAGTGTAGGCGACTATACTCATCTAGTCAGCCTTGGCGGCAAGCAGGCAAATGTTCCGGCATCACTCACCGTCAGTCTATACGATTCATCAGGTAGATAGATACAGTGACAAGTGCGAACTGTCACACTGCTGATGCTGTGGAACTCTCAAATAGAGATACGAAATACAAGAATGTAGATAGAGGAAAAATGTGCGGTAAATGTAAAAGAATTTATTCACAATAGGTTAGTAATGTGTGCGTTTCTAACTTTCAAAACAGTTGAGAAGTGTCATTATTTACTTCACTTTCCAGCTGGCTGGAATTGTTTTTGTATACTGAACTGGTAGAAACTTTCTACCAGCTTAACAACGCGTCTGGTAGGTAGATCTTTGCGGCCTAAGCCGGTAGTTTTTAACATTTGTATGAGGGTAGAATTTGAATTTTAATTATTCTTTAAATATTAGAAAACTATAAAATACATCCAATTATCAATACTAAGCTTATAAAAGTACATTTTATTAGTTAGAACGCTGTACTTATAATATAAATACCAAGTAGATATAGAAACATACTACTATACCTAAATAATAGTTCTCTTTAAACAAAAATATGAGTAAAGATTTTTAAAAGTTGATGCCATCTATTTTAAACTAATTGGATTATGGATTGTGTCATAAATATATTTGAACGATAACGAAGAAAATTTATAACTACATATACTGTCACTATATTTGCCACCATGCTGTTTTAAAATGGTTTTGTGTATTAAAAAGTTATAATTACAAGTGTTCGGAAGGTCAAGCGAATGAAATAGTTAAAGTTTCAATATATAGTTCGGTTGTTTGTGTAGGAACGGATACGGTCAACTTGGCGAGGACGACTTGTCGATGGAAAGCTAGGCGATAGCCAAGTGGGCGCCGAATAACTTGGTGATAAAATAATAGAAGTGTAGAATTACAAAATTGTATGGGCTCACATTCACTTTATGGGATGTGAAAATGATATGAACCCAATTTTTAGATTTTATCGACCCCAGAGTGAAATAATTCAAAATAATAAATAAATATAAAAAACTTGTAGTAAAACTAAAATTAATTGAATAAATGAACTGCATCCAACATAAATAGTTTTTGTCCAACATTAAATTCCGACGCCAAATATTTCGAATTTTAAATAGCACAAAATTTACCCCTGTGGTGCCCTCTTTACGCCAGCAATGAGTGCCCGTGAGGTGACGCCTGGTAAACGTCCGCACGGTACAAATATGCCATCATCATTACCGATATCTGCGTAAAAGCAGATTAGCACACCCAGAAATGGGTAATATTTATCAACGCCCAGTTGACCATTGCCCAGCGAATGGGAAAAAAGTCCTAATCAGAACAGACCCATATTTATCCCGAGAACTAATTATATAATGACATAAAATACAGTAATGATGTGTGAGGCATGACGAATATTAAGATGAACATCTCCGGAGATAAATTGTAGTCTACTTGAGATTTGAGCTGATTCATTTTATCTAAACTGGGGTAGAAAATCTAAAGTACACCTGCCCCATTAGACCACGTAGCACACCTTTATAACTCCCAGCTCTACAGGCCATTCATTCTTGTTCACCTAACAAACCCAGAAAACTTCTGACTTCGAAACGTCCCTTCCACCATTAGTACTCTCTACGGGGTATACGTTCGCTTCCTTTTAGGAACAATGAAGATTACTTCCTTCTCAATCTGGTAGACTTACCGCGTATACCACTCTCGAAGACAGTGCCCGAGTTAGAAGAAAAAATAAATGCAGGTTGGGAATTAGTGAAATCTTCTTTTGGTATGGCGTACAGGGTGGGTAATAAATATATCACGGCTAACAATAGCCATGGAATTCTTCTGCAGGGCTTGCCCGTCGCTGAAAGGGCTTACAATGAAGGGAACTAACTCCAGGGAAGGGCATAGGGCCGTGTCAATGGATTACATACTAATTCGTTGGGTTTACACCCCTGTACGTTGGTAGATTCAACAAGGGTTGTGCTTATCACCACATCAAATTGATTTCCTGTGAGATCCATATTTATATTCATTACACAGGTTTGGCTCTCAAGTGTTGTGCTGTTATTATATGATATGTGTAATTCTAGGTGGGAATGTCGAATCAAGGGGTGGCAAGTATGGTATTTATTATGGAATTTATTTTCAACAGCACACAGTATTGGAAGTAAATCGTTTACACTCTTGCTTGATTTTTATCCACGATGACAATGCAGCTGACAGATATTTTATTTATTCCTGTTACACTTTATACTACACCTTTGTTTCTTAAAATTTTATAATATTCAGGCTACACTGCTAACAACAAATAATATTGTTCGGTTATTCAGTTCTGTGCACATATTTTTAATAAATTGCACAGTAAGCGTTCGGTAATTCACTTCTGCGCACTTTTAGTCAAACAGAACGTGTTCGGTAAATACAGTGCAAGTGCTGTGTAGATTGTGTGTGCACAGTTCGACTGAGTTCTGGTCGTATGGCCGGCTGTGCACATTCGAGTTAGCGCGCACATTTATAGTAACAATGGCAGAAATATTGATTTATATCCGAGGAGTATGCAAATTTTCGCTAATCTTGTAAATATATAAGCTATTGCATTAATTAATATTAACCGGAAACTTTTTGGGTTTCCTAAACATCCTCCTCTTTTTCAAAGCTATTTTCAGATGCCCTCAAAGTTTTTTTTCATATTCATGTAGTTCGAGAACAAGATTAATTTTGTACAATAAATCTTCGGGATACATTCAAAAATGAATAAACTGCCCTTCATACTCATATATTTGGTATTATTCAGCATAACTACTTACTTTTTCTTGAAATATTCTTTGGGAACCTCCTTGGGATTTATCGACGAATAGTAGGTCTTAGGTCTAAATGTTCCAATTTTTATTTATTAATAGTATAAATAAAGGACGTTTCGAGCGTTAATTAGCCCATCATCAGCAAAACAAATGTAGAGAAATTAATGAGAGCTTCTCCTGTCACCATGGAGAACACTTTGTTTCTTAAGTCTTTGCTGCTACATTTATCAATAGATCCTGGATTTGTATTGAAACAAAAATTGTAATTTTACTTTTATATAATGTAAAATTAAATTTGCTGTTCTTTTGTTCACATTAATTTATCTACACTTGTTTTGCTGATGATGGGCTAATTAACGCCCGAAACGTCCTTGTATTTATACTATTAATAAATAAAAATTGGAACATTAAGACCTACTTTTTCTAAAATATTTGAATCATACTCCCCTTCGTCCGATTCATCGAAAAATATTTCACTCGCTACCATTGCTGCATTTACGAAAATCCATATTCTATTTAGCCGTCAATCAAACACTATACGGTTAATATAAAATCGATATTACTAATAATAAACTGAGCTTACACGGATTTTCAATTGCTAAATCTATCTGTCACGAAAGTATCAAATACACATTCTGTACAATTCGTTCTGCACAGAGTACACAGTGATCACATGACACTACACATGCATAGCGCAGCTCAAACACAGCACATTCAAAACTAGATTATATCATTCGATACAGTCAACCAAGCAAAGAAAAAAAGGGTGTATGTGTATACGTGTTTGTAATTTTACAAGAATCAAATTAGTCCCCCGCTGTATAAATATATCCAGGTAACTTTAATTTATAAACTACTTTTCATAAATTCGGGTAAATGCAAAACATAATTTGAAACAGCAACTTATTCTTTTTGTTGCTTATTAATATATTATGTTTACAGAGATAAAAATTTCACAGCTATACAGCAGTTTTGAAACACGAAGTTTTTTTGATTTCTGAATTTTCGAACAAGTTCGGTTTAATTCTTTAAAGAAACTATAGTTTTTTTTTGTTGTTATTTTAAACCTCCTCAACAGGATTAAATCCCAATTACAGAGTGGGATCACATTTACACACATTCATGCCTTAGTGGGATTCGAACCCAGAGCCCCGAGCGCACTCATGACTTATGAGGCGTTGCTCTAACCATTGAGCCACCCGAGCCGATTAATTAAAACATTTAGGCATTTTATGAATAGCCGACATAATATGTTTATAAAATATGCTTTTCATGAAACGCAATTTTTGATTACATAAGAAAAACAAAATAAAACAAAAAATTTTAACACACCCAATAACAAAGCATTTATCATTCGTGTTATAATAAATTAGATAAATTAATTCATATATAAGGAGAAAATGAAATTGAACAAAAATGATGTAGGCACCTATCAAACATCATTAGGCCACACTTAATTACTAAAATATTTAAAAAAACTAAGTAGGTGAGTATAACTAAAGTTTTTGCAATCATAAAGAACTAAAAGAAATTTTGACGTCGATTAAAAGTAATGATTCGTGAGACCAACGATGTCGTAGCTTCCTCACATCAATTAGATAAAAAGATACTTCTGTTCCGTCAAATATAGTGTTATTCTCAAATTATAAACTACTTCAAACAAAGAAAAAAAATATAAACATGACGCCTATATTTCCCTGCGTGTGTTAAACGCAAACTAAACTAGCCGAGATTATAAAGTCATTATTTCACACCGGAACCGAACCAACAAAAAATCCTAATTATATCCTTCACTCCATGACAATTCACAGAAACAAAAAGTTAGAAAGAATAAAATCTATTCTTCTGTATCTATGCTCACAGCACGCGCCTTATAACAATGTAACAACTTTACATAGAGTAATTACAAAGTAGAGGTTGCGTTCGCCACATCTACATAAAGCCTGAATTACATTAGACAGTCTAGATTTTTATTCTAAAAAATTTTAAGCCAATTTTATTATAATGTAAATTAAAAAATGTCTTGAAATATTTTGCATAAATCTAAATATTGAATAATTTGTAGTTTAACACAGAGAGGGCAGCACTAGATGCACAATTATTTTTTGTGGTACATATTAATGTTTCCGAAGTTTGACGTTAATCTGTTAATTTGTGACAAATATAATTTTATCTACGATAGTGTGTAAAATCGATGTTTAGTTGGCAGTTTTAAGTTTGTAAAAGATTATTTAGTAACACGATTTCATTAATTTCATTAGTCATGGGTTGCCGAGCAAGGAGTGATTAAACACCTTTAAATCTTAGATCCCAACTCGTAAATAAAAGTTTTTTTTTTTATATTTATTAGGTTTTTAGATTATATTGTAGATCAAATATTGTACGATACGTAGGTATACGTAAGGCATATTTAGCACTCACGTGACTCGTGACTAAAGACTAGCTTTACGTACCTGTATCGTAAATAACTATTTTGAATTAACGTGTGCATTGACACAAAAAAAGACTTACCTAATCAAATTCATGAAGACATGGCTAATACTTTAGGAATATCTAATTCTTCATACTCTATGGTAAAAAAGTGGGTTGCTGAATTTAAATGTGAGAAGGAGAGCATTGAAGATGATACTTGCGCTACTCGCAGTGAAAAGGACCGGTGTGAAGTATTTTCAGGGACGAAAATAATCTCCGTTCACATTGCAAGGAACATATAGACAGTGGGCAATCGACGGTATCATATTATATGTAAGACACGTTTACGTGTAAGAAGCAACAGAACCAAACTCACACATATTAAACTACATAACATACTGATTTATAATAAATAGAAAATTTTCCTTTTATCAGGAGTGTAATGGATAAAAAGGTTTGTGACAGAACCAAACTCATAGCACAGGAATTAAACTACATAACACACTGCTTTATAATAAATAAGAAATTTTCCTTTTATCAGAGTTGTAATGGGTAAAAACGTTTGTGACAGAACCAAACTCACAGGAATTAAACTACACAACATACTGTTTTATAATAAATAGGAAATTTTCCTTTTATCAGGGGTGGAATGGGTAAAAAGGTTTGTGACAGAACCAATCTCACAGGATTTAAACTACGAAATATACTGATTTATAATAAATAGGAAATTTTCTTTTTATCATTGGTGGAATGGATAAAAAGTTTTGTGACTGAACTAAACTCATAGGAATTAAACTAGGTACATAACTTACTGATTTATAATAAATAGGAATTTTTTCTTTTATCAGGTGTGTAATAGGTAAAAAAGTTTGTGACAGAATCAATCTCACAGGATTTAAACTACGTAATATACTGATTTATAATAAATAGGAAATTTTTCTTTTATCAGGTGTGTAATAGAATTAAACTGCATACATACTGGTTTCTAATAAATAGGAAATTTTTCTTTTATCATTATCTGCGAGCATAATTCTGTCACAAAACTTTTTACCCATTTCACCCCTGATAAAAGAAAAATTTCCTATTTATTACAAATCAGTATGTTATGTAGTTTAATTTCTGTGAGTTTTGTTCTGTCACAAACCTTTTACCCATTCCACCCCTGATAAAAACGAAAATTTCCTATTTATTATAAATCAGAATGTTATGTAGTTTAATTCCTGTGAGTTTTGTTCTGTCACAAACCATGCTATCCATTCCATCTCTGATAAAAGGAAAATTTCCTATTTATTATATATCAGTATGTTATGTAGTTTAATTACTGTGAGTTTTGTTCTGTCACAAACCTTTTTACACATACACCCCTCATAAAAGCAAAATTTCATAAATCAGTATGTTATGTAGTTTACTTCCTGTGAGTTTGGTTTTGTCACAAACCTTTTTACT
Source organism: Harpalus rubripes (assembly GCA_963082715.1). NCBI lineage: Eukaryota > Metazoa > Arthropoda > Insecta > Coleoptera > Carabidae > Harpalus > Harpalus rubripes. The sequence continues at coordinate 26,042,769 of OY720452.1, read as the reverse complement.
CCTTACACGTAAACGTATAATATGAATCCGTCGCTGGCCCTCCGTCTATATGTACCACATGTTCCGCCTCCTTGCAACGTGAACGGAGATTACTTTTGTCGCTGAAAATTCGTCGCTAACTTCACACCGGTAGTGAAAGGCTCGCAACTGTTATCAGTAAAGAAAACATTAATTGGTTTCACGATATTGTCATGGCAATGGTCCATAACATTCTGACGAATAAGTTAGAAATACCATATTTTTGCGAGGTGAATTCCCTAGGTTCTGACAGTTGATCAAAAACTTTTTCGTGTCCAGACGTCGGCCGACTCGCTGCTCCATTACGAATCTGTTCCTGATAAGGAAAGATCTTTTACTACCGATGAGACATAGGTTCGTCACTGTCCGCTTGAATCAAAGCATACGTCGAAACAGTATACTTAATGCGTTAAAAAGCAAAGTGACTGTGTTAAATAATGATGTTAATATAAGTTTCGTGCATGGCTACTAACAGAAACAAACCTCCATAGAAAGAAGTTCTTGAATTCGTTGTCTGTATCAGCATGTAGCACGCGCCTTGTAACAATGTAACAGCTTTACATAGTGTAATTACAAGGCAGCGGTTGTAGTACGTTCGCCGGATCTACATAAACAAATTCATAAGTCAGGCAGGGCAGAAAGTACAGCCGTAGCGCAGCGAACAGGTACAGCAATGGCAGCGAGCAACGCGTGCGTGAGATAGTGGCGTTATGTATGGTACGGGTATATACCTACGCGAAGCTGGTTGTAATCAGCGAGAAGTAAGCTGTAGGGTACAACACACTAATCGAGAATCTAATGTTGTGGAATGAAGCTGGAAGTTGGTACGGAAAATTAGAGTTATACATACGAAATAGTTATTTATGTGATAAGTGTGTAAAGTTCGGTTTTTTGACATGAATTCGAAAAATTCGAATGAATGTCATAAAACCAAATTTACTCACAAATTACATACAAAATTTTATCTACGACTATAATTTACAAAAAAAAAACTGATTCTCATCTTTCTTTGAATTTTTTATGTTATGAAGAATTTAAAAATAGAAATTCCATATTTTTTGTTTTCTTGAAATTATGCTTAATAACGCCAAAAACAATTATTAAAGTTTTAGCGCGAAAGTTGTGATGTTAGTGTCACTCCGTCATAAGTAGAGAGAATCGACATACGTTACCATTAATAAAGGTAATATAGGTAAGTAAAATTAATAATTTTTGCTCGTTTTCATAATCAAATTAATCATTCGCCTTAATTAATGCGACTTTAAGACTTTCTTTAATATAATATTGCAGGTTATTATACTCACCAAGTATTTACAGTATTTAAACTATTTTTTATTTATAATTAAATACAACAATGACAGTATTGATTACAATAATCAAAGCATAGTTCATAATAAAAAGTAATCCAACAATTACATTTCTTTTTACTAAATGATTACAACAATGACAAGTATTAAGATTACAATAATTAAAATATAAATTATAATTTTATTTATTTAATAAGTAAATTTTCTTTTGATCTTAATAAAAAATTACTCGGATATATTAAATATGTGCGTGTTATGAGCAAAATATGCATGGTCCACTGTACAGTGACATTTTCACAAGGTAACTGGACGACTGTAATGACGCTGACGTCACAACATGGCGATCGTTTTACGCTAAAAACTTTAATTACATTATTATAGGTATAAAATACAAAATATATAGCAATTTTTATTTCGTTTTCATTTATTTATATTCAAAATTCATTTGCGATATGTAATTTCAAAAAATTCGATGACTTGGACGGGCCCATTGTTGCGGGAGTAAATCCAGACTTGCCTTTGCAGCTTGTTCTGCTATATGGGGTGGCGTTTCGCTTTCCTATTCATCATCACTAAATTCCATTTTCAATGTATTGGTACTTTTACTAACTTATTATTAAATATACGGATAAAAATCACACTTTTCTTTTTAGAATCTTGTAGATGTGTTAAACTGCGATTAGAGGTTAGAATGAAGCGAGTGAAGTTAGAAACGAATGTTGGCGTGTATTGATGTTATAAAGTAAAAATTTGATAAACGTCAACTTCTAACATTGTTTACAATATGTAAAGTGCAAAGTTTAGAGGTAGTCATGGATAATAGTAATTTACATTGCAAGACCGTTAC
>OY720452.1:26020597-26035597 GCA_963082715.1 Harpalus rubripes | reverse complement strand
TCAATAGATAGCGAGTAGTAGGCGCTAGCAAGCACGTTCAGCAGTACGTGGGTGGTGATTTGATTCTATCTCTGATTCACTATTGCATCTAAATAATGTTCTATGATGAAGGTTTTATTACAAAGGTAATAGTAATAGATATGTGTGGTTACCGAATGAGTGGGAAAGTGATAAACTTTGATTAAAAAATTTCAATCGATTCTGTTGGCGATTCAATCAATGATTCCTTTTATGCAATATACTTTGGTTTATACAATAATATTTGTAGCATTTACTTGGGTAGTAACAAAGAGAATTGTAATAAAATAGTGGACGTCAAGTCAAATATACGAGAACCATTTAAAAAAAGTTCGAGGCGTAACAAATATATTTGACATCTATAGGCGTTTTCGTAAAGTCAGTCGGAGCTATCCGACGGATCTGTTCAATGATGTCACAGATATATCAGATCCATCCAAATATCGAAGCTTTTACGAATGCGTCAGATCTGTATATGGTTTTGATGTTTAAATCTGAGATTATAGAATAAGGTTAAATTGTTAAAATGGATAAGAAAATAGCGTTTGTTTCTGTGACACTAAAAGGCGTCTTGAATAATTTGTTGAGATTATTTCGATTAGAAAGTGTTTCACGTGGTCATTTATTTGTTCAAAATAACTCATAAAGACTTCACAAAGTACGAACTTGCTATAGTGCTACAATGTTTATAATCAGAAACATTTAAATAAATACATTTTCTGAAACATAAAGGTACATTCACAAATGAAAATTAGGTTTATGGTTTTTGTTTAGGTTTAAGTAAGTCATTCATAAATGTAAGTTTAAATTACCTGAAAATTAGTTTTGATACGTACAGACATCTGTGTAAATGCTTCAAAAACAAGATTAAAATATCGGTAGAGCAGTACTTAACAAGACACCTGGCGCCGTGAAAATGTCATTCGCTTGGCATTATTGGTTATATTTCAGCAATTAAGTTATGACAGTCTCCATGTTCTCACATTTGTTTAAAAAGCCGAATCCACTAAGTGGATATTAAATAAAGATGGGTGTATATATCTATATCATTTCAGACTCGTTCTCATTGGTGAAGTTTGTGACGTCAAACAAAATCATAAATCTAAAGTTTGGACCTTACAATGTTTAGCTTTATGATTTGGATTTAGAGATCCTAAATTCTGAAGTGTGAATGGAGTCATTACATAATATGCGGCCAAAGTCTTTAAATCTAAAGTATAAACCATAAATCTAAACATAATTTTCATTTGTGAAAGCACCTTTAATGTTTACAATTTTAAATTTGCGCGCACTATCTGTACTAACCCTGCATCAGGATTGAAAATTTTTGATCTGATCTCTCGGTCTGACTGATCGGAGTGAGTTTACGAACGCGTCAGATTAACCAGAAACCCGACTGACTTTACCAACGCTTCAGATCAGATTACATCGGAGCAATCAGATCGACTTTACGAAAACGCCTTATATCAAACATAACCTAAAAAATTGGCGATTCTTTGCCAAATAGTTTTTTTTTTAAATATAATTCAGTTTATATGCAACTATATTTGTGTTTATTTTCAATATGGATAACGTTGATCATCGTGCACCGCCAACAAAGTGCACGATATTGTTTTGCAGGATCGGCGATTAAACGTGTACGAATAAAACAAAAAGTGGGCAAATCATATTCTAAGGACAGAATTATTAAGCGATATGGCTGCCGCATTTGTTGACTGTGAATCAAAACCGCCACAAAAAAATCTGATGTTACCAGCACATTAGAGTCCGTGCGTTTAGAGAAAAAACCGACGCACAAACTAAAATTCATCTGGGCGGGTCCAACTTGTGAAAGTAGGAATGGTGATGGTACGATATTGTAACAGGTAGCAGCTGTTTGTAGTCTTTTGTGCGAGTAATAATTATATGTATACTTGTTTATGAATATTGTGTATTGTAAATGATAAATAAGAATTTTAGTGCAAACGCGACTTAAAAATTTTACGTAAGAAGCGAGATATGAATTTTTAAAGTTAATAATTTCTTGCGTGACGTAGCTGGTACTTCCAGTGGTGTTAGTTCTAGAGAGAACAGATTTTTTCATGTTTGCATAGCTGAAATATTTTTATGTAAAAACTTATACCTTATATTTACGAAGAAATTATTATTAAGTATAAATAACACAAATAATAAGCATTTTTTTCTTAATAAATTTTAGAACATAGAAACAGTCACAAAGTATGACGGCGGATGGCGCTGGTGTTTGTTTGTTTTGATTAGTTAATATTATTATTAATTTAATTAATACATATCGCAAATTGATTTAATTTTAAATACATTATTATTGTTAATATTAGTAGATATTATAATTAAACAAATTCATGAAACATAAAATTGTAAATTCTTTGTTAGGTTATACAACGTGACAGTTCATAATCTTTCAAAGGTGACCGCAGAAGACGCGCGAATCTCGTTTTTAAAATCAGGCGACCAATCAAATTCTTAGGACCTAACGCGTCATACCTAATTAGTAATCAACTTTAATCGCTTGTAGTTTGCGACCTAATCAATATTGAAACAAATTTTTTTCACTAATACTCATTAATTTATGTATATTTTCGTCTTCTTATTTAAGGTAGTTAAAATTTGACTATGGTATAGTACCCTATTGGAAAGGTTATAGCTTCATATTTTGATTGGACCAATAAATTTGTGAAAAGGGACCAAAAAAGCAAATAATTTTTCATAGCGATAATGCACACCTCCATACAAGTGCTCTGTGTCCATGGCAAAACTGGCTGAATTGGTTGAATTGAATCCCCGTCCTTCTTATTCTCCAGAATTTATTCGGAAAACGAATTGAAAATTACAGTAGGAGCAGGATAGCATAAAAGAACTCACTAAGAAATCGGTGGAACAAGTGCATTGAAATTCACGATCATATTGTTAAATAAAAGGAAACTCAATCGAAAAGCTGTATGTTTTCATTGTTAGGTTGCAACCTTTCCAACTGACTCTCGTAAGATAATTTTTTGAATTAAATCAGTCTAAACATTTTTAAATTTTCAAAAATAAATCTGTACAGTAATAAAATAAATTCTTTTAGAAACGCATTTATTCATTAAAGCTTATTAATATAATTGTTATAATCGATTTCATAATTAATAAGTAAATTAAATATTATTACATATATTGAATCAACACAATATCTGACAGCTTCATGGAATCTCGTACCCATGTAAATCCCCCTATTATTATTTCATTCACATTTCAATTGCTATTCCATCTGGTCCCTGTCCCTGTCGATACACGATAAGCAATCATTTCTCGTGCATCTCGTCCACAAATCAGCGTTGAAATCAGTTATCGACATGAACTGACAACTTATTGAGATGTCGAGTGCATCTCGATACGTCTCCACTCCGGACAACGAGCGTGTAAAAATACGACGCGAGGACGAGAGGCATTTCCTGTCGTCAAGAGCACCGTATGTTGTGTTTGTAGTTATTTATTCTGATTCACTAACCGCAAGTGGTATGGTGGCTTGGTGAGAGGGGATTTTATCTGATTGATGGAGTGTTTGACTTACCAAATGATTTGCCCGAGAAGGAAGTATGTAGTTATGAAATGAAAGATACGGCTTACCTGTAACAAAAAGATAATGGCTTAATAAATAAATAAAAAATGTTTTAAAAATAAATCATTATAACAGGAGTGTTCTGTAAAAATATCGTTACCTAACAACTACCGTTATTTATAAATATAACGATGTAATTCTGAACGATACTTTGTAAAAATCCTATTCACTAAGTTATATCCGTTATAAATGTCATTATACCGTTTGTCTATTACTGAATATTAAATTTTCAATGTCCTATTATTTTGCAAAAAATATTAAAATTTTTGTTTCAATTATTAATTCGTTGTTGAGTACCTAAAGAATATGTATAAAAAATATTATCACCTAACATTTGATATTAAAGGATTGAATATCGACAAATGAATCGCTTTTTGAAAATTATCATTATTTAACAACTTTTTCATCCTAACGATACGTTCACCCCAATTCTGAATGGAAAGTTGTTAAATCTTAGCAACGTTGCAAAAAAAATTAGCCAAGAGAAAAAAAAAATGGAAAGCCTTTCATTTTCATGTTTTATTCAGTGTTCGTAATAGACCAGATAAGAAAGGTTAGAATTTGCTTTTGGCGCGAGTTCATAGTTTGATTTCCCCAGTATAGGTTTCTTATGGAAGTGTGATTTTACTGCAAAAAAAAGTTATTTTGTAAAAGAAATTAAGCAGCTCTAGTTAAGTATTTGATAATTTGTTTATTTAGTAATACATTGCAACTGTTTAAAATCCATGAAAAGTAGAGTAATAAAATTATTAGAAATTAAAATGTTATGTTTAAGTTAAAATTCCGTATGTCGTGGATAGTTTCTCAAGCGCCCGTAAATAGACTTACTTTTATGAGATTTCTCGGCCTTTAAAGTTGAGCAAAAATGTTCTTGGTAAGAAATACACGGGGAGTAAAATTATGTTGTCAACGTTATGAACTGAGTTTGAATTTGGCGCCTAAATTTGACCGTTATACTTTTCTGGTCTATTATTATTGGTTATCTGCTATAGCAATGTTGGTAATACTTAACAGCTTTCTTACAGAATTAGAGCATTAGGGTATAATAACAATCTTACAGAATAAGCCTGTAAATATGTGCCTATTTATGTATCATTCATCAAAATTGTAACGTTGTAATGTTATGGTTTCAAATACTCTTTCTTAAAAATAAAGTAAAGATAATCGTCTCTATTTAATAATACATTAAGATACAAGTTTCATAAGACATGATTTTAGCGCACGCGTCTTTGTTAGCAACAAGCGGCTTGCCGCGAGTTTTCTAAGGGGACAAATGAGCTGAAATATCTTATGAAACGTGTATTTTAAACTATTTTTTCTATTTTGGTCCTTACATTAAAAAATATTTACAAATATACGTTATTTCATTTTGAGGAATTTCTATTTTGGTTTCATAAAGTACATATTAAAGAACCAAAATAGAAAAAGATATTTGTAGTACAAGTGAGTAAAGATATTTTATCAATAAGTGGAAAGCATAGATACATATTTTTTTTAAACATCTACATCTTAGACCAAGAAGATAATAGAATAAAATATTATAATAAATGATTTCATTTTTTAGTTAACCGCGTTATACCAGCTCTGTTTGATGACAATCACTAGCGTAAACTGGTGTAATTTTTTTCACTTTGATGCGTTTTTTGACAGCGGGTCAGTTTAGTGCAACTTGTTCGATAAAACGATCAGCTGCAATAGACCGCACTTGCCCTTGCCTTCCCTTGCTCGTAAGCAAGAGTAGAAATATGTACGGCAAGAGTGGGGATGAGCAATCAATTGTTTTGGAATAAACATGTAGAACTGAGGTTAAGAAATTAGCGGCGTGACGGATAGTTATCAGTCAACAAAGTTTTATAACTTTATAAACACCATGGATAACAGCTCCATATACAGGTCCCAGATTTAAACGGCATAACTTCAACCATGGATTAAACACGTAAAAATAAGGTGACAGGTTCATTTGAGCAAATGTCCGTAGATGCTTTGTTTTAGAGATATTCACGTTTTTCTTATTGGAGCAGCGTTACTCTAAATAATGAACTTCATAACGAATTATCAAATATTATCTTATTAAGTTGTGATATAATAATAATAATAATAATAATAATAATAATAATAATAATAATAATAATAATAATAATAATTTGGACACTCTACGCGGAAAAATTATTCAAGTTCAAGTTTGCCAAACCATATCTCCCGAGCAATGTCACGCAGCAACCAGTGCAGTGGCAGATCGTTGTCGTGCCTGTTTGCTTGCAGCAGGTGCACATTTTCAACAAATGTTGTAAAAAATGATACGTTATTGATTTATTGTAAATAATAAATGTGTTTGAAATCATTGATAATTTTCATATTTTCACTAACATCCAATGCAAATAAACTAAATTTTGTAGTGAAATTAAATAATAATCAAATCATTTATAATGAATGTAATTATTATGTCACAAGTTAATAAGATAATGTTTAATATTTCATTATGAAGTAGATTATTTAAAGTAGCGCTGCGCTAATGAGAAAAACATGAATATCTCTGAAACTAAGCATCTACGGACATTTGCTCAAATGAACTTGTCACCTTATTTTTACGTGTTTAATCCAAGGTTGAAGTTATGCCGTTTAAATCTGGGACACCCTGTATATTTGCGAAGAAAATGAAGTTGAACATATTTATGCAGAATCACCCAAAATATGAAGCGTCACTTAACTACATGTATCTATTTTTTTAATATGTTGCACTAGTATACATTATACTGCACTACACCGAACCCAACTGCATGACCATGGGCGCCGTTAACTCAAAATCCAAAGGGGGGCAAAGAGTAATATTTGAAAAAAATCAAAATAGGTATATAATCGTATATTTCTTACAAAACAAACTTTTCGTCTTATAACTTTTTATTTAATTGACCTTTAGGTTAAGAAAGCAAAAATCGAAGATTTCTTCGTTTTGCGCCAAAAACTTATATAACTTTTTCTATTATTTGTTCTTTATTTTCTTCCACCTTCTTTCTATGTACACTTAATAGGTTTAGGGTTAAGAAAGTAGGCCATAAGTTCCGTCGTTATTTAAGACATTAGTAAACGTCGTTTATTTATTGTGGACGTTTCGGACAATAATTTGTCCATTCTTAGCCAAATATTTTAAATACAATATAATATACTGTTCCTGTGTTCCAATTGACTCATTATTTTAATATTTTTTCTTTGGAAACATATTTCTGGTTCACACGGTATTTAAGTAGGTATATAAGCAGAAAATTACGAAAACATAATTTTTCGTATAACAAGCTTCAGGTGTTTTTATCATTTTTCAATTCAAATTTTGTATGCATTTTAAGCTTGCCTACTAGTGTATCAACAACTAGTTTCAAATTATCCAGATGATGCATCCAAATTTAAAAACCATATCTAACTAAACATTTCACGCAGTTACTTACTTTACTTTGTATTCTTATTCCACATTCTTCTATAATCAAATGTGAAAGCGTGGTGACCAAAAAACACCTTAGAATATTCTCCAAAAGTTACGTTACAGTAAATCAGATCAATTCCCAGAAGGTGAAAACACTAAACACTAACCTAGAGCTACAACTAGAATCAGGTGTCAAGTCAAGGTTTCTCTAACAAAAGTTAAGAGCATAATGTATGGTTTTCTGGTCATCAGCGGGACATTCGAGATTCGATACAGACCGGCGTGACAGCTTTACAAGCCGGACCGCCCCGTGTCAACGAAGATGAGGATGATGGGTGATGCCCGAACCTGATGGTGATGACCATCCCTGAACGGTGAGTTTCACGCGCAGTGAGATAAATTCACACTTGCTAAAAAGATTTGAGAAGTGAAAGAAGATTCGTCATGAATTCATTTGAATAGATGTATAGAAGGTACTGAATGTGTGATTATGAAAGGTATTATACATGAATGGGGAATGGAGATATATGAAGTTTAATAATTAACCGTATCCTTCAAAGAAATATTACCTTTTGATTGTTCCATACTCAGGATGTATAAATAAAACCTGATATTACATCAGACTACCATCTTCATTTCACGAAAAACAATAGCGTTGGTTTTAGATAGGGATATAAATTCTGCCCTTTGATTGGTCAAAATGCAAATCTAGTTCACAAAAATGAATAAAATATCACTTGTCAGTTGAGCAAATAATAGGTATAGAATTAAGTGATGTTTAACCATGTTTTGTTGTAATTTTTAATATTCATGTCTTGTACATTTTTACAGATAAAACTATTTATTATTGACAAAGTTTGGTTTCACGAATTTAAATTATTTATTTAATATATGTAAAAACGGTCGGCTCTTAACGCTATATTCTTACGTGAAACGAAGTACGAGGGTTGTCTGAAAAATTAGCGGAGCGAAAATGAAAACAGTTTTTATGTTCGAAAATAACATTATTTTTCAACATAGTCTCCCTGGATCTCAATGCATTTGGACCAACATTTTTCCAATAGTCCAATTCCGTTTTTGAAGTGATTTTGCGGAAGCTCTTCAAAATACTCGTCCACAGCGGCTATGGCGTCTTAATTAGACGAAAAACGTTTTCTAGCGAGAATTATCTCAAGTTTTGGAAATAGGTAGAAGTCAGATGGTGTTAAATCTGAAGAATAAGGTGAATGTTCTAGCGAATTATAATTTAACTCGTTGGTTTTTGACATAGCTAGAACACTTTTGTGAGCAGGAGCATTGTCCTGGTGAAAGATTATTTTCTTTTTGTTCAAAACAGGTCGCTTCTCACGAATTTTTATATCCAATTGGCACAGAAGATATGAATAATATTCACCTATGATAATTCTACCTTTTTTAAAGTAATTTATCATTAAAATATCCCTTGCATCTCAAAAAACCGACGCCATGACCTTTCCGGCCGATGAAGTGGTCTTTGGCTCTTTCGGCGCTGGACAACCGACTTCAGTCCATTGTTTGGATTGTTCTTTTGTCTCAGGAGTATAATGGCATATCCATGTTTCGTCCATTTAACAAATGGACAAATAAAATCTTGTTTATTCTTCTGAAAACAATCCAGACACTCTTAAGAAATTTGCATCCGAATGAGTTTTTGATCGTTATTTAACAAATGCGGCACCCATCTGGAACAAAGCTTTTTCATATTTACTTTTTCATTCAAGATATGATTCACAGGTTTTTTTGAGATACCTACGGCCTCGGCAATCTCACGCATCTTGATTCGCCGGTCATCGAATATCATTCGATGTATTTTTTGAATTATTTCTGGTGTTGTGATAGTTTTCGGACATCCACTACGAGGGTCATTCTCAATGCTCGTTCTGCATAGATTAAACTCGAGCGTCCATTTACAAACCATTGTTTTTAAAAGAGCAGAGTCCTCAATATACTTAGCATTTCGGAATGAATTTCCATTGGCTTTAAATCTTTTTTAACAAAGTATTCAATCACCGTACGATTCTTTAAATTATCCATTTTTACCTTCCGTCACCTTTAGGTAAGGAAGGTATTGTCTTTGGTCAAAAAATTCGGTGGTGAGTTTTTGATGAATAAGCACGTTTTAGGGTCCCTAGAATACGATTTTACTATTTTTACGATGATGTCTGTATGTGTGTGTGTGTGTGTGTGTAGGTATGTATGTATGTATGTATGTATGTATGTATGTGTGTCCGTGTGTGTGTGTGTGTGTGTGTGTGTGTGTGTGTGTGTGTAACAAAATTTTCGTCTACGATAACTTCCATACTACAATTCTAAAAATTATAATTCTTTCGTATTTCTCTTCGTTACATCCATGCGAAGAGCTGATTAGATTTTGGTTAGAATTGGACAACCGGAAGTACCCTCATTTGAAGATTTTAACAGTTTTTCTTGAAAAATATCATTTTTTCACATTTAATGTTATTATAAATATTAAAGAATATTTTATTTTCTATACGATTTGATTGCATTTTATACCTAATATTAAATGGATATAGAGTTAAAAAATTATAAAGAAATTAAATTTCATAAAGTAGCCATAGCTGTGGAAACAGCTACTATATTAAGAAAATTTTGATTGAAAGTTGTCAGTGTCAAGTGAAATTGACATAGTGTGTTTGTCTTATAATTTTACTGGAAATAGGTATAGGATCTTTTGCTTTCTGTATGGAATTTGTATAAAATACATACAACTGCTTTAAGGTAATGTACAAGAAATAATAATAATAATAAATCTTTTATTTCTGCAGATAGACTGTATATAGAAAACGTCATAAAATAATAATTTTCTGTATGAAATTTGCATAAAATACATGCAACTGCCGGAAGGTAATGTACAAGAAATAGAATATTTAATTTAGGAAGGAACTTTCCGTATGAAATTTGAACAAAATACATAGAACTGACGGAAGGTAATGTGCTGGCCACATCAGATTTTTCAAAATGACACTGAGGCGTTAACTTCAAATGGCTTATAAACAAATTACCAATGTCAGAGCCACTTGATACTTCACGGTTGTACGTATGAAAGATGAATCAGTCTTACCAACAAAATTTTTAGTTCTACTATTGACTTAAACATGGCGTTCTGCGAATTTATCAAACAACCCTCGTATAATGAGACTGATAAAAAAAAAATAAAGAGCTACTTATGGGCGAAGCATTTTGACACACTCGACCTTTTATTTAATTTAAAAATAACGGATTAAATTTTGTGTTAAAAATGGTATAAAGTACAATGAAGTGGTGCAAATGCTGGACAAGGCATTTGGCGAGTAAGATATGTCGAAACCAAGGGTTTATGAATGGTGCAAACGGCAGAGCCGGACGTTGGTTTCGAAACAACTGAGGCAAACTTCAAATTAAGCGCCCTATTTTTCATGTAATTTATTTTTTCATTTAAGGTCAAATGCCTTATAATTGAATTGAAAGTTACATTGTTTCAAGGAATGTGAAGCTGCATGTTTTCCTTTTTTCACGTACAAAAATAAATTGCCAGATCACAGAACAGAAAAGGGAATATATTTAACGGATTGTTGACTTACCTGAATAAACTGTCTACACTGTGAAAATTAAATCACCTACACTTGTGATTGATTTTAATACCTAATCAATACGTACAAATTAAAATATAATTAATTCATTTCTGGGGGAGGAAGCTATAGAACCCCCAAAACCCATCCCCTGGCTACGCACATACTTCAGAGCAATAATAGAATTTGGATACAAAGTTTCTAGCCCAGTTTTAAATAAATAGTTATGTACCTAAAGGGGCGTCATTGACGATGGGAGATGCCGGCTAACATCAATAACCCCATCTTTTAAATCAACTACGCTTATATCGGAGTGTTTCAGAATATGTATATCGCTGCAAACATTTTTCTACATAGCCTGCATTTTTGGATTTTATTTCATACAGTTAAAACATAGTAAAATAATTGTTTTCCACAAGTTATCATTTTAAAACGATTTTCATTTCATCCAGTAGAACATTCACCAAATTTGTTTCAAATAGCTTTTCGGCGTCTAAAATTGGTTGGCCACGAGCCGTATAATGGCACTTGACAAAGTGTGCAACAATTGGTGGTATTGTTCTTAGTAATCGACGAATAACTTTAAGAGAAGTTGGTGTTGCATACGGGTCATGCGAAAAGAATTGTGTGCTATCAACTCCTGGATTATACACTACGACGATGCACCAGCTCACGTTTTACTACATATTAATTACTTTTAGCCAAAATCACTCTGTCGGGTTGCCGCAGCCATCGTATTCATTAGACATGACCCTCTGTAAGTTTTTCCTTTTTCTAAAGGTGAAGTAGACATCGCAAGCCAACGTTTTGCTACTATAGAGAATATAAAATCAAAATAGCTGAAGGAGAAGAAGGCTATACCACAAGTGCATTGCAGACTGAAAGCAATGTTGGTAAGTAGTTAATGAGAAATATTTTCAAATTGAAGGAGACAAAATATTTTTTTGAAACAAATGAAAATGATCTTACTTTTATATACCTACTTTGAAAATGTAAGAAATTATGAATTAAAATACAACTGAAATAGAAGGTACGTACTCATTATTATAAATGTAATATAATTATAAATTTTGTTGATTTTATGCAGAAAATATTTTTCAATAACAATTATTATGGAAGGTTTGAAAAATAAATTAAATTTTATCCAACACCGTCTCATAATATACTTGTTACTATGGTTATTTGAAATCACTAATGTACAACATTAGTCACTCCGTGAGAGAATATTTTAAAAGTCACGGAGGAATTAAATAAAAAGCAATTTTACAAAATTATTTTATTATTGAAATAATTTAATATTATGAAGCTTATTTATTTAAATTAATATTAACATTTATGCTAAAATAGGTTACTTATATTTACAAAATGACAGCTGTCATGTACGGCTGATGAAAAGAAATAGAGAAACGAGTTAGTGGTTACTTGGTTTGGAATTAAATTCAAAGGTGCTGCTTGTGCTTTTAAGTGAATACGTTTTAAAGGAAGGTCCTCAATTTCACCCAGTTTAAAGTATTTTTCTTTAAAATAATTCCCAATGACAGACAATAATTTTTTCACTAATTTTTTTTCAATAACAATATAACAAAACCATAACAACCATTCAATGACTACTTTTTAATTTAAAATACTACATCAATTGACTTGTCAGTGCCAACGATGAAAGAAAACATACAAATGATTTAAGAAGTTTTTAAAAAAATGTTGAATAAGACGTTTTATTAAACTCGTGTGGAATGTATATTAGTCACTAAAGAATATAAGCCACTCGTCCTGCGGGCTACGTGGCTAAACTTTTTCTTTCGTGACAAATATGATACATTCCACACTCATATAATAAATAAGTATTACTGTAAGCAGTCCATTTTATTATGCATAGATTTGACAATATTTTATGAAATTATATCAATCATGATAGCAGTTATATAATTTCGCACATCACACTTTTCTATTTCTTGCTACCCTAGATACAGATCCCATTATCCAACAAGTTCATTATCCCTACTTTCATATAATCAGATATTTCCTGTTGGATGCCTCCAGTTTTTACCCCCTGTCCTGTATCTCCCGCTAGGGGTGCGAAGCTGCGAACTGCGAACCACTTTCTACCCTAGCCACAGGGAGGAACAATACAATAGACACCGTAATCAAACGTCCAACCCTGGCTTGAAAACATAATTACGCACCAAGTCACACAATGGCGCATCACTGGAAGAGAAACATAAAATATGTGACTTCTGACTGAGATGGTCAGAATAGAAAAGAGAACAACTTGTTTAGCGGCCTTTTTTTAGTAATTTTAGTAGATGAAATAATACTACTACTACTACCTAACAGTTATAGAAAAATTAATAGCACGCAATTTTTATTTGAAGTATTTTTCTCTAAAATAATCCATAAAAGAGTGACAGGGATAAAACACTGCTACTCAACTTCTCGCTAATCAATCTTAATCACTTGTACATTACCACCCAATATGTTCTAGGTAACATTTTATCAGAAAATGTGTTCGCATTTTCAGATATTTAATTATTACATCAGCTATTTAACGCGTCAAATAATATTATTATTTAAAAAATATAATTCAATATTTTAACCATTCCCGTTGTATTTTTTAATGATATAACATTTGACTGTTGTTATATTATTGGATAGCAAATTTTGTTCTTTTTAAATTTAAATAATTATATGGCGGTTCTATTCGAAAAGTTTCTATTAATTACTGGAACACCAGAAGTAATTATGTAGAGGTATAAATATACTCGTACAGTATAATTTATGTAATATACCTACTCGTATGTAGGTACATAGTTGAAATCGTTAAAAGTAATATGGTATGACCAGCGAATGAAAGTTGACGTTTAAATTATTTTATAGATGTGGTTTCTTTTGAAACCCTAGAGAAGAATAGAATTGTACGAAATATTCAGGTATGAAATTTTGAGCATGAACCCATTTAAATACTGGACTAGAAAAGCACAGAAATACATTACTATATCTGGCTGAAAATAGATGGTCGACTAGGGTAACTGAATATCAAAACAGGAGTGCGTTCAAAATATTTTAAACATTTTTAGTTTATGTTGATTATAACAAAATATTTTGATCATTAAACTATTTAGTTTGGCAATTCTATGAAATAGGATTATTTTTACTTTCCTCTAACAGTAATTCCGACTCGAGGGTTGCTTTCACCTGAGACGAACGAACGAGAATTTGCGGTATTAAATTTTTTAAATACATCCCTGAATCCTGTTGCTAAGGTCATTTTAAATGCCTTCTGGTATTGAGTACAATTCTAGTTTTCTGTAGCGGAATACATAAGTGTCAGTTTCGTTTCAAATCAAATATGGGGAAATATTTTCAAAAGAAACCACATCTATTAAATAATCTAAACGTCAACTTTCATTCGCTAGTCATGCCATACTAAGCGAGATATTTGCTTGTTTATTTATATCATTACAAATAAATTAATTAATTTAAATGTTAACTATACCATTAATTCAGGTTATCATTAAAAATGATTCATTAAATTTTTGTAATAATTAATGCTAATAAAGGCAGCTTAAATTATATAAAATCTTTATTAAATATTTAGCGTTTGCAAACATAACCTGAAGAATATAAATCATTATAGGTACTACTATTTTATAAGGTCTACGTATATAGTATGACTAGCGAATGAAAGTTGAAGTTTAAATTATTTAATAGATGTGGTTTCTTTTTAAAACATTTCCCTATATTTGATTTGAAAGGAAACTGACCCTTATGTATTCCGTTACTGAAGATTAGAATTGTACTCCATATACCAGGAATCATTTAAAATGACCGTAGTGACAGGATTCAGGGATGTATTAAAAAATTAATACCGCAAATTCTAGTTCGTTCGTCTCAGGTGTAAGCAGCTCTCGAGTCGGAATTACTGTTAGAGAAAATTAAAAATACTCCTATTTCACAGAATTGCCAAACAAAATAGTTTAAAGATCAAAATATTTTGTTATAATCAACACAAACGAAAAATGTTTAAAATATTTTGAACGCACCCCTGTTTTGATATTCAGTTATCCTAGTCAGCCATTTATTTTCAGCCAGATATAGTAAGGTATTTCAGTGCTTTCCTAGTCCAGTATTTAAATGGGTTCGTGCAAAAATTTCATACCTGAATATTTCATACAATTTTATTCTTCTCTAGGGTTTCAAGAGAAATCGCATCTATAAAATAATTTAAACGTTAACTTTCATTCGCTGGTCATACCATATTACTTTTAACCATATCTATTACTACGTTATATAAAACCAACGAAATGTACATAAAATGCCACCATAGAAAATTGTACCTAAAAACACCTCATTCGAAAAATTCCCAA
>OY720452.1:26010597-26015597 GCA_963082715.1 Harpalus rubripes | reverse complement strand
AACCTAACCTAAACAGAAAATAAAAAAAAAATCAGTTCTTATCACCACACCCTAAAGTGTCATCCCTTAACTTAATTGATAAAAATATCATATTTCTAAGCATTCGTCCCTGTATTTATCACCATTGTGAGGCCCTCAGGAAGCTCGTAACTTTCAAGTCCGAGTTAGGATTCCGAGAAGCTCAAGTCTAATTGGCTGACAGGCTCGGGACAGTTTATGACGTCTCTAATACAACACCTTCAAGTAGCACGTCCGTCAGAGAGCGTTGCTATCAACATACCAACCGCTATCAACATACCAACCAAACCCGCCATTGTTTTCTCCAAACTTGAAAACTCTATTTATACATTGGTATTGTGTTTGTGTGCCTTTTATTAAAGATATTTAAATTCCGATTGTTTACTCTCAGTAGAGAAAATACAGAGAAAAGAAAGGATAGTTGAATGAATGTTTAGAAGTAAATATAAGTATATTGGTGTGTGATTGTCTTTCATTTGAACGTTCTAGTTTGTAAATGATGCATTTTGTGTTGGTAACTATTTATATGAGATTAGGTGAAACATTTAAGAGTCTTGCTGTTAATGGTATGTTGGTATGTTCATCAAAATATTTCCCAAGTACTAATGACTAAATTCATACGCTTTTGTAGAGCGTTCGTATTTTTTTAGTTCTAGCCTGTACTGGCTTTGAATTTATATGAAATTAATAAGTGTATTTGATAGTGATTATACAATATTCAATAAAGAGACGTCCTTTTAACAAGACAATAAAATATTTAACGTCCGATTGGTATGTTATTATTATCATAACAACCCTGCTTTCAGGGATGTTATATACCAAATAACACCCTAGAGCGTGTTATGACTTGTTGCTATGGTAATGTTGTCAATAAAATGATATTGGTACTGGGATAAAGCCTAAAAAACAAGCAAAAGCATTCACAGCCTACCTACTCCGTAAATTTTATTAAAACTTTCTGATCCGTAATCCGTAGAATATTAAAAATTATAGTCGGACGTTAAACGTTGAACGCACCACGGGAGTTAAACGGACAATAATGCCTTCGGTCAACGTACACATCTCGTGCCAGAGGCCCTCGAAAAGTACACTGTTGATCTCAGGCGTTATTGTCCTTATAACACCCTTGATACGTTAATTACTATATTAAACATAACAGGACATCGGACATATTTTCTATCATGATACAAACCAAAAACATTTTTCACATACATGATCTTATTTTATTCAGTTAAGCTTTTATAAATATAACAAATGAGTACATCATTTTCAACACTTTCCCTCATTTGGAAATATTTATAAAAGTCCCATCTCTTTACATAAACTATGTGTTTCAGCTTAAATAAAGGATTGGTTAATAAGTCAGCCATTTGAAACTCCGTTGACACTTTTCTTACTTCAATTTCTCCATTTGTTGCCAATTTTCTAACACTTAGGGGTAGAATTCTTATGTGTTTCGTTCTCTTGTGGTACTCTGGATTCTATGCTAACTTGATAGCGGCTTCATTGTCGCTTTAAGTTGAGGCACAGCGACATCAGTAAAGTCACTTAAAAGACGACTCAGCCATACTATTTCTCTTGACGCTTCACTTGCAGCTACTATCTCTGCTTCTGTAGTCGAAATAGCTTCTGATGTCTGTCTTTGACTTGACCGTGACACTGTTCCTTCGGAATACATACAAATAACACCTGATGTTGATCTTCCAGTGTTCAAATCTCCTCCATGATCTGCATCACTGAAGTTCTCAAGTTACCTTTTTTTTGTAGAGTTTATCTGTCATATTGGTTGTTAAAATTATCATTGCAGCACTATCTGCCTTTATGTACTTTACAAGAGCATCTTCATATTTAGTTTTATTAGCTAAGGGTGTATCTTCATTTAATTTTTCTGGCATGAAGACTTTTCCCTAAGTCCATTTCTTCTACAATATTTCTTAGCCCAATTTAGTTTTCCTTGTAACAAACCAATCTGAATACGAGTTGCGTCTATTTTTTAATTTTTTCAAACAATGAGTCAATTTACAAAATTATGCACAAACTTACTAAAACCAACAATTTACCAATTACTATACACAGCTAGAGTTATCTGGGCCCATAACCTGTTAAATTATACAATATTCAATGAAGTCGTTTTAACACAATAAAATATTTATTAAAGATAAAATGACATCGGACATAATTTTCTATCATGAAAAATTACATATCAATCAAAAACATTTTAACATACATGATCTTATTTCATTCAGATAAACTTTTATAAATATAACAAATGAAAACATCATTTTCAACAATTATATGGTATTAAATACAAAATTTTATTAATTTGTCTCTCTCCTTCCTTTACGTTATGATCTTAAACCAATTTGTACTTATTCCATTCTCATCTAAAACTGTTTCTTCTGTTGTTCTTTCCCCTTCCAGGGCCCTGTTTCATAAAACTTCTACACTTGTAAATTACAACTGTAGAACTTGTCAAACGAATAATTTGACAAGTTTCTGTTTCAAAAACCTACAAGTGTAAATTACAAATGACAAGTAAACTAGTCCGTTTCTACAAGTGTATTTTTGCAGTTTACAAGTGTAGCGTTTCAAAAAATATTTACTGGTTTTTACTACTAGTATTTTACAAGTGAACAGTAACCATGAATGAAAGATTGGTCATTTGAAAATTACAAGTTGACAATTGAATTCTTTATGACAATTAATTATAAGAATTTTCTTATGTAACGTAAAAAAATATGTGGTCCAGTGATTCAAAAGAGGAAGATGTTCATTTTCGACGGGCTAGAATTTTTATAAGAAAATTGTGCTATGAATATATTGAACAAAAGTATGAACGATTTAGATTGTCTTCATAAAAATTGAGGCATTTTATAATTTAATACTTCTCGATATAGTCCTTTCGCCGAAACGAGACAAATTGGAACTAACCCGGGATCCGAACCAAGTCATTCTTATTAGTCGATGATGACAAATCTGATGATTCAACTTCAAATTTATCATCATCGACCAATAAGAATGACTTGATCCCTGGTTAGTTCCAATTTCTTTCGTTTCGGGGAAACGGACTATAGCAATATTTAAAAGGGAGCAATTATTCCAATGTTAAAAAATTGATTAATCTAATTAAATTTGTGGAAAAAGCGCCAAATAGAATGTCTTTATGTTCTTTAATTTCCCGAAGAAACGCCAATTTAACAGCATTTTTGCCATATTAAATATAATTACAAATCATTATAATTTCACCTGATTTACTTTCATTGATTGCAAGGGTTGAATGACAAAGTGTATATAAAATTAAATTATTCTAAAACGCATACTTTTTAATGTGATTAAAATATATATTTTAGGCAAAGGTGGCTGCATATTACATTTACTATGAAACCTATGAAACCATGGTTTTAAACTTGTCAACTTGTAAAAATACACTAGTAATATTGGAAAACTGAGAAGTAGTCAAACATTATTCTTGAAACAGAAATTACTAGAACTTGTCACTTGTAACTTGTAACTTGTCGACTAGTAATTTTTATGAAACAGGCCCCAGCTCCCTGAGTGCAAGATAGTCTCTTAGATGTTCCAGAGTTTTTTTTTTCTTCCACATAGTCGGCACATACTCTCTTTTTCTTTTAACCAATATTTATTATATTTCTCTTCATTTTCGCAAAGGATATATTAAAATGTAATATGATATGCATGCTGTATTGATATTTTTATATTTCTTGTTGATTTTTTCTATCTCTTATCTATAATTCCTGCTATACCGTTTCGCTACTTCGTCGCCTATTTTCTATTCCTGCTGCTGAAAAAATATTTCTTTCCTAATATCTAGTTTCGTTTTTCTTTAATTTGTCTAAATTAGTATTAAAGAAAATCATCATTTATCCCTATTTTTTCAATCACCTGTATGCAAGGTAAGAAAAAATGTATTGAAAAAGAAAAAAAAAGTTTATAATTTATATGATAAATTAAAAGAAAATATTGTGCTATACCTACAGATAACAGGTATCATATTTGGACATTAATATAAAATTTTAGCGCCGGCTCGAAATTAAATAAAAATCTACCGTTAGGTATCAAATATACCACTAATATAAATTGTAATTTACGTGATACATTCATCATAAATTATACCAGGATTTCTTAATCGTTGATATTATCGCTTTTGTAAAATAAAATATTTTAAAATTATTTTCAAAACATGTTAATAACAAATTTTATGACAACTTGTTTTTGGTTATTAAGAAATTAATATGATTATAATGATAATTCAAAGAAATTTAAAACAAACCTGTTGAACACCAATGGCGAGTATCAATTTACACACTAAACGATTTAATATCTGTATAAGAAACCACAGATTTAAAATATTTAAGTGATAATTTACGTAAAAAGAAAATAAATTTATAAATAAATAGACGTAAATTGTTTGTTCTGACTTTTAAATTTGACGTTAATGTGATACCACTGGTTAACTTGAATTGAAAGAAATACAAAAAATCGAGGCAAAGTTTCATAGACAATATAGAAACTTACACGTTGACAGGAAATCGGTAATCGTAAAAACTAAAGTTAATCAATCGTCAATTTTCTTTGTTAATTGATAAAAAATAAGATATTTATAACTACAAAATGTATAATAATAAAATTTGGTGGTTTTCGTAAATTTTCTGTTTTCAAAAATTGTTATATTACAACAACGTCGAATGATATTTTTAAAAATTATAAAGATTATCAAGGAACAACGATGTATTCTGAAACATAAATATATTCAAGCAGTATACTGATGAAATATATATTTCACGCCAACATTTCGACTATTACATTAAGTAAAGTAGAATCTATTTAAGTTAAACCTTGCAGTTACACGTGTGTCATTGAAAATATTTTATATTCTTTGACTACATACTTTTACATTAGTTAATATTTATTATTTTACAATTGACTGTTGATCTATTTATTTTTTACAGTACGACGATTTA
>OY720452.1:25993452-26003452 GCA_963082715.1 Harpalus rubripes | reverse complement strand
ACACACACACACACACACACACGGACACACATACATACATACATACATACACACACACACACACACACACACACACACACACACACATACAGACATCATCGTAAAAATAGTTAAATCGTATTCTAGGGACCCTAAAACGTGCTTATTCATCAAAAACTCACCACCGAATTTTTTGACCAAAGACAATACCTTCCTTACCTAAAGGTGACGGAAGATAAAAAATGAAGCAAAGTTTTATACAATATCGACAATATAGAAAATTTCAGGTTGACAGGAAATCGATAATCGTAAAAACTAAAGTTAATCAATCGTCAATTTTCTTTGTTAATTGATAAAAAATCTGATGTGGCCAGCACATTACCTTCCGTCAGTTCTATGTAATTTGTACAAAATTCATACAGAAAGTTCCTTGCTAAAGATTATATTTCTTGTACTTTACCTTCCGGCAGTTGCATGTATTTTATGCAAATTCCATACAGAAAATTTATAGCAAAAGATCCTATATTTCCAGTAAAATTATAAGACAAACACACTATAGGTACGTTCCATCGGTGTCAGAAATCTTACTACTTCTTCTAGTAGAACCTCAATGATCGTTCTTTTGCGTCAAAAAAATCTGAATATTCCTACGAATCATTCCAACTTCAGAGCTGGAAGCGCTGGTTGGAAGATATATAGATTAGAGATAAATTCAAAATTGTACTAGCCGACTGTCGCGCGTACCTTTCTGTTACATTTGTCAATGTTCAGATTAGACTGTGCTCAAAGAAATATCTCCTTTACATTTTTATTATTTAATATATTTTAATATAATTATAATCTCTGTAATAACAACAATTTGAAGATCTAAAATAAACATACAAAGTTAGCTTTAGTTGTTAACTAACAATAACACATAAACACTCCCACTGTTCTATCGTATTTATTTTTTACTTGACAGTTATTTGCCACAGCGTTCTATTGCTTTAAGAATATTCTTATTCTGGTAGGAATATTTCTGACACCGATAGAACGTACCTTATGTCAATTTCACTTGACACTGACATCTTTCAATCAAAATTTTCTTAATATAGTAGCTGTTTCCATAGCTATGGCTACTTTATGAAATTTTATTTATTTATAATTTTTACCTTCCGTCACCTTTAGGTAAGGAAGGTATTGTCTTTGGTCAAAAAATTCGATGATGAGTTTTTAATCAATAAGCACGTTTTAGGGTCCCTAGAATACGAATTTACTATTGTTACGATATGTGTGTGTGTGTGTGTGTGTGTGTGTGTGTGTGTGTGTGTGTGTGTGTGCGTGTGCGTGTGCGTGTGCGTGTGCGTGTGCGTGTGCGTGTGCGTGTGCGTGTGCGTGCGCGTGCGCGTGCGCGTGCGCGTGCGCGTGCGCGTGCGCGTGTGCGTGTGCGTGTGCGTGTGCGTGTGCGTGTGCGTGTGCGTGTGCGTGTGCGTGTGCGTGTGCGTGTGCGTGTGCGTGTGCGTGTGCGTGTGCGTGTGCGTGTGCGTGTGCGTGCGCGTCCGTGTGCGTGTGCGTGTGCGCGTGCGCGTGCGCGTGCGTGTGTGTGCGTGCGTGCGTGCGTGCGTGCGTGCGTGTGTGCGTGTGTGTGTGGATGTGTGTGTGGATGTGTGCGTGTGTGTGTGTGGATGTGTGTGTGTGTGTGTGTGTGTGTGTGTGTGTAACAAAATTTTCGTCTGCGATAACTCTAATACTATACAGTTACAAAAATTATAATTTTTTCGTGTACTTCTTCATTACATCCATATGAAGAGCTGATTAGATTTTGGTTACAATTGGTCAACCGGAAGTACCATCATTTGAAGATTTTAACAGTTTTTCTTGAAAAAACTATGTTAAATATGATTTTTCACATTTGATGTTATTATAAAGATTAGAGAATGTTTTATTCTCTATACGATTTGACTGCATTTTATACTTAATATTAAATGGATATAGAGTTAAAAAATTATAAAGAAATTAAATTTCATAAAGTAGCCATAGCTTTGGAAACAGCTACTATATTAAGAAAATTCTGATTGAAAGATGTCAGTGTTAAGTGAAATTGACATAGTGTGTTTGTCTTATAATTTTTACTGGAAATATAGGATCTTTTGCTTTCTGTATGGAATTTGTATAAAATACATACAACTGCTTTAAGGTAATATATGAGAAATAATAATAATAATAATAATAATAATAATAATAATAATAATAAATCTTTTATTTCTGCAGATACATTGCACTGTATATAGAAAACGTCACAAAATAATAATTTTCTGTATGAAATTTGCATAAAATACATGCAATTGCCGGAAGGTAATGTACAAGAAATAGAATATTTAATTTAGCAAGGAACTTTTCGTATGAAATTTGTACAAAATACATAGAACTGACGGAAGGTAATGTGTTGGCCACATCAGATTTTTTTAACTCTATATCCATTTAATATTAGGTATAAAATGCAATCAAATCGTATAGAAAATTAAATATTCTTTAATATTTATAATAACATTAAATGTGAAAAAATGATATTTAACATAGTTTTTTCAAGAAAAACTGTTTAAATCTTCAAATGAGGGTACTTCCGGTTGTCCAATTCTAACCAAAATTTAATCAGCTCTTCGCATGGATGTAACGAAGAGAAATACGAAAGAATTATAATTTTTAGAATTGTAGTATGGAAGTTATCGTAGACGAAAATTTTGTTACACACACACACACACACACACACACACACGGACACACATACATACATACATACACACACACACACACACACACACACACACACACACACACACACACACACACACACACACACACACATACAGACATCATCGTAAAAATAGTTAAATCGTATTCTAGGGACCCTAAAACGTGCTTATTCATCAAAAACTCACCACCGAATTTTTTGACCAAAGACAATACCTTCCTTACCTAAAGGTGACGGAAGATAAAAAATGAAGCAAAGTTTTATACAATATCGACAATATAGAAAATTTCAGGTTGACAGGAAATCGATAATCGTAAAAACTAAAGTTAATCAATCGTCAATTTTCTTTGTTAATTGATAAAAAATCTGATGTGGCCAGCACATTACCTTCCGTCAGTTCTATGTAATTTGTACAAAATTCATACAGAAAGTTCCTTGCTAAAGATTATATTTCTTGTACTTTACCTTCCGGCAGTTGCATGTATTTTATGCAAATTCCATACAGAAAATTTATAGCAAAAGATCCTATATTTCCAGTAAAATTATAAGACAAACACACTATAGGTACGTTCCATCGGTGTCAGAAATCTTACTACTTCTTCTAGTAGAACCTCAATGATCGTTCTTTTGCGTCAAAAAAATCTGAATATTCCTACGAATCATTCCAACTTCAGAGCTGGAAGCGCTGGTTGGAAGATATATAGATTAGAGATAAATTCAAAATTGTACTAGCCGACTGTCGCGCGTACCTTTCTGTTACATTTGTCAATGTTCAGATTAGACTGTGCTCAAAGAAATATCTCCTTTACATTTTTATTATTTAATATATTTTAATATAATTATAATCTCTGTAATAACAACAATTTGAAGATCTAAAATAAACATACAAAGTTAGCTTTAGTTGTTAACTAACAATAACACATAAACACTCCCACTGTTCTATCGTATTTATTTTTTACTTGACAGTTATTTGCCACTGAGCGTTCTATTGCTTTAAGAATATTCTTATTCTGGTAGGAATATTTCTGACACCGATAGAACGTACCTTATGTCAATTTCACTTGACACTGACATCTTTCAATCAAAATTTTCTTAATATAGTAGCTGTTTCCATAGCTATGGCTACTTTATGAAATTTTATTTATTTATAATTTTTACCTTCCGTCACCTTTAGGTAAGGAAGGTATTGTCTTTGGTCAAAAAATTCGATGATGAGTTTTTAATCAATAAGCACGTTTTAGGGTCCCTAGAATACGAATTTACTATTGTTACGATATGTGTGTGTGTGTGTGTGTGTGTGTGTGTGTGTGTGTGTGTGTGTGTGTGTGTGTGTGTGTGTGTGTGTGTGTGTGTGTGTGTGTGTGTGTGTGTGTGTGTGTGCGTGCGTGCGTGTGTGTGTGTGTGTGTGTGTGTGTGTGTGTGTGTGTGTGTGTGTGTGTGTGTGTGTGTGTGTGTGTGTGTGTGTGTGTGTGTGTGTGTGTGTGTGTGTGTGTGTGTGTGTGTGTGTGTGTGTGTGTGTGTGTGTGTGTGTGTGTGTGTGTGTGTGTGTGTGTGTGTGTGTGTGTGTGTGTGTGTGTGTGTGTGTGTGTGTGTGTGTGTGTGTGTGTGTGTGTGTGTGTGTGTGTGTGTGTGTGTGTGTGTGTGTGTGTGTGTGTGTGTGTGTGTGTGTGTGTGTGTGTGTGTGTGTGTGTGTGTGTGTGTGTGTGTGTGTGTGTGTGTGTGTGTGTGTGTGTGTGTGTGTGTGTGTGTGTGTGTGTGTGTGTGTGTGTGTGTGTGTGTGTGTGTGTGTGTGTGTGTGTGTGTGTGTGTGTGTGTGTGTGTGTGTGTGTGTGTGTGTGTGTGTGTGTGTGTGTGTGTGTGTGTGTGTGTGTGTGTGTGTGTGTGTGTGTGTGTGTGTGTGTGTGTGTGTGTGTGTGTGTGTGTGTGTGTGTGTGTGTGTGTGTGTGTGTGTGTGTGTGTGTGTGTGTGTGTGTGTGTGTGTGTGTGTGTGTGTGTGTGTGTGTGTGTGTGTGTGTGTGTGTGTGTGTGTGTGTGTGTGTGTGTGTGTGTGTGTGTGTGTGTGTGTGTGTGTGTGTGTGTGTGTGTGTGTGTGTGTGTGTGTGTGCGTGCGTGCGTGTGTGCGTGTGCGTGTGCGTGTGCGTGTGCGTGTGCGTGTGCGTGTGCGTGTGCGTGTGCGTGTGCGTGCGCGTGCGCGTGCGCGTGCGCGTGCGCGTGCGCGTGCGCGTGCGCGTGCGCGTGCGCGTGCGCGTGCGCGTGCGTGTGCG
The DNA here is from genome assembly GCA_963082715.1 of Harpalus rubripes. Classification (NCBI taxonomy): domain Eukaryota; kingdom Metazoa; phylum Arthropoda; class Insecta; order Coleoptera; family Carabidae; genus Harpalus; species Harpalus rubripes. Next base: position 25,998,478 of record OY720452.1, on the reverse strand, counting down.
TGTGTGTGTGTGTGTGTGTGTGTGTGCGTGCGTGCGTGCGTGCGTGCGTGCGTGCGTGTGTGCGTGTGTGTGTGGATGTGTGTGTGGATGTGTGCGTGTGTGTGTGGATGTGTGTGTGTGTGTGTGTGTGTGTGTGTGTGTAACAAAATTTTCGTCTGCGATAACTCTAATACTATACAGTTACAAAAATTATAATTTTTTCGTGTACTTCTTCATTACATCCATATGAAGAGCTGATTAGATTTTGGTTACAATTGGTCAACCGGAAGTACCATCATTTGAAGATTTTAACAGTTTTTCTTGAAAAAACTATGTTAAATATGATTTTTCACATTTGATGTTATTATAAAGATTAGAGAATGTTTTATTCTCTATACGATTTGACTGCATTTTATACTTAATATTAAATGGATATAGAGTTAAAAAATTATAAAGAAATTAAATTTCATAAAGTAGCCATAGCTTTGGAAACAGCTACTATATTAAGAAAATTCTGATTGAAAGATGTCAGTGTTAAGTGAAATTGACATAGTGTGTTTGTCTTATAATTTTTACTGGAAATATAGGATCTTTTGCTTTCTGTATGGAATTTGTATAAAATACATACAACTGCTTTAAGGTAATATATGAGAAATAATAATAATAATAATAATAATAATAATAATAATAATAATAATAATAATAATAATAATAATAATAAATCTTTTATTTCTGCAGATACATTGCACTGTATATAGAAAACGTCACAAAATAATAATTTTCTGTATGAAATTTGCATAAAATACATGCAATTGCCGGAAGGTAATGTACAAGAAATAGAATATTTAATTTAGCAAGGAACTTTTCGTATGAAATTTGTACAAAATACATAGAACTGACGGAAGGTAATGTGTTGGCCACATCAGATTTTTTTAACTCTATATCCATTTAATATTAGGTATAAAATGCAATCAAATCGTATAGAAAATTAAATATTCTTTAATATTTATAATAACATTAAATGTGAAAAAATGATATTTAACATAGTTTTTTCAAGAAAAACTGTTTAAATCTTCAAATGAGGGTACTTCCGGTTGTCCAATTCTAACCAAAATTTAATCAGCTCTTCGCATGGATGTAACGAAGAGAAATACGAAAGAATTATAATTTTTAGAATTGTAGTATGGAAGTTATCGTAGACGAAAATTTTGTTACACACACACACACACACACACACACACACACACACACACACACACACACACACGGACACACATACATACATACATACACACACACACACACACACACACACACACACACACACACATACAGACATCATCGTAAAAATAGTTAAATCGTATTCTAGGGACCCTAAAACGTGCTTATTCATCAAAAACTCACCACCGAATTTTTTGACCAAAGACAATACCTTCCTTACCTAAAGGTGACGGAAGATAAAAAATGAAGCAAAGTTTTATACAATATCGACAATATAGAAAATTTCAGGTTGACAGGAAATCGATAATCGTAAAAACTAAAGTTAATCAATCGTCAATTTTCTTTGTTAATTGATAAAAAATCTGATGTGGCCAGCACATTACCTTCCGTCAGTTCTATGTAATTTGTACAAAATTCATACAGAAAGTTCCTTGCTAAAGATTATATTTCTTGTACTTTACCTTCCGGCAGTTGCATGTATTTTATGCAAATTCCATACAGAAAATTTATAGCAAAAGATCCTATATTTCCAGTAAAATTATAAGACAAACACACTATAGGTACGTTCCATCGGTGTCAGAAATCTTACTACTTCTTCTAGTAGAACCTCAATGATCGTTCTTTTGCGTCAAAAAAATCTGAATATTCCTACGAATCATTCCAACTTCAGAGCTGGAAGCGCTGGTTGGAAGATATATAGATTAGAGATAAATTCAAAATTGTACTAGCCGACTGTCGCGCGTACCTTTCTGTTACATTTGTCAATGTTCAGATTAGACTGTGCTCAAAGAAATATCTCCTTTACATTTTTATTATTTAATATATTTTAATATAATTATAATCTCTGTAATAACAACAATTTGAAGATCTAAAATAAACATACAAAGTTAGCTTTAGTTGTTAACTAACAATAACACATAAACACTCCCACTGTTCTATCGTATTTATTTTTTACTTGACAGTTATTTGCCACTGAGCGTTCTATTGCTTTAAGAATATTCTTATTCTAGTAGGAATATTTCTGACACCGATAGAACGTACCTTATGTCAATTTCACTTGACACTGACATCTTTCAATCAAAATTTTCTTAATATAGTAGCTGTTTCCATAGCTATGGCTACTTTATGAAATTTTATTTATTTATAATTTTTACCTTCCGTCACCTTTAGGTAAGGAAGGTATTGTCTTTGGTCAAAAAATTCGATGATGAGTTTTTAATCAATAAGCACGTTTTAGGGTCCCTAGAATACGAATTTACTATTTTTACGATGTGTGTGTTGTTGAAATATTAGATCAAGTGTTTTCTAATGATGACCCTACCAGATCAAGTAGTTTTGAAAAATTATTGTCAGTTGTTATAATTTAGTATTTTTTATATGACATAAAAATAAATGTCCAAGAATTGTATTAAATATATAAAGTATTATTTCTAATAAATTATTTAATTATTCAAAAGAGTTGTCCATTTTCATGAGGTTATGGGCCCAGACATAGTGTTCTGTGTAAGTAAAGAATACGAATATCCAGATAAAAGGAATATTTAAAAATGCATGCTGGATACATGCAATTGCCCCAGTTAAATTCAGGGAATTTTAACAACTGGAAATTTAGAGTGACAACTCTTTTAGAAGAAAAACAGGTGAAGGTGGCCCTAGAGAAAGAAGAAAATGATATCACAGATGAAAATGAAAGGAGTGCATTTCAAGTAAAAGATGCGAGAGCTAAATCTACAATAATCCAATGTATTACAGATAAGCACTTAGATTTGGTGAAAGATTCAAAAACAGCCAAACAAATGATGAAAGCGTTGGAAGATGTATTTGAAAGGAAGAGTGTCTTCACGAAATTAACTTTAAAAAAGAAGCTATTAACATTAAAATTAAAGAAAGGAGAAAAATTAGAAGACCATTTTTTGAATTTTGATACCACTGTACGAGAATTAGAAAATATTGGGTCAAAAGTTGATGAGTCAGATAAAATATGTCATTTGTTACTATCGTTAAATGAAGAATATGATTCTGTAATTACTGCTATAGAGACTCTAAATACAGAAGTAACAATGGATTTTGTTAAATCTAGACTTCTCGACGAAGAAATAAAACTGTCAAATAAAAATGGAAGAAGGAGTAATAATGAAGAAATGGCATTTAAGGCTGCAAAAATTACATGTTTTAAATGTGGAAAAGAAGGACATAAAGCTCCTAATTGTTACAGATATAAAAATTTTCAAAACCAAGACCGATACAAGGGAAGAAACTTCAAACGTGACAAAGGAAAAATAAATACTATACCGAATCAAAGAAACAAATATTACGAAAAAGCAAATGAAGTTAATGAAGAAGATGAAGATGAAACAACATTTATTGCTTTAAATTGCATACCAAAATTAAATAATAAAAGTATGTTTATTTTAGATTCAGGTGCAACACAGCATTTATTTACAAAGGAAATTGAAGAACATATGACTGACATTGTACCAGTAGAAAGAAAAGTAATAATAAAAGTAGCAAACGGAGAAAATATGGAGGCCAAAAATAAAGGAATTTTACGTACAAGCTGCCAAGGAAGAAAACTGTCTATTCCAGCAATGACAGTTTATGGTATGAAACACAATTTAATTTCTGTTTCACAACTTCTAAATAAGGGAATAAAAGTAATATTCGAAAAAGACAAAGCAAAAATAATAGGAAAAAATTTTACCATCGAGTGCCAAAAAATAAATAATCTGTTTGTGTTACTAACTGACAATATTGAAGAATATAGAAAAGAAAAATGTTATAAAGCGATAAATGAAAATGAAAATATATGGCACCGTAGATTAGGGCATTTAAATCGTACAGGATTAAAAAAATTAGGATTACCGTGTAGCGAGAAGATATGTGCTAAATGTATTGAAGGAAAAGCAACAAGAAAACCATTCTATGAAGCAAAGAAGAAATATACACAAATAGGGGACTTGATACACACAGATATATCCGGACCAATCAAACCACCAACATCAGAAGGACACAGGTATTTTCAAGTGTTAATAGATGACTTTTCACATTTTCTTGTAGTAAAGTTACTAAAAACAAAAAATGAAGCTGAAGAGAATTTAATACATTTTATAAAACTTATAAAGACACAACATGGAAAGAAAACAAAGAAAATTAGAATGGACAATGGTGGAGAATTCTCTTCAAAATATTTACAAAATTTTTGCAAGATTAAAGGAATAGAAATGCAGTATACTACGCCATATAGTCCGCAACAGAATGGCACTGCAGAAAGAATGAATAGGACTTTAATGGATAAAGTTAGAACAAAACTAGCCGAAACTGATATTCCGAAGGAATTATGGGGCGAAGCAATACAATGTTCAGCATACGAATTGAATAGATGTCCAACAAGAGCCAATCAAGGAATACCACCTGCTACTAGATGGCACGGAAATAATAATTTAAAAAAAATTAAGAGTTTTCGGAAGCCGCGCATGGGCTGTAACTCTTCCAAAAGACAATAAATTGAATGCTCGTGCAGAATCTTACATAATGGTAGGATATTCAGGTTCAGGTTACAGATTATGGAATTTTAGAGAGAACGAGGTAATTTGTGCTCGAGATGTAACATTTGACGAAGACAATGTAAAATATGAACACGAAAATATTAAAATAATTGAAAATACAGAGAACACTGAGAAAGAAGATACTGAAATAAATAATGATACTCAAATAAATAAGCAAGAAGAAAATGAAGTAAAAACAAGGTCAGGAAGAGTTGTAAAAGTACCAAATTATTTGAATGAATACGAAGTCTACACAGCATATTGTTCATTGACAGATGAAG
>OY720452.1:25810952-25988452 GCA_963082715.1 Harpalus rubripes | reverse complement strand
AATAATATTAATACTTACTTTGATTTTATATATTTCATAATATTTTAAGTTATGTGTTGTCAATTATTCTCAAATATAAAAATAATAGGCATTTACGAAAATTCTACCGGTGAACTGTTACCGGTATATATCGGTAAACAGCTGTTTACTAGGTTACAGCTACCGGAATTGATATTTTAAAAACGCAAGTGGTAAACCGGGTAGATTTCTAACCTATGAAAAAAAAATTGAAAGTTCGAAACAGATTTGAAATTTGACATAGTTGACAAACAGCACAATCCTACTTCCGATTTCCACATTGAACACATTTCCATTTTTAACACGCGCGATTCGCTTGTATCACTACCTTTTTTGAGGTTAGATTCTCCATTTACCGCATTTACCGGCTGAATTACTCGATCCACAAATCATGGATCCGGTAGATGGATCTGGTAGATATGGTACAATTTTCGAACACGGTAACTATTAACTACTCGTGTTTTCGAACGCAATCGGTAGATGCGGTATCTACCGGTAGAATTTTCGTAAATGCATATTATTTACATTTAGCTTGACAGCATACCCTGAAGTACATAAAAGTGACTAAATTCCCCTAGATGAAACGTTAATCTGAAGTGTAACGTAACCCGTACCTAACCTCAAGTGGTGCAATGTAAGTTAAAATTAACTGACAGTTACCTTAAACTGAAGATTAACTAAACTTTATTTTTAACTTACAGTGGTGCAAATGGCCATTACTCAGTTAAAATTTTTGCAATGGTTCCTCATGGGTGGTTGCTACAAACCAATATACAATTTGACATTTCTTGCCCTGATGAAGACTAATGTAATAGACTGTCGTGAAATAAATATTTCATCAGTTGCCTGTTCGATTATTTTCCTTGGACCCTACGTTTAATATAAAACAAAAATGCAAATCAAATAATCAATACCTAATAATTCATTTGACAATCCATGTCAATGCAACATTATCAATTTAAGGAACGTATCAAAATTAGTTACCTCTTGAATATATATATATATATATATATATATATATATATATATATATATATATATATATATATATATATATATATATATATATAACAGCGTGGCATATTATCCATTGCTGCTGTGTACAGACATCGGTAATAAAAAATATATGTTTATATATTATTGATAAATTGAAATAAATGTTGTTAAATATTTACGCATTTATTATAATAATTTATAACTAAATGAAATTAATTCGATGTTCCCCAAATTAAGTTTATTGATACAGTATAAAATATTTATTAATATACAAATTTTTATGTAACGTGTGGTATGACTAGCGAATGAAAGTTGACGATTAAATTATTTTATAGATGTGGTTTCTTTTGAAACCCTAGAGAAAAATAGAATTGTACGGAATATTCAGATATGAAATTTTTGCATGAACCCATTTAAATACTTGACTAGGAAAGCACAGAAATAGATTACTATCAGGCCTATTCTACTAAAAAAATATGTATCGTTACGTGTCGTTACCAGGCGACATGTAGTTATAATAACGATTTTTGCCAAAACCCTATTCTACTAATTTATTTATCGTTACGTATCGTTACTTATCGTTATTTTATGTCGTTTGTGAACGACAAGATCACATGTCTCGTTAAAATCGTAAAGTTAGATATATTTTGAAAATAAAAGTAAAAATGGCTGAAGAAGATATTTTATTAATTATAGCTGAGCAAAATATTATTATTTTTATATTATTATTACATTTTTTAATATGACATTTTATATAATCGTCCTTTTATTGTACCGGAGGAAAATTTGAGAATATATATTTTTTTTTTTGATGAGTAAAGAAGCATGTAGAGATTTATTTACGCAAATATCACCATATATGAGGAACTCGTTGAAGTGATGGTTTGCCAAAAATTTCTAGATTATTTATAAATTATTATTTATGCGTATTACATTACATACGAATGCAAATAAATATTTTGTTTTCAATATCAGAAATCAGTAGCAAGAAGGATATCAGTAGAAAAGGATTCATATGTGGTATTCAGTCACTCATTAATAATCATAACATTAATAGAAATCTGCAATATTATTGTTGATCATTTTATAGACATATACCTATATCAAATTTCATACGGCGCAATAGATATGGAGCGTGTATTTTATATACGATGAAAATTTCAAATTTGAATCAATGTTAAATTTGAATTGAAAAACAAATATAAATTTATTCTGTCAAAATCAACATGAAGTTAGATATTATCGTTAAACTCATCTTAACGATAATTCGATAACGATATGATTAGTAGAATACCTTTTTGGCATTTGTCGTTATCAAAGTCGTTCAACCAAATGCTTAGCGACAGTCGTATGGTAACGATATCGTTGTACATATTTTTAGTAGAATAGGCCTGTATGTCTGGCTGAAAATAAATGGCCGACTAGGGTAATTGAATATCAAAATAGGGGTGCGTTTAAAATATTTTAAACATTTTTCGTTTATGTTGATTATAACAAAATATTTTATCTTTAAACTATTTAGTTTGGCAATTCTATGAAATAGGATTATTTTTAATTTCTTCTAACAATAATTCCGACTTGATGGTTGCTTACACCTGAGACGAACGAACTAGAATTTGCGGTATTAATTTTTTTAAATACATCACCGTGAGGTGACGCCTGGTAAGCGCCCGCACGGTGCAAATATTTCATCATTACCGCATCTGTGTACAAAGCAGATTGGCACACCCAGCAATGGGTAATAAGCCGTGATGATATATTTATTTATTTATCTCTGTATCCTGTTGCTAAGGTCATTTTAAATGCCTCTTTGTACGGAGTACAATTCTAATCTTCTGTTACGGAATACATACGGGTCATTTTCCTTTCAAATCAAATATAGAGAAATGTTTTCAAAAGAAACCACATCTATTAAATAATCTAAACGTCAACTTTCTTTCGCTAGTCATACCATACGTACCATGAACTGGTGACAGTTTTAGGTTCAGAATATTATACCTATTTACTTAACAGAGTATTAAAGAAAATGAATAGGATTTTAGAATTAGAAACTCTTCATCTGTGATGCTTTGAATATAAATTATACTCGTATCTACAAACAAACATAAATTTGGTATAGCCACTCATATACGAGTATATTGGCCTTGCCCCCTAAAATTAGGTATGCAGTTTCATCAAAAATTATTCTATACTTCGTTTCACGTAAGAAAATATCATGGCATTTAAGAGCCCACTGTTTCAACGTGCATTAAATTAATAATATAAATTTATGAAACCAAACTTTCTTAATACTAAATATTTTATCTGTAAACATGTTGACAGGTGAATTTTTTTCCGGTTCTGTGGGGGTTCAGAGGGCAGAATTTATTTCCTTATGTAATTCAACTCTATTTTCTTACGTAAAATGAAATTATTATGAAAATATCACGTATTATTTGTTTATTGAGTAGGTACTCCTGGTGCGTATTGAGTTACAAACTAAACTATTTAATTTGTATTTATAAGAAACCACTTATTTAAAATATTATTTGAGCGTAAACCTTTTTCATTAAAACCGAATAAATAAATAAACAAAATAAATTCATTGAAGCCGGAATATGCATGAGAGGTTTAAACGGTGTATGATTACAATATGAAAGCCATTAGTTAAATCTAAAATACGCATTTACATTTAAATAGATTAAAAAATTTATCGCTCGAAAGAAAAAGAAAAAAGCACGTATAGGTAGTAGGGCGCGTGTACAAACTCGTCTTCAGGGGGGGACTGTAGGAATTTAACCCGGGCTGCTGTGCCGTCGGCAGGGCCGGATAACGAGCCTTTTATGTTTTAATTTGCATCTGAATTAATGGAAATCGAGACACCTGAATACATTAGACGGATTAGTTATAGGCACCAAGCAAGCAGCATACAAACCAACCAGCCAGTGTGTATTGTTTCATTCACGAGATACCAGAATTCCGTTTGTTATCAACGGTGAGATTAACTCAATCATAAATTAATTACAGAAAGGAATGAGACAAAGAAAACGACTTAATTTAATCTATCTGATGAAGAGTTTGATGAAAGTACAGGTTTTATCTATACAGCTTTACATTATCTAATGCTAATGGAATATGTTCGGTAATATAACAACAAATATGCCGTTTTAAATCACATTTTAATGTCTTTTTTATTTAAAAATTAATAACATTATTTTGTTTACCGGTTTTAGAATATTAATCCATTGTTTACATGTACAAAAGTAGGCTGGTAACTAAGTAATAACTGTATGTGTACGGTAATATTATTACCATACTGATTTGTTAACAACGGTGTACGAATAAAATAAAAAGAAAGTATAATGATCTTCAATAATACATACAGATAACGTTAGAGTATCGTTCCAAATACGGTTTAAACATGAGGAATAAAGCATATAATTTGAATCTTTGTCGTATTGTCAAAAAATTGTACTGTTAACCATAGCATTCTGAAAGTAGCATTAACCAGAGAATTAAAAAATATTTATTAGTATTGTCTTCATTTTCTGAAACCGATAAACTATTGAACAAACCACGGATGTTATGAATCATCACAAGCCTTAGATGTCTTAAAATCTTCGCTCTACGAGTTCGAATTTCAAACCTACATCTGCGGCAGGTATGATGTACATAACATTCCTAGGTACTACAGTATCCTTCCAAAATTCTGGATTTGGATACAGTTGATATGTTGATCTTTGATCTTTTCTTTTGGGGGTGCCGAAATGAATAGTTATATCCTTCGTTCGCTGAAACGTGTGAATGCGGAACAAATTATTGAACAGAAACAAGTCATTCTATTGGTTCGGCTACATAATTATCCTCTTTTGATGTTTTGACCAATAGAATGACTTGTCTTTATTCGGGAATTAGTTCCCATTCTCTCCTTTCAGCGAACGGAGTATAATAATTATTAGAAAATTAAATGTAAATATGCCTATTTATTTTACTATTACTTCATATTCATATTTTGAAAATTTTATATATAAAAGCGAAAGAATAACCGCTAGGCAAATCTATACCGTTTTACATAATCGACACCAAATTTTGTAAAGATGTTCTTTCAGCTTCAGGACGTGTCGCACAAGTTGTTAAAGTTCAAAATATTGCATATTTTTTACCTCCCGCTACCCCTGGTAAGGGAGGTATAGGGATCGTGCTAAAAATCGCATATCGAGATTTTGGTAAATAACCACATTTTAAGAATTCCTAGAATCCAATTTTAACATTTTCACGATGATATCTGTGTGTATGTGTGGACCCTCCACTTTAACTCAAATACTATCATTCAGAAAATTTTTAAACCTTGTATTTCGAACTTTTTCTGTAATGGAAAGAGCCCATTAGATTTTGGTGAAAATCGGATAACCGGAAATGGCACATACTAGAAGCTCAAAATAGTTTTTCTTTGAAAAATACCTTTAAATGTTATTTTTTCGAGATTATTGTTATTATAAAAATTAAAGATTATTAAATTTACTATAGATTTGCATAAATATTTTTCTATATATTTTATGGATAAATTTATAAAATTATCTATAATTTAAATCCCAGAGCCTACGCTTTAAACAAACAAAACGCAATTATTTAAATGTATGTAACTGACAGATAAATGTCACTATCAAAGAACTAATCATTTTAAAATAATATTAGTAACATTTTAAAAAGAAAAAAGTAAATAGAACAATAGAAAAGGAATTCAGTACAGTTTCCAGCATAACTAAATATGTAGGTATGTATTTAGATTAATAAAAATTAACAATTAACACAAATGTTTAAGCTAATCCTCAATTTTGGATCAGTGAATTCTATTCTATCCCGGTATTTAAAATTTAATCTTCATTTAATTATAGCTCCGGTGGCTCAATGCGTGTGAGGGAATGTGAACCCAGTCTGTAATTGGGATTTAATTCTGTTGAGGGGTTTAAAAAAGAGGTAGTTACTATATTTTAAGAAGTAAACTGTCAAAATTAGAGTAAAATTCGCTAATCCAAAAATAAGGATTAACTTAATCTTTTTTGTGACTCGGGCTGTAAATGGCGGGAGGTATTGGAATTAGTTTCGAGAACGGCCTTACCGACAGAGTCAAAATGTTAAAACCACACTTTCTGCTGTCAATCAAATATTTTCATCAAAAAATAAATATTTTCAACAAATTTTAAATATAAATAAATGATTTTCAGTTGATTTTGTGTTTCCTATAAATTTCTGCCGAATTCATAACCAAAAAAAGTTTGATGTTTTGGAAGAATTGCGAAAAATTTGTAAGGTGTGTCATTTTAGAAATATTAAAAAAATCTTTGTCCAGATGGTTTTAAGTTTTGGAATTGAGTTAATTTGTATTTTAAACCCCGTAGAATACGAATTTAGTGTTAATTAAAAAATAATTTAAACCGTTGAGGAGTTGAGGGCAAAATAAAATGCATTTTTTGGGGCAAATTTTTTCCCAATTTTTTCATATTTCAGTCCTATTTTCTGCAATTCCTAAGGTTTTTTTGACATATATAAAATATTTATATATCAAATCAACCCTTCAGAAGTCATTTTTGCAAAAATTAACACTATATTTAACCGAAATTGAGATATTGACCGATTTTCAACCTCACATTTTTAGCCAATAACGTCAAAAATATATTCGGGTTTGAAGAGTTTTTAACTGAAAATTAAACTACTTTTATATTGTAAATATACAATTCTACTCTCTAAAGTTCATTTTTGCAAAAATAAACACTCTATCTTGCGTTTTTTTTTATTTTTGACTTTACATTTTTGGGCAAGACTAAACATGTAAACATGCATTTTTCTCATAAGTCGTGAATTGTTTGAAATATTTTCAAATTAACACTAAAATCACGTTGTACGGGGTTAAAATATAAATTGATTCGTGGTGGCGAAGCCGCGGGTATCAGCTTATATAATATATAATAACAACATAAACAAAATTAAATATGAAAACTTAATGTTTATTTATTATTATTAATATATTAGGGATTACGGGGTGTCGTAGCACCCATGGTATCCATGGCACCCACCGTGCGCATGCCTATGTTGATTGTTCCCTAAAACACCAACTTTTCTTGTAAATCCTCGCTAACCTTCTACTCACTAAAGATTAATTTTTATTCGAATATTGTGAGAAATTTCTCGGTGCCCCTTTTCTTATTTCCAATAATTAAATAATTATTAAAGCTCATAAAAATAATTTTTAATCAAAAAATTAACATTGTAATACATTCAACTTAACATATAACAATATAATGCGCTTAATAATAGCTTAATCAACGTATAATAAACATGAAATCGATAATACATACATAAAATATATAGTTAGGAATTTAACACGTTCGCCACCGACGGCCAGTATAGTGGCCACGGATTCATATTTATTTATGTGCGACTACATTTTACTTGGTTCATGAGTGGAGGTACATATCGGATCTGCGGTCTATACTGTAACACGAGGGGGGTGGATAGGAAGATGACTGCTAATACTAATACTGCTGATTACTGCATCTTGTTGCTTACTAATTCTTCTTACTCCACCGATGATACACTTTTCACTTACTGACTGGTGATAAGGAAGAACACGCACATAAACTTGCACTTTAACTTTATGAACACTACGGACATGAACAAATACTTGTTATTTAAAAACTAACTAAACTATATTTTTAATTAAACTAATGTTTATTTACATGATTAGAATATTAACTAATTAAACACAACTAACAAAACTGTTACATTCTGTAACCCAGCGGGCGGGCGTCGCCCCAAAACTAAAACACTACATGTCCAAAACAAAATACGCCTGCACGACGTGATAAACTAATTTCGACTCTTACATGTTAACTCCACGAGTCTCTAATTTCAACTACCTTTAAACAAACCGCTATCTTCAGGACAGGATTATCTTAGGGGTACGAGGTGCATAGGCGAGGGCCTCGGCGAGGGCATTCCAAAGTCACGCACGTATACATAATAATTGCCAGACTTAATTATCAACAAATAAATGTCGTGACTATCATAATACAAAAAGAATTTCTAAACTGAATTTTGACTTAAATAGATAAACAGAGTTAAAATGTGGTTATTGAAACTATAATTTAGAAGAGTTTATAAAAAGTTACTTATCTGTTATTGCGCTTACCCTCGTCTTATTGCAATACTGAGCGCATTACACCACTTACAGATACTTTTGTGGCCACTGAGCTATATAGGGTATTCTCTAAGGATTAATAATAAAAATTTATTAAAAATATTAGTGTTGATGGGTATACAACAGGGAAAAAACAAAAAAATCATATTATAAATTGATTGTTACAAAAGATATAAAGCATTTAAATTTTGCTGATGTACTGGATGACCTTCCAATGGGAGACCAGTTGAAATCCTTACTCCATGTTCGAATGTGATAAGACGCCGAACCACTGATAGTACACCGCTGACACAACAAAATCAAATTTTAAAAATTAATATCTCGCTTATTAAAAGGAATTTTTAACTGGGGTTTTCACAGGTACTCTTAGATATAACTGTTCTTTAGGAAAAAAAATAAAAACTATGAGAGAATATCCTATTGTGGGGGTTATCTTCAATCATTCAAAAATTCCCGAAATAGCAACGGTTCACCGCAGGAGTACAGTCAGTAACGGTGTTAAAAAAAATTAAATTGCTTATATGGTATTATTTACTCGAGTATCTACACTAACTTGTTCATATATCTAGCATATGAAAAACATGCGTTTTTGCAATATGTAACACACTGAAACAATGTAGCCGTACCTACAACAAAATCACTTAATCTTTACGTCCTACGATCACAATCTGGTGTAATTTACTGCTGGTTATGCCAGTAATTTATGCACCGGTCTAATATCAGAACAATAATTTGAAATAAAATCTGTAGATCGGTAGTAAAACGCAGTGTCTCATATTTAACCCGTTAGCATCGAGTCGGGTTTATTTCCCTGCAGCCTGCAGCCGATCACGATGAAACGATTTCTACTTGATATTCTCAAGTTCATAAACCTACTACATGGACAGATGGAGATATTGGACATTTATGACTTAGCACGGCGCGTTTTTCACCCAAGCGGCACATGACACACACACGTGCAGCAATTAAATCACACAAACACAAATTATATCAATAAAAATAGCATTTAAATGAGTGCATTCTCTACTTTATAGGTTCATATGTACAGTAAATTTCAAATTTATTCTGGCGTTTATGTGTTTATGTATATTTGCGTTAATTTTCTTTTTGTTTTTATGGTTACTTTATAGTAAGACATTCTGAACGACAAACAAATCATTTATATATGAAATTAGAAAATGAAACACATAATAATTTTAAAATCATTTAATAAGAAACGCATAATTTATATTTACTGCCATTTAAAAATTTATTTTTTTATTTTTTGGCAATTTTCTTTCATTTTTACCTCCCGCTCCCTTGGTAAGGGAGGCATAGGGATCGTGCTAAAAATCGCATATCGAGATTTTGGTCAATGACCACGTTTTAAGGTTACTAGAATCCAATTTTAACATTTTCACGATGATGTCTGTGTCTATGTGTGTATTTGTGTGTGGATCCTCCACTCTAACTCAAATACTATCATTTAGAAAATATTGAAACCTTGTATTTCCACCCTTTTCTGTAATGGAAAGAGCCCATTAGATTTTGGTAAAAATCGGATAACTGGAAATGGCACTTTACTAGAAGCTCAAAATAGTTTTTCTTCGAAAAATACTTTTAAATGTAATTTGTTCGAGATTAATTTTATTATAAAAATTAAAGCTTATTAAATTTTCTATAGATTTGCATTAATACTTTTTCTATATATTTTATGGATAAATTTATAAAATTATCTATAATTTAAATCCCAGAGCCTACGCTTTGAACAAACAAAACGCAGTTATTAAAATGTATGTAACTGACAGATAAATGTCACTATCAAAGAACTAATCATTTCAAAATAATATTATTAACGTTTTAAAAAGAAAAAAAGTAAATAGAACAATAGAAAAGAAATTCAATACAGTTTCCAGCTATTCCAACTAAATACATTGTAGATTAATAAAAATTAACGATTCACAAAAATGTTTAAGCTAATCCGCATTTTTGAATTAGTGAATTCCACGGGTGAATTCTATTCTATCTCTGTATTTAAAATGTAATCTTTATTTTATTATAGCTCCGGTGGCTCAATAGTTAGAGCAACGCCTCATGGCATGAGTGCCCTCAAGGCTCTGGGTTCCAATCCCATTAGGGCATAGATGTGTGTGAATGTGAACCCACTCTGTAATTGGGATTTCATCTTGTTGAGGAGTTTAAAAAAAGGTAGTTACATGCATTAGATTAGACTATATTTTAAGAAATAAACTGTCAAAATTAGAGTAAAATTCGCAAATCCAAAAATAAGGATTAACTTTGTGACTCGGGCTGTAAATGGCGGGAGGTATTGTGTTGGCCACACCAGATTTTTATTTTCAATTTAATAATTTTAAAATAAATTGTGAAAAGCCACCGGGATTTGAAACCGAGCCTTTACTTTGTTAGAATTCAAATCCCGGTGGCTGCCATAATCTTTTCACAATTTATTTCAAATATATGAGGTAGACTTTTAATTCTTTGTTAATTATATTAAAAAAATATTCTTTGAAAATTTATAATGTAAAATTTCACAACAGAACAATGCATAAATGTCTTTTTTGTATTTTGGTTCTTTAATATGTATACATTATAAAACTCATTTGGATAAGTACATAAGACATCCAAATGAGTTTTTTAAAGTACATATTAAACAACCAAAATACAAATTCAAAAATAACATATTTTTAAATATTTTTTGACATAAGGACGAAAATTGTCCCCTTAGAAAACTCGCAGCAAGCAGCTCGTGTCTAACATAGACGCGTGCGTCAAAATAATGTCTTATGAAACTTGTACATATTTTAATGTACTATTATTCAGTTTTGCCTAATAAAGTCATGTTTATTTATTTAGATACAGACCATTAAAGCAGTTGTTTAATAAACAACAAAATGTAAATTTTATTCCTGTAGTGGTTTAAAATTTGTATTTAGTTCTTTTTTCTAGCGGGTTAAAAGTTTATTTAGTTTTTTTAATAAAACTTAATTTTTGAAACATCAATAATCAACAAATTTTTAAATGAAATAAAACGCATTTAATTAAATCAAATCACTCTCACTGAATTTTTAGTCACAGTATAAAACGTCCAAAATTAAATAAATAACAACGACGATTGTCATACACAGACTACTAATTGATTAATTTTGGATTTTTTCACAATTAAATTCATAATGGTTCTACCTATTATTTCGTCAAAATTGAGTAAATAGTTGTATTAAACTCGTGTTGTATTTTAATCATTTCGCGCTCGAGGGATTATATTATACGTTACCTTTATTTTAAACGGTTGTGTAACTATAAATTTTATTTTATTTTATTATGGAAAAAAAGAACTTTATTCACAAAGTAATCATGTGAGATGAGACACAAGAATCAGAAAACTAGGTTTTGGAACATCGAAAATCCGACATTCGTGTACATCAACATGAATTGTATTTTACCATCTAAAGGTCACGATTTGGTGCGTTGTGTTGCGCGGTATAACATTCGAAAAGGTAAATGATCTTTATTGTTTTGAGAGCAAACATGACAATACAGTCATACGATCAATTTCGAGCAATGCTGGAAAATTTTGTGCGTCTAGCTTTGGAGGGCCAGGACATGCCTGCCTGAGACATAGTGGCAACGACTAGAACTGGAGGTTTTAGTAGGAAAAATTGACTCTGTTGCTTCCAGCAATAAAACTATAAATATCGTAATCATGACAAAGCGGCATATTGCTCACTGCTGGTATTATAACACTGGATACCAACGGGCTATTATTTGCGCCGCTCTGTTGAAATATACATGTATTGCATGAAATCTTAAGGGTTCGCTATCTGCTATAAGTGCTCTGTACAGTAAAATAATATTACTGAGACATTTGTTTTCGCTCTTTGCCACGAAGGGAAAATTTGGTAGCATGCGTGTCTCAAAATATTCGCCTCCAAGCGTACGACTCCAGGCGAAAGTATTAAACTAACGACCTAATTCAATTCAAAGACAATTTATGCATAATTGATATATTTATGATATACAACGGTCGTAATATTTCCGATGTTAAGAGCCATATTTACACTTTTTGTTAGTAGTGCGCTCCGGGGTCGGTATAAGAGGGGTATAGGCATGTGCGCTCTCGGGGCGGAGCTGAATTCTAGATTCAAGTGCGTCATTTTTAGCTTGCAGTGACAAGGTAAATGGCGAATTGGTATTTTTTTTTATTTATTTGAAATTGATATCTTTTATGGGCCCCGAGAAAAAATGTATATTCTGTGTCCCTTTTTTCAACTCAGACGCCCGGGATAAATATTGCTCTTAAACCCGAAAATTCCCGCAGCAAAAAGCGAATATAGTGCATGCTACCAAGAATCGTAATAGTAAAATCGCATATTCGCCTGTTTTCTATGATAGAATTCTAAAGTGCATGCTGTCACTACTGGTCTATAAATTATCTTGTTCTTTTGTATCGTAACATATTGTAACGAGAGAGGGTATCTAC
Organism: Harpalus rubripes; assembly: GCA_963082715.1. Classification (NCBI taxonomy): domain Eukaryota; kingdom Metazoa; phylum Arthropoda; class Insecta; order Coleoptera; family Carabidae; genus Harpalus; species Harpalus rubripes. The sequence goes on along the minus strand of OY720452.1, from coordinate 25,975,784 downwards.
GACATTTAGTCCGCGACGCCCCAGACAGTGCGTGCGAGTCGACGCCTATGATAGAAGCGTTTCTAGAGAAATAGGCGGAACCTAGGTAGCCGATCGATAACATAGGTGCGGCGCACGTAGACAGGCGACGTGAGGTGGGCAGTCAAGTGAACAAGGGGGAGATAAGCATAATTACCCAGGCATTGTTATATCGGTCGAGAGGTTGCTAGAATGTTCTAGCAAATATTCGAGCAACAACATAAGCGACGTATTTGTGTGCGGAGACAGTAGGTATTAGTTAGTTAGTTGTGACATACGGAGAGTCGGTGATCCTCAAGCTGTGAAAAAGTTAGTTTGATAGATAGGGAGTTACATAGTGAAGATGAAAGGAGTGAATTCTGTCTGGTTAGTTGAATATACAGACGCTGTTGAGTCAGTTGAATATACAGATGCTGTGGACGTCGGAGTTCGGACATGATATAAATAAATAGTGACATAAATAGTCGAAATAAATAATCAGTAATATCATGTATATACATAAATAGTGCGTGTTAATTGTTTAAATAAATAAATAATAATAGTGTTTAGTAATTAATTATATTGTTAGTCTTAAATTAGAATTTTTAATATTTATATATCGTTTAATAAACATTTATTTTAATTATTAATAATGCTTTGTTTTTTACATTTCACCCAAATAAATAAAAACGTTACATTATTAATATAAGTATTCATGCTCGTAGAATTGACTTTTTATATACGTATTTTACTTTGTTAATCGAATTGTCAAAAAAGAGTTTATACGGAAGCGTGTTAAGGTGAGTTTATGCTCAAAAATTTAAGAATAGAAATAAAAATAAGAATAGTACTAGGAATAATTTTAAACATAACGATAAGTGGTGTTTATGCTGCCAGTTTTTCAAAAATAAGCGTAAGAATAAAAGTAGTTATATAACATTTTTTAAGTTAGTGAAAAGTAGTTACATTTATTATTCTGATATTGGTAGCAGTGTTAATTTGACGTTTGTAATTTTTTTATTGTTATTTCATAATTTGTTAGTATGGAGTACAATCAAATTATTATCCATAACAGGTACATATGACATTTATGTCTCGCCAACACCGATATATTACGCCCAAATGTTATGTTTGATTGTTTGAAATATTTGACAGTTGACATGCATGCGCACTTCGCTGACAGGAATAGGAATAAGGCGTAAAGTTAAAAGTTAACGAACTTTGGCTTATTCCTTATTTTTATTTCTTATTCCTTATTCTTATTTCTGCATCATAAACAGACTTGTATGTTTTAACTTTATCAATATTCTTATTTCTTATTCTTAAATTTTTGAGCATAAACCCACCTTTATACGCGTATCTAGGTTAAGTGTAAAAAATTGATGTTATTTATTGTTGAATATGATTATTTAGATTAACCACTTACAAATGAATTAGAAATAAATTACTATTCCTGCGAAATAACGTTTTAATGATGTACAAAAAGACTAAAGAACGAAATCCAAAACATATACTCGAGAAGAAATTCAAGCAAGATTTATTATATATTATTTGGGGATCCTTGAGTTCAAGTTCCAGATGAAGGTTTTTATTTTTCAGTTACATAATTTCAAATTTGTATCATTGAAGAGACGACTACAACAAGATAAAACTTAAATTTTATTTTAAAATTTACGATTATTTTTTCATAAGTTTTCATATGCATTCAAAAAGTATATTCTAGAAAAAATAGTAAAAAAACAATAAATGATTTTTCCTACAACCTTACGTGAAAAGTACTTTTCACGCACTCATTACAGTGTGTAAAGTGTCACTTTTCAAGCACTAGTGCCTGAAAAGTACTTTTCAAGCAAGGTTGTAGGAAAAATCATTTATTGTTTTTGTAAATAAGCGTTGCTAGGCAACATTGAAATTCTGTTAATTTACCTGTCAAGTACATAATTTGGTAGTAAATTATAATTAAAAAAATAAAATTTATTAAGAAATATGAATATACATTGTAAATGAAGCAAATCTAATATTTTTTTAATAGATTGAGTACTAATCTAATTTTTAAGAACATTAACATTTTTTTGACTTGAATTCTAACCTAACCTAATTTTAATATTAATATTAAATGTACAATTTGTACATTATAAAAGAATAATCATCGTCTGTCTGAGATTCTTCCAAGTGTTTAAGTTACATTTTGTACAGTGTTATGAGAAAGAGTACTAACAGTATTTGAAGCTGCTGGATGCCTGTACACTCAGTATTATGAGAAACATCAATACCATTTTGGTTGTAGGAAAAATGTTGTATGCAACACGTGTGTAAAATAGTATTTTTTTCTCGTGCTTCAATTTAAAACATCGCACTCGACCAAAAAAGTACTACTTTACACACTTGTTACATAAATAACTATTACATAATTAGGCCTCTAAAGAGACATTAATAGATGCACTCTAGCACTAGTAAAAATGAAAAATAAAACAAAATCTGTGATTACTATATTGAGCAAAGCAAAAAACCGAGAAAAAATATTGAATTATACATATTGTTTATTTATTTATTTATTTATTTATTATATTTTGTGTACTGTACAACAATGAATAAAAATAAAATAATGTTTAATGTAATGGGGATTTACAATTTAGCTCTAGCTAGCTAGTTAGAGATTGAGGGAATGCAATTTATACAAATATATTTAGAGTACGAACGAGTAGAGTCATATTTTATTTAGTTGCTTTTGATAGTCGCACTTTATTTGCAATCGCTGAATCCTTAATCATGTCAAAACTAATTAACCTTTCAGTTGTTTCATTCACTTTTACTTCCATAGGCCTTTCGCACTTTGGGTCATCCTCAATCATCAAAATTGCTTACAGCAAAATCTCACTGTTGCCCTCTTTTATCAAGAATACATTTGTAACGCTTTTTCGTTTCACTCAAGGTTTACTTAACTCAAACCTCTACTCTGTACACTGTAGAGTCTACAGAAACTGCAACACTGTTTTAATAATAAAACATAACATAATAAAACAAAAAATACGATTGTCACTTGTTTTGTCATAGGTACGTAGATTACATAAAAATCTTCCCTCGGAGATATACGAGCCCTGCCCAGTCACGGAGTTTTGTGCGGAAGGTTATTTTTTCAGAATTAAAATTTATTATATACAGGTTGTTTGTGGACTTGCAGAGAAATATACTAAATTCTCTGTATAGATTTAGGAGTTGTAATTTTTCAAAAAAAAAAATGCATAATTCACTAGATAATTACGAAAAAAATGATTTTGGTTATTTTTCTTTCTCAAATAACTTCTAAATTATCAGTTAGCGAGAAAAATATTTCAAATAAAAATGTTACAATATTATATCAATATCATATAGTTATAGTGTCTATACAGTGGGGCACAAAAATAATTTTTCTATTGGTAAAATTTCAAGACAAACTTAAATTCATTTCTGATATACCCATAGTGACCTCAAAAAAAGGAACAAACACGCTGTATATTAAATATTAATTAATTGCTAGAACCACAGTGTGTTTAATTATACTTGTTTTTCTTTAAATGATTAGTATATAATAAATTTTAGTTCTGAAATTTATTTTCTGAAAAAGGGTTCTTTGGTCCAATAGTCCAATACATGTGCGACTGGGCTCGTATACCTCAGTTTCCTATGTGATTTGGATTTGATAGTCAATTAAAACGAATTGAACTGAAGAAACACATTATATTGTTGACTTGCGATGGATCTAGAAAATGTTACAATTAATGATATAATTATAATATATCAGGCTGCAGACAATAAAGAAAACTATATGTAACAAAGTATTTTTATTGTTTCCAATTAAAATTTCTGTAAAAAATCTTCAACCAATAAAACCAGTTATTACATTTGATTGCAACAATCAAATTTCCTTGATTACAACAATCAAGTGCTGCTGATTACAATAATCCTTTATTCTTGATGAACTATTAATAACATCATCAACTATTTACAAAGGTAGCTTCTTCATTCTATCTGTATTCTTTGGCGTTGGAGTTAGTGAATAAGAAGAAATGAATTTGTTTGCTTGAAAAGATTCACTGGTCTTGAAAAGAACTTTTTGTAGATGACTGTGAGAAATTAGAATAGATTAGACTGATGAGACGCAGGCATGAAATTTCTAAATGGGATTAGGTTCACACTAATGTAGATGGGTCAACTACTTGTATATGGTAATTAGAATGTTTGAACCGAGCCAGCGTACAATGAAAATATACAAATACAATGGGCAACATGAAATTAATTTTCAATTTGCTACACATATTACCATTTACGAATTCATGTCAGCTGGGTAACGCTTCTTCTTATATGTTCCATGCTTAATTTTAATTTACACAGAAAAAAAATTATTACCTCCTGTCAATCGTAATTTATAAGCACAATTGTCTAGAGTTTGTTGGTAGGTAATAAAAGATTATTCGTGTAAGGTAAAACCTTCAGAAGCTGCATCAACAATTTTTTTGGGATCTTCTAAATATCTTCAACAAAATAAATAGGGTAACGTTTTTATTTATTTGGGTGATGTGTAAATATTAGACAATTATTATTAATTAAAATAAGTGTTTATTAAACTATAATGAAAATTATTATTACTAATATTAAACAATTATTAAAAACTAATTAATACTAAAACAAAGTATTTTTACACTACTATATTTTTCCACGATATTACTAATTATTTATTTCACTACGCGTTCCAATCTTAGACTGCCGGTTTGTTGCAGACTCTTGTAGATTGTTTACGCGATAGTTGTATCACTATATTTATATCACTATATAATTATATCACGTTCAACTGTCTGCCTACCGACCTCCACAGCGTCTTTATATTCAACTGACTCAACAGCTTCGGTATATTCAACTGCTCGGACAGAAATCACATCTTTCACCTCACTGTCTGTCTATTTTTGTAACTAATTTTCTTCTTCCATAGCCTCAGTATCACCAACTATCCGTATCCCACAATTCTTTAACACCAATGCCGAGTATCCACTCCAACTCGCTGTTACTGTCCTTGTATACCTAGCTTCACAATACTCGTCAACACTACCGAGCATTCACTTTCACAGCTATCCCAATATACCAGTAATTTCCAGACTCGCCGTTATTGTCCTCCTACAATATAGCTTCCCAATACTCGTCAACACTACCGAGTATTCACATCCACAGCTATCCCAGAATACCAGTAACTTCCAGAGTACCTACTCCACTCGACACTTACTGCATACGCTCACTACGATACTGCTATGCTTCGCAAACTCACTAAAATCTATGTGAACATCTCTACGTCTCTGAATGTAACTAATTAACTCTGTAACTAGCTAGCTAACTAACTAACTAACTAACTGCACTAATGTAAGTGGCTGTCTTCTTCACTAATGGAACTGAACTATGTAATTAACTCAGCTGACTATGTAAGTCAACCCCCGATCACATAACTAATGTTGTGTGATCAGGTACTCAACTGAACTGAACTAAGTCTCGAGCATAATTACGTCCCTTTTATACAGCTGCCATTACCTTCTAGAAAAGCTCTAGAATGTTCGACCGCATAATAAGGATGAACACAAAAGGTTCAGGCGACCGAATGAAATTAAACAGGTAGCGGCTTGTTTGTTTACGTTGCCCGGCTGCTAGTGCGATTACGTAATCGCTATACTTAGTCTTAGACGCTTGTTCAGCGTAACAGCGGGGCTCACACGTTACAATAGTATATTAAATATTACTAACAGAGGTGGAAAGTATATCATGATCATGATTGACGAGGGCGAAGACGAAGATATTGCTCGAAACGTAATGAAACTTTTCACCGAGGTTTGTATACTATTTTATTTACAATCGGAAATTAGTACACATTTCTTAAATAAATACAAATATGTACCTATACCATCATGGCATACTCGTATTACTCATTGCTGATGGAGTCTCGTGGCCGCAGGCCTCAGTGTCAGGTTGAGAATCTGGGGAACTGGGTTCGATGCCGATCGACGCCAAATATTTTAAATTTTAAATGGCACAAAATTGACTCCTGTGGTGCACTCTCCACGCTAGCAATGAGTGCCCGTGAGGTGACGCCTGGTAAGCGCCCGCACGGTGCAAATACATCATCTTTACAGATATTTGTGTACAAAGCAGATTTGTACACTCAGCAATGGGTAATAAGCCGTGATGATATATTTATTTATTTTATTTATTTTCTGATGGGGTATGCCAATCTTCTTTGTACACAGATATCAGTAATGATAATGACATTATTGAGCTGACAAAGATAACAGACGAATTTCTCTTAATTCATTTCAAATTTCTGTGGTTTCTTTTGGTGAAAAGAATAAAATAGAATGTAGACACCTGCATGTCTCAGGAGAGGTGCAACTCAAAAATATTATGTACATGGATGCATCTTCCTTGATATTGTAACGGAAAACGGACGCCGCCGCCGCTGCGCTGAGCAATCCTTTGTATTCAATGTTTTTATTGTTCCGAATATTATAGAAAACGACGCCCGAACCTATATAAACTCTACAGGGAAGACAGCCGGACATTCTGATATAAACAAACGTCGTGAAATGAATAGTTGGTGATATAAATAAGTAGTCGACGAGTGGTGAAAATAATTAAATGTAGTTATATAAATAAATAAATAAATAAATAAATAAATAAATAAATAAATAAATAAATAAGTAAATAAATAAATATTGTTTAAATAAATAATCCTAGTGTTGAAGTGTTTTATACACTTTCTTACCAGTCATGACGTTGAAGTAAATTTAATCTGGGTTAAAGCACATGCTAATATTCATAATAACGAAGAAGTAGACAAGTTGGCAAAAGAGGCAATTAACAATGGTACACCTTTAAATATCAATCTACAAAAAGCGGATTATAATAACCCTTTTTCTAAGATATTCAAAAATAATTGGAATAATGAATTCAAGGCATTGTCCGAAATAAAAGGCCTCGATTATGAAAAAGTTCAAAATAGGATACCTCCGAAGTGTTGGTTTAGCAAATTTGACAAAAGAAAATATATAACAACAATAATTCGCATGAGATTCAATCACAGCTTAATAGCTAAGCATGCATTTAAATTAAAACTTTGCGATTTTACATTTTGTCCTTGCGATAATATAACCGAAGCTACATTAAATCACGTCTTCCTAAATTGTAGTCTGTATACTCAAGTTCAAAAAATATTACTTAAAAAATTTCAGGAATTTAAAATTCATCTACCAACCAATATGTTTATTCTTTTGTCCGAAGAAAATATTAAAATTTGGAAATATTTTTACGAATTTATAAAAGTAGCTAAAATTAAAATATAAACCTTTAATAATAAATAAATAAAATAACAATGATGATGGCCAATCGACCAAGTTTCGAAGGCCAACTGAGTTAATTAAATAAAATTTAAAAAAATAGTGTTTTATAATATTCTTAGTTTTTAAATTAACTAGTATTTGTTTATCATCGTTTTAGTTAAATTTATTATCTTTTAATTATCTTTTTAATACGTATTTATCATTTAATAAACTTTAACTTTAATTAATAATAATTCTTGAATTTTTACACTTCACCCATATAAGTAAAACGTTACATTTTTTATCCATATAAAATATAATAAAAAATCTTTTTTGATCAGCCTACCAATTGCATTTTATTTTATATAAGTATGATATGTACACTGGGTGATAGCAGGGGTGAACAGGGATATTAAATTTACATCAAAAACTGTTGGATCCAAAGTTGTTCAGAATTAAAAGTTGCATACAAAACTATTTTTACATTTTTTATGTATTTGGTTTCTTCATAATTTAAAAAAGAAATTTCACAATTTCTTTTAATTAGTAGCAATTATTGTTATAGTGTGTATCCAAATGATAATGGCGTAAAAACTTCCGCATCGTTAAAACCTCAGTCCGTACTACATGATAGCCAGAGGCCATGACACTGTAAGAAGACAGCTTGGCTGTGTCAAGCGTTATCAAGTTTAGCACCTACGCGTGCCCCTTCTGCCCAGTCGCGCTGCGCCGCCCATGGCCCGCAGTGACGCGCCGTTTGATGTAATAATTAACATAAAATGAATGTCCACATTCCATTGGGTTTGTTCTTCCCTACACCACGAAGCCAGTGCCAGAGACAGTGAATTGGACTGGTTTTTAGAACGGTCCGCTCTACGGGCTGTGCTTTTATGGTTTTTCCTGCGGCACGCTCAATTTATTGGTTGATAAAGTGTGGAAATTATGGTTTTGGTTATTTGAACGAAGAGGACAGTTACACAATGTTGATATAGAGGGACTTAAAGGCGGAACATTGTTATGAAACTGAGATTACATTTTGGACTAAGGAAAATAATCTCCAGTTATGGAGCATTTCGAAATTACCCACAGCAAAGATTAAGATGAAATGTATAGGATGGTGACCGGCACTCCCGAATATCAGACTTTGACATGTTCCCTATTATTTTGTGTAAAAAAAAGTTTCAAAGAAAAGGGCATAAAATTCTGCATCTGAATAAGTAAGCAAAATTAATTTTGTGTAATAAAATAGGTATGAAAACGTTGAAAATATCTGGCTGGCAAGTACACATTTAGTAAAAAAATCAATTAAAATAATAGTAAAAAAAAATTAACTCAACTTACCAGATAAATTGTTATAGTAATTAACGTATCAAGGGTGTTATAAGGACATTAACGCCTGAGGTCAATAGTGTACTTTTCGAGGGCCTCTGGCCCGAGATGCGTACGTTGACCGAAGGCGTTATTGTCTGTTTAACTCCTGTGGTACGTTCAACGTTTAACGTCCGACTATAATTTTTAGTATTCTACGGATTACGCATCAGAAAATTTACGGAGTAGGTAGTCTATGAATGCTTCTGCTTGTTTTTTAGGCTTTATCTCAGTATCAATATCATTTTATTGACAACATTACCATAGCAACAACTCATAACACGCTCTAGGGTGTTATTTGGTACATAACAACATACCAGTCGGACGTTTTTAATTTTTTGTTTCAAATCCATGGCTTTCGCTATTTTTGTGGTGATTTTCGACATTTTTATACATATAGGTATGGTATGACTAGTCAAAGAAAGTTGACGTTTAATTCATTTTATAGATGTGGTTTCTGTTCAAACCCTATAGATGAATAGAATTGTACGAAATATTCAAGTATGAAATTTCTGCATGAACCCAATTAAATACTGGACTAGGAAGGCAGAGAAATACATTACTATGTCTTGCTGAAAATAGGCCGACTAGGGTACCTGAATATCAAAACAGGGGTGCGTTTAAAATATTTCAAACATTTTTCGTTTATGTTGATTATAACAATCTGTTAACGTACGAGTCCATGTTTGGAAAACGAGCCGGCAGGCGAGTTTTACAAGGGACGTGTGCGTCAACAGGCCTTATGATACATGTTTTTTATACTATTTTTTCTATTGAGGTAATTTTACAATTAGCTTTTTAAAAAAAGGACTTGTCAAAAATATGAGTTGGTGTTTTTTATCAGTTATGTTGGTAGCGCTAAAAATTGAAATTTCACATTTTGACAGTTTGTATATCTTGTGACTTTGTATGATGGTTTACATTAAAAGATTGTATCAAGCATTATACAATTATGAAAGAAGAAAACCAATACATACAATGAACTCCAAGGTTTATTAATGAACCATCCTGATTTGACATATCGGTGGTTCGTGTTGGTTATTATCATAAATAAAACTTGAATATGGGATTGAAGGACGTTACGTGGACCATCAAGCCTTCAAATAATAAAATACTTTAATGAACAATTTATTGATCTAGACTTTTACTTTACACCATTTTGTCAACACTCACTGCTGAGTTGCACAGATAACGGCAACAGCTTTTTTAATACAAAACATATATGGCATATATTCGATAGTTCGCCACAACGTGGAACTGCAAATCATGGATTAAAACGTCAACTTCTCATATTTGTTTGCTAGTAGCCGCCACAAATTGAGTAGACAGTGTCAACATTTTCAAGTAACGTGCATCATACATTTCATAACCTGCCTGGAATAACAATACATTCAATTCAAAATTGCATTACCATAGATTTAAATTGTAATAAATAAAACTTACCGTTTTAATTATTTTGCCAAAGTAAACCTGAGCGCATTGTTTCTTGTTTTATATTTTTTTAGTTGAAATTTTAACTTCACAGATTCTTATTCTTTCTTAACTAACACCGCTATAGCTATAAATTTATTTTCTTTCTAGTCCTATCACCTCTAGAACATGAAAGGCGCCAAAAACAGTACGTTTATAGATCTTCTAAACGTCGTGTTTTCAGTGATAATTAGTGCTTTTATAGACTCATAAGAACACCGAAGAAAAACTATTTAGTTTGGCAATTTCATTAAATAGGGTAATTTTTAATTTCGTACACAGTAATTTCGTTTAGAGGGTTGCTTACACCTGACACGAACGAACCAGAATATGCGGTATTAAATTTTTTAAATACATCCCTGAATCCTTTTTCTAAGGTCACTTTAAATGCCTCCTTATTCCAGTGGTATTGAGTATAATTCTAATCTTGTGTAACGGGATACATAAGGGTCAGTTTCCTTTCAAATCAAATATAGGGAAATGTTTTCAAAAGAAACCACATCTCTTAAATAATCTAAACGTCAACTTTAATTCGCTATATAGTCATACTATACGAGTAAGCTAGTTTTCACAAATTGAACCATTTTCAACGGAATCATCATTAGAATCAGTACTTCGACAAGGGTGATTTAATAAGTAAATTGATTCGCTTACTAATACAAAGAGTAGATATCAGTGTGCGGGTTTGTTTATTACTGCATGGCACCACTGATTAGATTAATTAGCATTTCTTCGATATTTCTTGTTTCGGATAATAGAAAATTATGAATTAGGACAGGGGTCGCCAACCTTTTCAATGTGTTGAGCTATTTTAAAAAATTTTGAACAGAGAGTGAGCTACCTATGCTTGGGAAGGCAAGGTATTCAAAAAAGCGCCGCAGGCGAAATTTGTTTTTCATTCAAGGTCAAATGTCTTATAATTAAAAGTTACACTTTTTCAAGGAATGGTAAGCTGCATGTGTTTCCCCTCTCATATAAAATAATAAATTGCCAGATCACAGAACATTTTAGAAAAAAGCATATATATTTAACGGATTGCATCCTTTACAAATAAGTCATTATAATATTATAAATATGACATCATAAATATCATATATGTTTTAAAAATAAAACAAAACTTAAGAAAAATAACAAAAAAAGTAATTTACTACTTTAAAAAATAACATATGTAAATAAAATAACATTTTAATGTGAAGCCTGACACTCAGACCCTTCGATAATTTTTTTAATATTTGCAGTATAGCTGGTTACAGCCATCCGAATACAATTATCCAGATGTTCATCTGTAAGTCGGTTGCGGTATTTGTTCCTTATCACTTTCATATTAAAAAAAGAAGATTCAGACAAATAGGTCGAACTGAATAATGCTTTTACTTTAACCCTAACTACAACTGAATATTTTTCTTCACTTACTAAAGGCCAGATCAATTTTCTATTTGACACCAACGATTTTAAAGCTAAATCATTTTGAAGTTCAACAACTTCCATTTCATTTGCAGCACTGTTTTCGCCAAAGTGCTGCATAACACGAATAGAATATTGCTCAATATTAATTTCCATGAAGGGTAAAGCAATAAATTATGCCACTAGTACGATTTCGTTGAAATCTTCAAAACGAGATTTAAAGGCATTCTTAAGAAATTATTTGCACCTGATTTTGAAGTATCTTTTCTGAAAGAAAAGAAAAGTGCTTGGTATCGCGCAAGATGAATATATTAGTAGAAGAATGTAGTATCGGTAGTATTATAGATTTATTTTTATAGCGAGAAATGCTTGTCAATTGTGCAACGAAAAATATTGTTATTCATTTCCAAGCCATATGCAATATAGATAAAATAATTAAAAATACACAATAAATATATAAAATATTACAGCAAATAATTCTCACTCCTTAGATACTGAAGTGATCGATGAAAAAAATAATTTTTAGTTCGTTTGAGATATACCTGTGTGAGCTACCGGAAGTATCCATGCGAAGCTACCGGAAGCTCGCAATCGACGGGTTATTAAAAAATAATTAGAGGAAACACTATTTGAACATTTCAAAATAAGCATTGAAACGCTATGGTGCGTCTTCCGATGCACCAGCCTGTATATATGTTGACGTGATATATGTAACTACAGTAAAATTATTGAAAGATGTCCGATCAAGGTCATCTACGAATTGTATGAATTAAGATTTTGTTCTGTCAAATTCAGTAGTGTCGTTCACTTAATTCTTATGAAGGTACATAAGATACTTTATTTTATTATTATAAAAATATGTGTTAAAGTATTAAGCATTCAAAATTCAAAACTATGTAAACTGGTAAATTTATTAGCACATGTAAATTCAAATATGTGAAAAATAAGATACTGGCACAGTGTCAGTGTCAGTGACACTGTCAGAAAATAATTGACAATTGACTTTAAGCAATATGATATCTGGTGCCATTTTCGGAACTATCGTTGATTGGGTAAGATAATGCTACGTGACATTAGTTTGGTTGTATAAACATTAATTTAAACCACTATATATATATATATATATATATATATATATATATATATATATATTACTTACTTTTAGAAATGTAGTACTTCTTAATAATACACATTTAAGTACAAAAGAAATTATTAAATGTCAATTTATCTCAACTCCGTGAGTTCAAATTTGGCGCTGCAAGCTTAAAGTCAGTTGCCAATGTTATTCGTACGGCTATGAATCAAGGTAATATAATCTGAATTAATAAATAAACTTACGTTACAGCGAAAGTAGTGGCAACAACGAGCATCGTTTTAAAATGGAATGTCCTAACTGTTAATTCGTTCATGATATAGATGTCCTTGATCGGACATCTTTGAATAATTTTACTGTAGCACTCGATTCAACATTTTTGACTGTTAATAATAACTGTCATTTGGAATTTTAAGTTGATTTTTTTTTGTTAATTCAAACATTTACAGGAATAATCAATTTACAAATGTATATTTATTTATTTTATTTCGGCCATTCAACAGGACAAAACCCAATAACAGAATGGCACAACATACAAAAAGCAAAAACAATTCAGTACACGTAAAGTTTATAAGTTTTTTTTTTCACAATTATCTACATACCCATATTGCAACAAATATAAGAATAAATTTAATTAGTAGAAGTGATAATATTGGCAATTTGATTTCGAAATGTTGATATATTCAGACTAAACATATCAATTGAGTTATTAGCAATGTATTTGTTAAACAAAAATGGCAGCCGATTCATGGCAGAATTAAAAGCAGCGTTAGTTCTATTGAAACCAATATAAAAAAGTTCAGATGCTCGTGTAGTATATACTGGCACACGGAGACCAAGACAACTTATCAACTCAGCACAATCTATTTTATTATTAATTAACTTATATAAGAATGTTAAATCAATTGCAATGCGCCGTTTTTCCAGAGATAATAAATTACATTTATAATTGGGAAACTTGTAATTCATAAATTTAACAAATTTCTCCTGAATACGCTCAATTCGTTTGATATATATTGTATACTGGGGAGACCAACAAACTGTTGCGAATTCTAACTGACTTCGTACCAAGGTGAAATACAAGATTTTTAAAGTCTTTGGGTTCTTGAAGTTTTCAGATGTTCTAATTAGAAAACCTAACATTCTATAAGCTTTTTTCGTTATAGAGTCGACATGAAGATCAAGAATAATTTTTTTATCTATGATTAGTCCCAAATCTTTAACTTCTGACACAGGTGTAATTGCATCATTAGAGAAAGTGTAAATGAAGTTGACATTATTCCTATTCCTCGAAAAAGTAATTTGACAACATTTTTTTATATTTAAGGATAGTTTGTTATCTTTAGTATATTGCTGAAAACGATTAAGATCTTCTTGTATTGCTATGCAATCTATGGTATCGTTAACAGAATGAAACATTTTTAGATCATCAGCATATAATAGAAATTTGCAAAATTTGAAACAACGAGAAATATCATTAATAAAAATATTAAACAAAAGTGGTCCCAAATGAGATCCCTGAGGAACTCCTGATGGAATTATAATTTCATTTGACAGAAATCCATTTATTGTAACTCGCTGACTTCTTCCTGTTAAATAGGACTTAAACCAGTCGAGGAGACTTCCACATACACCGAGATCAGAAAGTTTTTTTAAGAGCAAAGTGTGATTGATTTTATCAAATGCTTTACTGAAGTCGGTGTATATGGAATCAACCTGACTACGTTCATTCATAGACTTCAGTATATATTCGCTGTACGTAAGAAGATTCGTTTCCACAGATCTACCTGGATAAAAACCATGTTGCTGAGGAATAATATAGCTTTTTACTAAAGAAAATAAGATTTTATATACAAGCTTTTCAAATACTTTTTCGAAGATATCTAGTTTTGAAATCGGTCTATAATTTATTATTTGATTTTTAGTACCATCTTTAAAGACTGGGACAACATAGGCTTTCTTCCATTCATTAGGAAAATAACCTGCATCTAATGATTTATTAAAAATTAACATGAGAGGATAACAGAGAGAATAGGAACAGTTTTTAATAAATACACTCGGGATATCGTCTGGCCCAGCACTTTTATTTACATCGAGCTGTAATAAAATATCTAGAACCTCATACTCGTTAAAAAATATATTGGCTCCAATAAAATCTTTCTGTACTCGGGTCGATTGATTGTTATTATTATTTTTACTATTTTCCTCAATGAATACGGATTTAAAATAGTCAGAAAACAAATTACAAATATCACTTCCATTGCTTGCTGTTGAATTTTCATAGCACATCGTGTTAGGTATACTGTTTGAACATTTTTTAGAAGAAACATATGACCAGAATTTTTTTGTATTATGCGGTATAGAATTTTCTATATTCTTAATGTAAATGTCATAGCATTTTCTAATTTCAAATTTGACAGCTGTTCTTAATACTGAAAATTTGTTGTAGTGCATTTGCGAATTATACTGTTTATATTTGGCATGTGCTTTACTTTTTTCTTTAATAAGCTTGATAAGTCGTCCAGTATACCAAACAGGATACGAACCATGAAAATTATATTTTACTGGAACATATTTATTTATAACAGTATACAATATATTATAAAATTCATTTACCATGCTGTCAATATCTAAACCATTAAAAAGTTGGTCCCAATTAATTTCAAGTAGTTTTTGATTAATTGTATAGTAATCAGCTGATTTATGTAAGAAAATTTTACGATGGCAACTTGTCATCGGAGATAAACTATCAAATCTAAGGTAGATCTCAAATGGAGGATGATGTACATCTACTTTACTTAATGGTGATTGGGATGATAAAACTTCAACATTGTCGAAGTTGGAAATAACCAAATCTAAAATTCTGTTGTTTGTATTACGGACATGATTAAACTGATAAATATTACAATATGAAATACAATCAACAAAATTCGATGAAGACAAATTATAAGTGTTTAAAGGCTTAAGAGCATTATGAATATTATTAGGGGCCCATTGCAAATGGGGTAAATTAAAATCACCAATAATCAGAAAATTATCATCAGGTACTGAGTCTACAATATCTGATAGTTTACTTAGAAAATTAGACATTGACACATGATCATCTGGTGGTAAATAAACACAACAAATATGCAAATATTGTTTATTGTTATTATTGTTAATTAATGAAATCCAGAGGTCTTCGGCATCACTAATCCATTCAGGTCTTTCAATATAATTTAAACAAGATCGAACCGCAATTAACGCACCACCACCATCACTTTTTAAACATGAAGTGCTAGATCTGTCTCTCCTTACTACATTGTAAGTGGGTGGAAATAATTCATTATTGTAAACAGATGAATTTAAGAAAGTTTCTGTTAGACAAATAATATCGAAATTACATAAGTGAGTATTAATACTAAAAGTATTTGTTTTAGTTCGTAAACCCCGAATGTTTTGATAATATACAGAAATGCCCATTTATATAAGGAACAAAAAAAAAACGAAAAATATATCAAAACATGATTACTGTAGCTTAGAAATATCAGTAATATCACTTAAATAGTGAATCTTTGATGTATCGGTTTTTCTGGCAAATACTTTACAGTTCTTTGACCAGATATAGCTGAAACCTTTAGGTTTTAGTTCATTTAAGGCTGTTCTAAAAATTAATGAGTTTTTAAACCCTAAATGCTCATTTATATAAATTTTACTGTCTTGCCCTTCAATATTTATACTTGCAGATGTTAAATTTCTATTTTTTCTCGCTGCAGAGAGAAAATCATCCTTAACACGACGAGATATAAATTTTACTACAACATTTCGTGGTTTACCATTTTTTGATTTGTTATATTGCAGTCTATGAGCTGCGTCAATATCATTTTTAGAAACTTTTACACCAATTTTTTCACCTATATTACAAATTATATTATCAATATTTTCCCCATTTTTTTCCGGGATATTATTAATAATTAAATTATTCAATTTGGAGTATTGTTCCAGATCTTCAATTTTCTGATTTAAATTTTTTACTTCAGTTTTTAATATATCATTTTCACGTTTAAGTTCATCAAATATTTTCAATTTATTATTTATATCTTTTAAATTTAATTCAAAGTCAGTGATTTTATCACTACAAAAAGTTACAGAATTTAATAAAGTTTCAAACTTATCGTTCATGCGCTGTTCAAATTTGCTGAGAATGGTGCGAAGGTCAGGCGAAACACTGGCGTCGACACTTGCAGATTCCACGGTAGCTGCCTTGGTGGATTTTGGACGGCACTTACGGCAAGATGAGCAAAACCATAACGTTGATAAATCTTTAAAAAGTTTGAACTGTTCATCAGTGATACCCACACACAGAGTATGAAAAGATTTATCACATTCCGCACATTCTACTCCGGGATACTTCGGGTTGATGCCCCGTTTACACGCACTGCACTGGCGAGACATGGTAGAGATTTAACACTTAAGTTAAGTAGAAACTTGTATAAAAAATTTGTTTTATGAAAAAGGCTTTTAACCTATTTCCTTAAAATATATATACTGGAGCACAAAATCACTTCCACAGAGATAACCACAAAAAAATTATGTATACTTTGATACAGTTTATGAAATAAAATAACTATAAAATACTCCACAAAAGAGAACTTTAAACAGAGAGCAATTATACACGTGCAACTGACTCAAAAATAAAATTGCAAATTATTGCAACTAAATAAAAATTTATGTATGTGTTTTTAAAAACATTTTGCGAGTGAAAATTCTTATATCTCAAAAATATAATTGAATTCCTAATGTCTGCTAAAACTTGTTTAAATTTGAATTACATGTTATGGATGTCTATAGTTCATATTTTTTGTCGCAGGTACCTATATTTTAAAAAAATACTATTCCTTCTAAAATTTTCAGCGTGAGATATGACTAAACAATAAAATTTCTAAAATTGTACTAACAAATAAGTAATTTTAAAATAATCCACCATATAACTACACGTTACGGTTACTTTACAGACATTACACGTTTTGCGTCTGTGCAGAGAGAAATATGAAAATTACATGTTACTTGTATGTTATTTATACGGACAGTGTGAGAAGAATTCCTTGGCTAATTATAAGAAGCAATCAACACGGTGGCTTAATAAAATAAATAAAAATAAAAGTATTTCATAAAAAAATAATGCACAAAAATAATTTGTTTTTAAATAAATTAATAGCTAGTACAAATAGTAAATAGTGCTTGAAAATTACATTATTTGAAGAATATTAACTGATGTGAAAAAAATATTTTCGATACTGAAAAGGAACATATATGATAAAGGAACATGTCCATTTTTTTTTATCCATCTAATTATTCTGTTAGAAATAATAAACTCGTACTTATATATTTTTTTTAATTTGTTAAATATAAAACAATTCGAGAAAAAAATCTGTGATGTCATCTGAACGAAATAATACAAGCAATGAGAGCGAAGGATATATGTCCTGTACATATCCCATTCGTTCCTTAAAATTATTTCACACACATGTGTCATCACGGTATTTTTTATTCTCTTAATATTAAACAAATTTTAAAAAGTGGGGCTATCGGGCCTATTCTGTAACTCAGTGGTTAATTTTTTTAACCAATCAAGTATGTTGACACATAACAAAAAAGTGATTTTAAGTTGTCAAATCAGTATCTATTGGATAAACATTTTAACCAGTGGTTAAAAATTAACCACTGAGTTACAGAATAGGCCCTTATATTATTGTCAACTGTATATTAATAATATATTAATATGATCTCTAAATTTGATCAAGGTCAAGTTTAAAGAAGTTATTATAACTTTTAAGTATCATTTAACTTTTTTAAAAATCATAAATAAATTTCGAAGGATGAATTATTATTTGCAACTACCAATTTAAAATTTATAAGAAG
Source organism: Harpalus rubripes (assembly GCA_963082715.1). Taxonomy (NCBI): domain Eukaryota; kingdom Metazoa; phylum Arthropoda; class Insecta; order Coleoptera; family Carabidae; genus Harpalus; species Harpalus rubripes. The sequence goes on along the minus strand of OY720452.1, from coordinate 25,957,220 downwards.
GTATCATTTGGATTTACAATCCGCCTTCTTTATTCACGAAGGATTCGTTTCAGGACCTACCGCAGTACACTCAAATCTCATATTTAAAATACTTATGCATACTCTCTAGTATTCTTAAAGTAAATTTAGATTTATAATTAATAACCTAACATAATATAGTTGATAAAGAAGTGTCAAAATTCAAGATTACTTTTCACCATTCTGTAATTTCCTTTTATTTGGAATATTTTCGATCTTTGATAGGTTCCATTCATGGATAACGGATCGGCGGAAGCAGAAAATGGGCTATAGGGTGTAAACGAAACTAGGAAACGCGATTTTTCTCGGAAGTTATTGGAGATACAAAAATATACTATATTAATACGTTGCAGGAGACCCATTACAGAAGAAAATATTTTTTTAAACCAATGGATCTCAAGTTACAACACCAAGTTATATTTTTTAAATGGGATGGCATATATTTCTTATGCCCCTTCGATAGGGTATTTTTATCTGAATTCAACCATATAATCATTTTATATCCGTACATAATAAAAATATTGCGAAAAATTCAATTGAATTTTAAATGAATTTTATTTCTAGTTATTTTTTAGTAGGCTATGTATGAAAACAATTGAGCTTAAATATTTGTAAATAACTTTATAAATCGTGTTCCATCTGTAACAATAGCTATTATTTGCACTAAATAATACAAATTGACAAATGTCATGTTTTGTTTTTCATACATATAGCCTACCGAAAAATTACTATAAAAATAAAATTTGTTTAAAATTAAATTAAATTTTGCTCAATATTTTAATTAACATGGTTGAATTCAGAAGAACATACGCTATCGAATAGACATGAAAAATATGTAACATCCCATTTGAAAAAATATAACTTTGAAACTTTGTACACTACCTTGTGAACCAATGGCTTAAAAAAATATTTTCTTCTATAAACAAATGTTCTCCGTATTCTCCTAAAACTTTGTTCTATAGTATTTTTTTATCTCTAATAACCTCCAAGAAAAAAGGCGTTTCCTAGTTTCGTTTACACCCTGTACAGCATTTTGATACAAGCTGTTTTCTAGAAAGCCGTAATAGAGTTCTATATATTAAATCCGGAGACATTTTACTGGTTGAGATATTCATATGACGAATTACATGTTGTTCCGTAAACCTCTGAATTAAGTAATAATTATACAGTACACATATCGGTATTATAAGCGGAAAACTTCCATTTTACTGTAGGACGAACAAAGAACCGAGGACGAATCATGAAAGCGTTCAAATCCAAATCCAATTTTATTTGCTACAGACAATATATTCAAAAGGAAAATAAATAAAACTCGAGAATACAAAACAATCACAAGAAATTGTATTTTTTTTTTCATAAATCTAAAATTATTATTATGCATTATGATTGAAACAATTGAGACAACTGGCTATTTTCTTTATTATTAATTAGACCTATAATTTAAATTACAAAATTGGCGAACTTCAATGCCATTTTTTGATGTGAAAAGGTCTTGAATTCTGCTTTTCATTCAGGATTTCCGTCATAAACATTCGCGGGTCTGATTTGTAATGTCCCAAACTTAGGCCAGTTTACATTTTCAACAAATTATTAAATCTACACAAATGGTTAGAAAATTCTACAAAATTCTTTCGGCTACTTTAAATATAGACTTAAAACTTTAAAAAAATTTACTTTTGGCAAAATGGAAAGAAACTTCGTAAAAATTCAGTGCGTTCTACAGGGTGTCCCATAACTTCAGGTACATATTAGAGGGGCATATAGTTCTTAATGTCCTGATTACGGAACAAAAAGAATTTTTTCAAAATTCAAAAATTAGTTTTTGAGGTTTTTAAAGGAAACAGTTTTGGGACACTGGTTGAATAGGTAGTTTTAATACTAAATATTACGTTGTATTATATCTATTTAAAAAGAAATGTTTGCATAATGCAATCATTTCATTAGGTTTCTAGTAGGCGGCCACATAAATTGTGTTTCTTATAACAGTTTTGATATTGCTCTCTTTATGTTATGGGACACCCTGTATACAATCTACCTTGCAGGACATATGGGACAATACTCACACGAAAATCTGCAGGACTTAGGGATTCAATGTCTAATAGAATTAAAGCAGGTATTATTAATAAAGACGATGTAACCCAATAATAAATGGCGGAATACTTGAATAACAAATTCAGTTTTTGTAAGTTTAAAATCTAAATTTTAAACTAGTCGAAAGAAATTTGTAGAAATTTCTCACCATTTGTGTAGGTTTTATAATTTGTTTGTTGAAAATGTTAACCGGCGCAAATAATATGAGTATGGGCTCGTACACAGTAAAACAATCTGCTGTGATTACTATAATTTCGTACTAGCAGCATGCAGCAACTTTATTTTCAATATGACTAATTATGTAATCACAACAAAGTTTTGTTTTACCGAGTACAATAATATAGGTAGATACTCACTCCCACCCGTACTGAATTTGAAATATCAGCAGAGCCGAGAAATATGCAAGATGAGAGCTGTTAGTATACAATATAACTTACAAGTATGTACAAATACTGAAATATGAGTATTATAAATTAATTACATAAAGCAGGACGAACCAAACAACTTGTTGCTGTTAACTTTTCAAGATAATACCTACACAAATATCTATCAAATAATGTTTAATGTTCAATTAAAAAAAAAAACATATTTTTGAAAAAAAATCTGAAAAACTAGATAGTTCTATCAAAAAATTTGCGACAACATACAGGTAGGTACTCACCATAAGCGTTTTTATGTTACAGTTTCTAATTTTAAAAAAAAGTAAGTTGAACTTACAAACTATTTTTCACAAGCCTTCTCTCAAAATAAATTGTTGATTAAGTTCAAAATTCTAATATAGATAATCAGCTCAATTCTCTACGCCAAATTGTTAAAATTAACAACTGGTTTGGGTGGTTAATTTCAAGGCAGTTGTTAAAAAAGGAATTCCTATTCACTAAAACTTAAAATTGTTAGGATTTAACAACTGGTGGATAAATTGAATTGTTAATCTAACAACTGGATTTTAGGCAGTTGTTAAGCAATTTTTAAGGATCTGCTATGGCTTTTCTCGATATCATTTTGCTTGGGGATTAAATTGAATTAAAATGAATTTGACGAAGAAGAACGTAAGTAAGTAATATTAATTTTTTTAATTTACTATTTCTAGCTCTTTAATCATGTATGTCAATTAATTTAGGCATAACCTAAGAATAATGCACAGAAATATAAGAGATATGAGCGATCCGTTTACTATTCCTGAAAACAGATTTCCTAAAGTCTTTCGACTATGTAGGGAATTAGCTTTTCATTTATATGCAGAGATGAACGACGTTATGCCTGGGTCAATAAGAGCTACATACATTCCGAATCATTTGAAAGTTCTAATTTTTCGAAAAATATAAAATGAATACGAAGTCCACCATTAAACTAAATTGCTCATTTGTGCATCTTGCACTTCGTGGTTTATTCCTTTCAGCCTTTTCACTCATTTTTTATAATGAAGCAATAGCACCAGCATTAGGTAGATACTTAATACGAGCACAAATAATTTTACGTTTTGACAATTTGAAGTTTGACGTTAAGATACATAACCTCACAATTGTTTCAAGCGTGGTTCAAAGTATATAACGACATATGTCGATGTCCGCAGAACGTATACTTACAACTAACTTCATGACTAATTTTAACAACAATTGTCAACAAAAAGTTAATTAACAATATTGTTAAAATATTTTTTAAAGAATAGCATTTTACGATGCGTTGTTGACAGAATTGTTAAAATGAGTTGTTAAATTCAAATTGTTTTGTAGCCACTTACTTAACAACTACCTTCGAGAATTGGGCTGATTATATGTTCTGTACTATATGTAATTTGCATTTATAGTTTAGCAGATATCGTTGTTTTATTTAAAGCACGTCTATCGGCCAACTAATGTTATCTATGACTACGTTTATCTCGATAATTCAAGCGGCTTCAAGTATTTTATGACTTGAAAAATCCTATTGGTTTATCTCAGCGGATTGAAAATAGGATTGAGTTATTTTCAATCTTCTTTAAATTCATATTGACTAAAAAAAGATAGTTAAATACTCGATTATGCAGACAGACAGGGAGAGGTATGTGATCGAATTTCATCGTGGACATATAACCCCAAAATCTAAAAATTGTTATGTTGTTATTTGTCTTCTCTTTCAAAAACATTAAAAATACATTTATTTCTTCATCACCTCAAATATTTCGCTTTTCGACAATTTTACTATGTTTTATGTCGCGACTTTTATAAAATGAGGTAAAATGCAAACAACCAACAAATGATATGAATTTAGTAACACTACAACATATTGCAGATGTGCGCATGCGTAGTTACATTATTTGAAGCTTCACTGTTTATTTCGACAGAAGTCAAGCCGCTTCGTAAGTCCAAGCTTGTTACTTTATAGGATTGACTTGACATTTTCAAGTGGCTTCAAATATTAATCTCGATCGTTTATTTCGAAGATTGAAAAGGGATTTACTAAATTCCAGCGGCTTCAAACGTCGAGATAAACGTAGTCTATATCTTGGTTAAACAAAATTTTTGGTGAATCAAAATTGTTCCTGGCCAGGGGGCAGAGCCAGAGCGGATCGTTTCGTTATCTTTGGTAATGTTAATGATAAATTACACATACATAAGACTACACTATGAGAAGTTTATGTTTACCGTAAGTTTAGCATTGAGCTATTTTATTTCTAAAATAGAACTATATAACTAAAAATAAAGTTTGTACAACTTTTTACAATTGATGATTATATGTACGTCACGTCAGATGGCCCCATACCCAGTATCAATCTAAAACTTCATGAGAAGTTAGTGCTAGGTTTGTGCTGGTTTGTGCTAGAAGCTTAAAGTTTGTGCTGTTTATTTGCGCCAATTATTAACAATTGAAATGGGGAATCTGGCGTGACACTAAGAGTAAACCCGTTTTGTTTATAACAATATTTGGATAATAAGACAACACGCAGTTAGTGCTAGGTTTGTGCTGGTCAGATTCAAATTATGAAAGTTTGTGCTGTTTATTTACATCTACTATTAACAATTAAAATGGGGAATCTGGCGTGACACCAAGAGTAAACTCCTTTTGTTGAAAACAATATTAGGGTAATAGTAGCGTCAATAGTTAGTGCTAGGTTTGTGCTGCTCAGATATAAATTATAGAAGTTTGTGCTATTTATTTACATTTGTTATTAACAATTAAAATGGGGAATCTAGCGTGACACCAAGAGTAAACTCATTTTGTTTAAAACAATATTCGGGTATTAATAACGTCCATAGTTAGTGCTAGGTTTGTGCTGCTCAGATACAAATTATAAAAGCTTGTACTGTTTATCTACATTTATTATTAACAAATCAAGTGGGGAATCTGGCGTGACACTAAGAGTAAACCCATTTAGTTTATAACAATATTTGGATAATAACGTAATCCACAGTTTGTGCTAGGTTTGTGCTGCTCAGATTCAAATTATGAAAGTTTGTGCTGTTTATTTACATCTACTATTAATAATTGAAATGGGGAATCTGGCATGACACCAAGTGTAAACTTCTTTTGTTTAAAACAATATTCGAGTAATTATGAGGTACGTGGTTAGTTATAGGTTTGTGCTGCTCAGGTATGAATTATAAAAGTTTGTGCTGTTTATTTACATTAATTATTAACAATTGAAATGGGGAATCTGGAGTGACAGCAACTCATTTATTTAATAATATTCGCGTAATAATAAGGCAAGTGGTTAGTGCTATGTTTGTGCTGCTCAGATACAAATTATAAATGTTTATGCTGCTTATTTACATCTATTATGAACAATTGAAATGGGGGGGAGGGGGGTAACGAGTCAACTCCTTTTGTTTGAAATATTTAATATTTGGATAATAACGTCCATAGTTAGTGCTGCTCAGGTACAAATTATAAAAGTTTGTACCATTTATTTACATTTCACATGAATAATAAAACTAGTTCTGGGTATGTACTACTACATATTAATTATCAAAAAAAAGATTTCTTTGTATTCTTACTTACTTAATGAATTAAGCTCGTTATGATTATAGTCATTATTTTATACATAATGTTGTAAGTAAACTAAATCATTTATTAAAATATCAAAGCATTCAGGCAGTATTAATAAATTTTACCATTTATTGTAATAATAATAATAATAATATTAATAATAATAATAATAATAATAATAATAATATTAATAATATTAATAATAATAATAATAATAATAATAATAATAATAATAATAATAATAATAATAATAATAATAATAATAATGGTTCAAAAATAAATATGTATAACGACAATAACCTGCCCGAGTTTTCCAAGAGTAAGTTTTTTGCGTAAGGTGACGTTATTGTTGGTATTTTTATAAGTGTGGTAGATTAATCATAATAGCCGGTGATTATACATAATCTCTGATTTATCGTAGCATATATATATATATATATATATATATATATATATATATATATATATATATTTATGATGTATACAGACGATATGACGCTTTGTTTTTAACATGCAAATTTATTAATTGTTATATTTTCGCTATTTGAAACAAACGAACATAACATATAGGATAAATTACACATCGTTGGAAAGCTAAAAAAAATCTTTTCAATGGTATATATTTCCAATATGGCGTATGTGTAAACATTAAAATTTTGGCATCACAACTCGATATATTTAATGAATAAATAAATCTGTATACATGTTATAGTTTTTACCGGTTTCAGGATATTAATGTATTGTTTACATGTACAAAAGTAGGCTGGTAACTAGGTAATGACTGAATCTGTAAGGTAATATTATTACCATACTGACATGTCAACAAATTCTACAAAATGAAAATATAATGTAACGTGGAACGCCCGCCGTCGCCGCCGCTGTAAGCGAGTGTCTATTTATAGCGGTGACGTAATCGCGCTAGTAGCCGGCCGATGTAAACAGACTGGTCGCGACGTGTTTAATTACTTCCGGTTGCCTGAACCTTTTGTGTTCATTGTTATTATGTGTTCGAATATTCCAGAGCTGTTCTAGAAAATAATGACAGCTGTATATAAGGGACGTAGCTATGCTCGAGACGGACTTTGTGGCATACGGAGAGTCGGTGATACTGAGTCTGTGGAAGTTAGACAGAGAGTTACATAAATAGACAGATAGTGTTGTGAAAGAGGTGACTTCTGCCCGAGCAGTTGAATATACAGACGCTGTTGAGTTAGTTGAGTATATAGACACAGCGTCTGTGAAGGTCGGTAGGCGGACAGTTGAACGTTATAAGTATTAAGTGATATAAATATCGCGTAAGCAGTCATGTACGTCACGTCAGATGGCCCCATACGCAATATCAATCCAAAACTTCATCAGAAGTTAGTGCTAGGTTTGTGCTGGTTTGTGCTAGAATCTTAAAGTTTGTGCTGTTTATTTGCGCCAATTATTAACAATTGAAATGGGGAATCCGGCGTGACACTAAGAGTAAACCCTTTTTGTTTATAACATTATTTCGATAAAAAGACAACAAGCATTTAGTGCTAGGTTTGTGCTGCTCAGATTCAAATTATGAAAGTTTGTGCTGTTTATTTACATCTACTATTAACAATTGAAATGGGGAATCTGGCGTGACACCAAGAGTAAACTCCTTTTGTTTAAAACAATATTAGGGTAATAGTAACGTCAGTAGTTAGTGCTAGGTTTGTGCTGCTCAGATATAAATTATAGAAGTTTGTTCTTTTTATTTACATCTATTATTAACAATTGAATTGGGGAATCTGGCCTGATACCAAGAGTAAACTCCTTTTGTTTAAAACAATACTAGGGTAATAGTAGCGTCAGTAGTTAGTGCTAGGTTTGTGCTGGTCAGATATAAATTATAGAAGTTTGTTCTGTTTATTTACATCTATTATTAACAATTGAATTGGGGAATCTGGCCTGACACCAAGAGTAAACTCCTTTTGTTTAAAACATTATTCGGGTACAAAAAACGTACATAGTCAGTGCTAGGTTTGTGCTGTTTAAGTACAAATTATGAAACTTTATACTTTTATTTACATCTATTATTAACAATGGAAGTTGGGAATCTGGCGTGACAATATTTGGATAATAACATAATTCACAGTTTGTGTTAGGTTTGTGCTGCTCAGATTCAAATTATGAAAGTTTGTGCTGTTTATTTACGCCTAATATTAAATATTGATTTTGGGAATCTGGCGTGACACTTACAATAAATCCTTTTTGTTTATAACAATATTTGGATAATAACGCAAACCGCAGTTTGGGCTAGGTTTGTGCTGCTCAGATTCAAATTATGAACGTTTGTGCTGCGGGATTTTCTTTGTATAGCTATAAGAAACACTGTGAAAAAGTTCATTGCAAAATCATGCCCGCAAAAAAATTATTCAAAGTCAAAATTCGCGAAAATCAGTTTTTCTCAAATATCTCGTGAAATACCGATACAAAGCAGATTGGCACATCCAGCAATGGGTAATATGCCGTGATGATATATTTATTTATTTTATTTCTCGAGAAATATTGATTTTACTTCAATTTTGATTATAAATTGTTTATCAAAATCTGCACAAAAAGGTTCCATATGAATATATATATATATATATATATATATATATATATATATATATATATATATATATATATATATATATATATATATATATATATATATATATATATATAGTGAAGTACGCGCCTTGCTCCAAACTTTCTTGGCCTCATATCTCATAAACTATTGTCCCACGTAAATTTCATATGGAACCTTTTTGTGCAGATTTTGATAAACAATTTATAATCAAAATTGAAGTAAAATCAATATTTCTCGAGAAATAAAATAAATAAATATATCATCACGGCATATTACCCATTGCTGGATGTGCCAATCTGCTTTGTATCGGTATTTCACGAGATATTTGAGAAAAACTGATTTTCGCGAATTTTGACTTTGAATAATTTTTTTGCGGGCATGATTTTGCAATGAACTTTTTCACAGTGTTTCTTATAGCTATACAAAGAAAATCCCGCAGCACAAACTTTCATAATTTGAATCTGAGCAGCACAAACCTAGCCCAAACTGCGGTTTGCGTTATTATCCAAATATTGTTATAAACAAAAAGGATTTATTGTAAGTGTCACGCCAGATTCCCAAAATCAATATTTAATATTAGGCGTAAATAAACAGCACAAACTTTCATAATTTGAATCTGAGCAGCACAAACCTAACACAAACTGTGAATTATGTTATTATCCAAATATTGTCACGCCAGATTCCCCACTTCCATTGTTAATAATAGATGTAAATAAAAGTATAAAGTTTCATAATTTGTACTTAAACAGCACAAACCTAGCACTGACTATGTACGTTTTTTGTACCCGAATATTGTTTTAAACAAAAGGAGTTTACTCTTGGTGTCAGGCCAGATTCCCCAATTCAATTGTTAATAATAGATGTAAATAAACAGAACAAACTTCTATAATTTATATCTGACCAGCACAAACCTAGCACTAACTACTGACGCTACTATTACCCTAGTATTGTTTTAAACAAAAGGAGTTTACTCTTGGTATCAGGCCAGATTCCCCAATTCAATTGTTAATAATAGATGTAAATAAAAAGAACAAACTTCTATAATTTATATCTGAGCAGCACAAACCTAGCACTAACTACTGACGTTACTATTACCCTAGTATTGTTTTGAACAAAATGAGTTTACTCTTGGTGTCATGCCAGATTCCCCATTTCAAATTTCAATTATTAATAATAGATGTAAACAAACAGCACAAACTTCTATAATTTATATCTGAGCAGCACAAACCTAGCACTAACTATTGACGTTACTATTACCCTAGTATTGTTTTAAACAAAAGGAGTTTACTCTTGGTATCAGGCCAGATTCCCCAATTCAATTGTTAATAATAGATATAAATAAACAGCACAAACTTCTATAATTTCTATCTGAGCAGCACAAACCTAGCACTAACTACTGACGTTACTATTACCCTAATATTGTTTTAAACAAAAGGAGTTTACTCTTGGTGTCACGCCAGATTCCCCATTTCAATTGTTAATAGTAGATGTAAATAAACAGCACAAACTTTCATAATTTGAATCTGAGCAGCACAAACCTAGCACTAAATGCTTGTTGTCTTTTTATCGAAATAATGTTATAAACAAAAAGGGTTTACTCTTAGTGTCACGCCGGATTCCCCATTTCAATTGTTAATAATTGGCGCAAATAAACAGCACAAACTTTAAGATTCTAGCACAAACCAGCACAAACCTAGCACTAACTTCTGATGAAGTTTTGGATTGATATTGCGTATGGGGCCATCTGACGTGACGTACATGATGATTATATGGGGATGAGTAAATTTTCTATACAATTTTTGTAATCTGGAAGTTTTATTCGTTGCTCTGATGGAGATAAGATGATAAAGACACCACAAACTTCTAAGCATCTGGTGGGAATCGAATCCACGACCCCAGGATCCGAGCGATGAAGGTCACTTTAAGCGCTGTTGGAAACACGCTGCCTTAAACCCGCTCGGCCACCGAGGCGACTTAAAATAGAACTATACGAACATTATACATATATTCCATCAAAATAGAATAATTTTCAATGTCCTCCCTTGCCATTTTCCAGCCACACCTCACTCAATCACTCTCCTGATGGATACTCTGTTCATCTGCTTATTGCATTCCTTTTGCTAACGCACGTTACGTTAGTCCACTCGCATGTTTGCTTGGAATAAGTCAAGAGAACAATTAGCTGTCCGCCTGTCTTGCAGAACTTAGGACTTGAACCAACACAACGCTGCAGCGATAATGAACGGTTTAACGTCTTGCTCTTGCACTCCACTTCATATTCATGTTCATGCATAACGAGAAATAAAAGAAATCAGTGGTGAATGATAATTTCGCATCTCAGAGTGAACCTCCCTTTTCAAAATGAAAAATATCTTCCTTGAGGGGGACATAACAGTGAACGCAAAACTTTCTACTTCATGTAAAACATTCATCATGTAATTATTCTACAGGATGAGTCAGGAAGAATGTGCCGAACGTCCTCATGAATGTATGACTAAAAATTTCCAAAAGTTGTAATTTGCTTCGGAGTTACTGTGTCTTAATGTGGATTTATGCAGTCTACTTTTTATTATATTTTTTCTTTTCGTTTTTACTTTTACTTTAAGTTTGGTATAGTATGACTAGCGAATGAAAGGTGACGTTTAGATAACTTAATAGATTCGGTTTCTTTTGAAAATATTTCCCTATATTTGATATGAAAGGAAACTGACCCTTATGTATTCCGTAACAGACGATTAGAATTGTACTCAATACCAGGAGGATTAAAAAAATTTAATACCGCAAATTCTAGTTCGTTCGTCTCAGGTGTAAGCAACCCTCGAATCGGAATTACTTTTAGAGGAAATTAAAAATAATCCTATTCCATAGAATTGCCAAACTAAATAGTTTAAAGATCAAAATATTTTGTTATAATCAACATAAAAAAAAATGTTTAAAATATTTTAAACACATCCCTGTTTTGATATTCAGTTACCCTAGTCGGCCATTTATTTTCAGCCAGATATACGGCCTAATTCACTAAGATAGTTGTTAACATAGTCGTTACGTAACAACTCAGACTTAACAACGATTTTTAGCAACTCTTGTAACAACTGTCATTCAATTGGTATTCAGTAAATACATAATTAACGACATTGTTATAAATGGTCGTTCCGAACAATCGTTGTTAAATATAGCAGTGAAGTTATTAACAAGTGAGTTAAAAGGCATGTCGATTCTCAATATTTGTATGTATGACAGATTTTGATTCGTTTGACGTGTGAGTATTTAATAATGAGTGATAAGAAAATTTGGGGTGCAAGATGTTCCGCGGAACATTATTCTCTAATGGCAGATTTCATGATAATTTTGGACTAATTAAATAACAAAGCTAGTTTTACATTTCAGTTTTAATAACTGCTAGTTGGAAATTTTGCAAATGGTTGTTTGAATTGAAAAATTGAAATTTTGCCCTTTAATCTCTTTATAAGACCCATAGCTAGACGTAGAAATTAAGTGTTGGGAGAATTTGATGAAGTTCTCCAGTTTAGTATACATGTTTATTCAATTCGATGCGATCGATTTCGAAATTTCAAGAATCTTATCATCAGGAATGACGCATGATCATCGTCTAGGAGTTTTTAGCAGTAAAAATAATAGAAATTTGACATTGTTGAAATGGCTGTTTAAATTTAAATGTGTAAGACAAACGAAAATAAATTTCAAGAAATTGAATTTAGATCCTTTCGGGAGAGAATCTGAAAATTTGTTCAATATTAGGAATTAAAATATTTAAATTTGAAATAAATGTAAACTCTTCATCTTGTAACATGAGACCTTCGGGCATATACTGACTCAGTATACTTGAAGCGTGAGACCATCCAATTCACGAATTAAACGACACTTGCTCAGCTTGAATATCTCTGTAGATATTTTTTTCCCGATATCAGGATCGGGAATGGATTACTAACATCTCGCAAATTTCTTTACATAAATCTAAAATCTTGTTTAAAAATGTATATAATTATTGAGCATGTATGTATATATTAGTTTGTAAATAGTTTACCTTTGCTGTCGTCCTTCTATTTTTAGTAAAAGTTTATTTCCTGACATAATTTTTTTAAGAAAAACCATGTACCAACGATTGTTCAATACTAACAACGAGAGAAATGGAGTTGCTAGATTAACAACTCGACGTAACGACTAGTTGTTAAATTTAGCAACTTGATGTAATAGTGAATTGGGATTTTGAACTTAGCAACTGACATTGAAATTAACAACTGAAAATGGTTGTTAATTTTAACAATTTTGCTTAGAGAATTAGACCGATAGTAATGTATTTCTGTGCTTTCCTAGACCAGTATTAAAATGGGTGCATGCAAAAATTTCATACATGAATATTCCATACAATTCTATTCTTCTCTAGAGTTTCAAAAGAAACCACATCTATTAATAATTTAAACGTCAACTTTCATTCGCTAGTCATACCATACCTTATGCAGCTCCTTTAAAGCATTCGATACACATGCGCAGATGTGATTTTTCTGGCAAATAGTCGTAAATGTAAATATATAAATATATCCTATTAAAATGGACAGGAATGTAATAATTTGTGTATACAAAAATATTATTACATAGTAAGTAAATATGCTAACCAGTTTCATTTAATACAGACGTTGAAAGTTGGTCAACTTTAGGTCTTAAAGTAAAGTTAAAGGTACGCACATAAAGCAGTACAACACACATTTATCTTTTATAAAGTAAGAGAACAAGTAAAATAAAAAGTAGGCTGCATAAATCCACTTTTAAATGTTTAAATTAATTAATTTAACCGCGTGTTGCTTTCTCGAATAAGATATATGACCACAATCGATATTCAATTTGTCATAAAATATAAACGACTATAGTTTCTTATTATCATTATAATAATAAAAACTGAGCCTTAGTTTGTAATAATAATATTATTATTAGCAATATAATGTTTTGGAGAAGGAATAAGTGACGTCATCATGGTAGGATCACGGGTAGGATCGTGCATGGAAGAAGACAGATAGACTGGGAAGGAAAGAGATACACAATCTGGCTACAAAGATGTAACACCTTCATCAACATCCCCCTTAAGTTTTATTAATTTCGGTTCGGTACAGTTCTCGCATCGGCGTAGCTTGTTAACCTCTTCTCTGCTTCGTCATGAATGTTTGGGGATGCTTCATTTGGATGGTAACGTTGTTGGCTGGTAAGAGCGATTTCGCGATGGGCGAGATGAAAACAAAGATGACCCATAGAGTGACCGCCCGCATCAAGCAGAAACGCCGAAAATATCGAAGCAGTTCGATAACTGTTGGGTTTCAACGACGCTTTATGATTAAGATGCTTGCAGAGTAGTTTAACATAGACAAAGAAACAGATGGATTTAAAGATTTAAAGAAAAACAAAAGTTTTGCGCGCGCACTTTAACGCATCGGCTTATAAGCAACAGTCGCGCGTCAATTTCTGTCTTCCAAAAATGTCATTGTGTTGCATCATCGTCCGTATGCTTCTAATTTGTTCCCGGCTGACTACTTCTTCCCCACGCAAAAACTGAAGCTAAAAGGGAACTGTTACGACGATGCAACACATTCTGACGAAGGCATCCCAATTTGTGTATAAAAATAAAATAAAACTTTTATGTGTGTTTCCGTAATTTTCACCAACCTATTTGCATTTACTAGTAGATTTGAGTTATACCGGTAATCTTACAGTTTAATGGTATAACAATAAAGAATGTCAGATTACATTCATTACAACGTACGATTACTTGATTACAAGAACAATTGTACCATTCTATAAATTGATAAAAACAGGAAGCAATTATACTTTTGTTGGTTTAATAACTAAGTTGAATATTACAACTTTCATCAAATTGGATTTATTTCTTTGATTGCAAATTTCATAAAACTTCGAAACAAGACAACATACCACATATCATACTTGTACGAGTAAACAAATAATATATTTATTGTTTTATAAATTCCAAGAAAACAAATTTATTTATTCGTTTCGAGCTAGAGTATATACAAGTATGTAGATCTTGGTAGATAGTGACAGCAGAATGTGTAAAATATAAAGTCATTAACTGATGTTTCTTCGCAATCCTCTACTTGATACTTGGCTACTACTAGGTCGTAGTTACAGAATTCTACTGGTTAAAAACCAGTACACAGGGTCGCGATGAGGACGTTTTCCATGTACCGTTTTATTTTAGACAGCTGTTAATTTTGTCATTTTCATCTTCAAATTTTATCTTCAAACATTTTACACAAAATTTTGAGATCCCAATGGAAATTATACACCAAAGACACGCAATATTTAATGAAGAATTGACTTATAGTACTTATAACATTTAAAATTTTAATTTTACACTAACTTTTTATAAAAAAATATGCTCAGATGTATCAATGACGTTTGCATAAAAAACAAAACAAACAAAAAAACAAATAAGAAGGAATTGCGATTATGCGTGAAAATCATCAATTGTCAATTTGCTCCTTAAAAAATAATAAAAAAATCAAGATATGAGGGAACAATGACGTCCTTCACCATAGTAACAAATTAGAACAAGGGTCATTTATACTAAAACTAGTAACTGTATGATAGTGATGGACTGTCAGAGTTTAAAAAAAGTTGTTAGCTTTTAAAATATACGAGTTTTTAATATCATATATACCTCGTCTTTCAAGCCTTCTGCTATCGCCTTTTTGAAATATGAAATCCATTTTCAAGTAAATAATTTCAGAAAATAAGGAACAACAAAACTAAACCAATTTTTGTTACATTTATGATGCCATGCCAGATAGATACAGCTCGGGAAGAATAGCTATGCACTTCAGTTACGCACAAGGTAACATGCGATAACAAGATGAAAAGAGAGAGAGAGAGAGAGAGAGAGAGAGAAAGAGTAACAAAATATTTTGATCTTTAAACTATTTAGTTTGGCAATTCTACGAAATAGGATTATTTTTAATTTCCTCTAACAGTAATTCCGACTCTAGGGTTGCTTACACCTAAGACGAACGAACTAGAATTTGCGGTATTAAATTTATTAAATACATCCCTGAATCCTGTTGCTAAGGTCATTTTAAATGCCTCCTGGTATTGAGTACAATTCTAATCTTCTGTAACGGAATACATAAGGGTCAGTTTCCTTTCAAATCAAATATATGGAAATGTTTTCAAAAGAAACGACATCTATTAAATAATCTAATCTAATTCGCTAGTCATACTATATATTTGTACATTGAATGCAAAGTTAAATAAAGCTTATTTAGTAGAAAATTACATGCAGAGCCGGACTGACCATCTCCATATTCTCGATTGTCACAGTCATTGTTTTTACCTTGTAAAATTAATAGTTGTTCCGTTTTTACTATTTGAAACAAATGAATATCAGTAAGTTATATATTGCTGGAAAGTTAAGGAAATCTTTTTTCAATGCTGTAACTTTTTAGTATGGCTTCCATATAAAAATCATAAGACTTTACAGCTCGAAATCTAACATTAAAAAAAAAATTGCATCGTCATTTGGAAGTGCAAACCAAAGTTACATATTTCATATTTAAAAGATACATATATGTGTAAAAATAAAAATCAGCAAAATTTAAATTTTTGCATTTATCTAGTACCTAACCTATGAATTTTTCGAGAAAAACAAATACATCTTTACTAACTCTATTAATGGGGCAACTTTGCCGTAATAAGCCCATAAACCAATTTTTTTTAATGAAAGCTAGTATAATTTTGAAGCAATTCGTAGTATTAAAAAGTCATAATTATTTTCAGTTTAATTGCATTTGATTTTTAACGAAACCTATAGCTATCTTTCTCGCACCAGTTTCTTTAGTAGGCTGCGTGAGAAAGATAGCAATAGTGTGACGTCATCAATGGCACTGAAAACAAATTCAATTATCTCACATAGTAATTATTAAAAAGATGTTTTTTTATCTTAATAGTTATTGAGTAGTACTTTAAGAATAAAGTGTACATTTCATTATTTTTTGTTTTGGTTTACGCATTTATTTGACTTCAATTATTATCGAACTCCACTGTTTGATTACAAGATCAGCTTTATACTTTATATGTATCTAAGTCACAGAATATTTAAAAAAAATATTACGACTTAACAAATAACAATAAGAACTTTCTAAAAAAAACGTATCGACATTAACAATTGGTCACCGGTCACCGGCATATAGCTCATTGTTTTCCTACGGTCCATACTTTTGAGAACTTTACTTACAACAACGCACAAAACCACCAGAAAATGATAAATTCATTCCTCTACATACCACCAACACATAACCTCAAAACGAAACATCGCGCTGACGCATGGATGGAGCACTACAGCGTTCAACAATAAATAATCATGTATGAAAATGTATTCACAGGTACGACAAGTAATTGAAACGTTGAGCGTTTTGAAAGTGGACGCCAGTTATTAAATCAATGAACGGACAATTAGTTATCCTGACAGCCCGCCGCGAAGAACCAACAGCTGGACGCACCCAGAGAGAGAAGAGCTCATCTGATGAACGATTGGTGATCTGTAACGAGCGGGCTATATGCAAATGAATGAACGCTGAACCAAAACAAGCGATTGGAATTTTAGTGAAAAATTGGATGACTTCTTGCTTGTTGTGGTAAATTTCAGGCTGATTGAATGTATAATAAAATTGCCTAATAAATTATTTAAAAGAAATTTAATTGCTTATATTTTTCAAACTTGAACGGTTATTATATATCGCAATTTATTTTAAAGTATTTTGAGATATTCAAATTGGAAAACATTAGTGGTGTATCATCTCTATTTTTTTTTCAAAATAGCGAGTCCCAGTAAATTTTCCCTGTCGCACACGCACACACATATAAAAAATAACATATAATACTATAATTTCAATATGTGATTAAATTTATTGAAATTAAACACAAAATCATATCCGGACTAAGATTGCATTTTTATTTTATTTTTTATATTATACTATCCACTGTGTACTACTTTACGTTGCTATTTTGAGTCCGGAAACTTGCACTTTACAGTACCGGGGCCGAGAAGTGTTGCCTGGAAACATATTCCGGACTGTTTATTTTTAACGTCAAACTCAATTTCCGACAAATTTATTTTAAATAACGTAATTTAAAAATTATGAACGTTCAGTATGGTACAATTAGAATTTTCACAAATTGGAAAAGTTCATATCACATGCCCCATCGGTAGTTAATATGGACGTGGAAACTTCTTAATGTTGTTGGAGCACTTAGCGAGTAAAAAATTGTAGACTTTTCAACAATCACAAAATAATCGGTAATCTTTTTCGACAACTTGGTGGAAACAAGCTTCACCGTAACCTCGCCACATTTTGAAGAAATTTCACTCGACAAATCACAAAAAATATCACCAAAGGAATATGCAGCTGTCATTTTTGACAATCAAGAAGACAAACAATAGAGTACGTGCACGTCACGTTGACAACCATGTCAAAATCAGCTGAGTGGAAGAAAACATCTGCTAATAAGTAATAATTTTATTTTTCGGAATTAAGGTAGATCTGCAGGGTCCGTATCTGACGTGGGATATGATTCTGACGATTCATTACAAAAATAATTTTTGTGTGACTAGTGCATTAAATAACAAATGTACTAAATTAAAATCATGTAGTACCTAAAATGAACTCAATGTAATGTAATAAATTACTAAATATAAAAAAGTCAAAACAATGCCATAGTAGCGTATGTTTACTTCCAATCAGCTGATTTTGACATGGTTGTCAAAGAGACGTGCACGTACTCTATACAACTAAAACAAATACGCACAAATGTCACATATTCAAAGATGATGTGACTAGTTAAATACATATGTTAGGGAAAAATTATTCGAGGTGAAGTCTTGGTAAAAATAATTTTATTAAATTATCATTTATTTAATATTCCGACGTTTCGGTTTCTAATAAACCATCCTCAGGATTATGTTAATAAATAATTTAAAAATACTAACAATACGAATATGAATTAACACAAGGATGAAAATATCGTCATATAATTTAAAAAGTGATAACGTACGTGCATACATCAGAGCTACAAAAGTTAAACTGATGATATTACACACATACATACATAAAATCACGCATTTCCCACTTAGTGGGTTAGCACAAACCCGAAACAATAATAATAACATCAACTACAAAAATAATTACTCCCTCTTTCAACAACATTCTTACTAACCTGACATCACACAACAAATATTCCTCACTCTTAACATTTTAAAGTGAACGATTTTCGGTAGCGAAATACCGCAACCGGACCACAATAGTAATGATAATTTAATAAAACGATTTTTGCCAAGACTGCACCTTCAATAATTTTTCCCTAACATGAAACAGTCAAGAAATACCACCAACTATTAAATAGATATGTTTGGAATTATATACATTTTTAAAACACATGAAATAAAATGTTGTACATCATACGGCCGTGAATAGTATTATTGGACTCATTTCGAAATTCCTGACTCGGCTCCTTCTTCGCCGCGTCCGAAAGCTTCTCATTTGTACCGTAATATAATAACTGACTTCCCAGCTTTGTAAACGTAAAAAATAAATTAAAATATAGGGTATTAATGAATACGTATTAGAAATTTATAGGTTATATAGGGGATGGAAAAAAGACTAAATATACAAATAACTCATATCCGGAAACGCACCGCTTTCGAGCTAGAGGCTTAAAAGAGTAATTATATATCTTAATTTTAGTTGGCTGTGACCTATCACTTCAGTTATTAATATTGTTTATTTTAATTTTTTTAAATAATTTTATTTATTTTTGTAATACATAGTATAATAATAATTGCTCAAAATGACAATAGCCAACTTCATTGCAAGCATTGCACCTTCGGGGCATATTTCCACATACATTTGTTCAAAAACGCCAGGATTTGTTTGATTATCTTGTACAGTTGGCTGTATATTAATACCAAGTTTGCGTAAGCGCGAATAGTATGCTCATGCTTATTCATAATGCGTCTGCAATTCACTGCTAAAAGTTAAAATAACTGAAGTGATAGGTCACAGCTAACTAAAATTAAGGTAGATAATTACTCTATTAACAACCGAAAAGTGGGATTGGTAACATTGGCGTTTGTCTGAATAGTTATGTGTAAAAGTTTAAATATCTACATTAGTGAAAAAAGTGGTTTAAATTAATATTTAAATTATAAAACCGAGAGATTAATAAACTGTTAAAACCTCAGCTTAACATAGTAGTGAAATACTAAACAATAATATATATTTTTAAGCTCAAAACTGTGATTATAAATTGTCTTATTTGTGAAGGTCATATTTACATTGTTGAGTAAAGTGCTGAGTAATTAAATTTACGCGCGCAGACGAGTTGAACATTTTAAAACAGTGTTTCCAACTGTGTCAAAAATAAAATTTAATATCTCGCAAATTATTTTTACAATGGCTACTGTTGCTCAGATAGAAAAATTATTGGACCCTGTTAATTCTAAAATGGATAAAATACAAAAAACTTTAGATTCTTTTCACAAAGAAGTTTCTGAAATAAAAATAGAAACTGAGACGAAAATCGAAAAATTAAAGGAAGATTTAAAGGCAAAAGATAAAGAAATTGAATATCTGCAAAAGAAAATTCGGGAAAAAAATTTAATATTCTTCGGAATTCAAGAGGAGAAAGGAAAAAATCTTGAGCATAAAATATTACATGTGTCGAATGAAACTTTAAAGCTCCCAAACATTACTAGTGACAACTTAGATAATGTATACAGAATTGGTAAATTTAATAAAAATAACACAAGACCAATATTAGTTGAATTAAACACCAGAAAAGTTAAATACGAGATCCTTAGAAATACAAAATTACTAACAGGTCTTAAGATTTCCATAGAAGAAGATTACTCTCCTAAAATTGTCCAAGAACGTAAAATTCTCAAATCACATATTGCCGGAGCAAAAAAAGACGGTTACAAAGTTTCACTAAAACAAAATGTACTATATGTGAACGATAAAAAATTCACCATAAGCGATTTTATCTACAGCGAGGGAGACACGGAAAATGCAAAGGAGTCGGAATCAGCCAATACCGAAACTCGCACACTATCATTCTCATTACCGTTAATCTCTGATGAGTCAGAAATAAACAAACCCGGAAAAAGCCATCAACCCATAAAAGCAGTACAAGAAAAAATTCAACCGGAAACAACACAAACCCCAAAGAGTCAACAAAAGAAAAAGGATACCCAGTCGAAAACAGGCCCTTTAGACATGCATTTTCAACCAAGACTCCGATCTCAGTCCGTCCCAAAAAACTCTCCAGCTCTATAGGTAACACATCAAATAACTTTAGTAATGTCTTATTCTGGAACATGCAAGGATATGGAAACATGTACAAATTAAATACACAAGAAGAAAGGTTACACCAACAACACGAAATCATATGCTTAACGGACACGTGGTTAAACTTTGAACTTAAAGAAAAACCTAATTTTCTTCAGAATTATAACTATTTCGAACAAGTAGGAACAAAAGGAGCTAGTATGGGCAGAGCGATAGGAGGAATCTTACTTTTTACAACGGCTCCTTTGAACAGTATTTCGATAATTGGAAAAGAAGCACACTGGATATTCTTTATTTATCACAACATTATAAAGGATATTATTTTAGGAGTAACTTATTTCTCTCCGTCTTTCGATTATCCTACTTTAATTGAACTTTTTTCACAAAATTTAAATGATATAAGAAATGAGTATCCCAATCACTCCTTTTTGATAGGGGGTGATTTCAACGCACGAATTGGAGAGTTAAATAAGATAACCAATGAGTTTTTTCATTACAACAATTGGAGTGCTACAAGAACAGTATTAGATTCAACAGTAAACAAAAAAGGCAAAGACTTAACACAAATTTTTGAACAAGAAAATTTCGTCGTTCTCAATGGTAGATCCAGCAGTGATACTCCAGCAAAGTTTACTTTCACGTCGGCGAACGGTAAAAGTACTATTGATCTGGTATGGGCTGATTTAAATGCCTTACAATATATTGCTGACTTTACTGTAATAGAAGATATAATAGTATCTGATCATTTTATATGCTCAGTAAAAATTAAAAATCTCATCAATAATACTAATATTAACAAAACCAACTACGACAGCTCTTTTACTGTGACAAAAACGAGATGGGACCCCTCAAAAACTGAGCTCTATAAGCAAGAATTCCAAAACAGAACCTGTAATATCCATGACATGAACTCTGAAGAAATATATAATTTTTTAATGTTTGAACAAGTTTCCAACAAAATTAATATTACACATAAAACCAGAATATCAAAAATTAACCCTAACACTTCAAGAAAAAAGCCATGGTTTAACGAAACATGCAGCACACTCAAGAAAGAAGCTAGAAAATATTTAAGGGAATGGAAAAACCACGGGTGTACGGAATAGAAACTCAATGTGTATTTACAGTCAAAGAAAAAATATAAACAAGCTATTAACGATGAGAAAATGAAGTATAGACTGAATCTGAAAAGCAAACTGGAAAATATAGCAGACCAAAAAGAATTTTGGATTGCAATAAACTCCTTACAACCTAAATCTTTCGTCTCCAACTTAATAGAGATTGAAAAATGGATTATTATTTTCCGTGAATGGTACGGTGAACAATTAAATAACGAATTAACATTTTTTGACGCCTTCCATCCATACCTTGACGAAGAAATTACTCTCAATGATATTCACAGTGCATTAAAAAAACTCAAAGCAAATAACTCACCAGGAATTGACGGTATCATCTATGAACAACTTCAAAACTTACCGGCAAATTGGATAGAATATCTCAAAACATTACTGAACAAGTTTCTTTCAGATGAAGATATCCCTCAAAACCTAAAAACCATTAAACTAACGCTGCTTCAAAAAAAAGGAGACCGTTCAAGTGAAAGTAACTACAGAGCCATAGCCCTTATTAACGCATTTACTAAATTATTTACATTCATTCTAAATGAAAGACTGCAGACGTGGGTAGATAGCAAAAATATGCTACCCGAAGCGCAAGCAGGTTTCAGAAAAAAGAGATCATGCATAGACAATATTTTCGTTGCCAACTCAATCATTCAGACCTCTTTTCTAACTAACAAGCAGGGAATCTATGCAATATTTATTGATTTCCAAAGGGCTTTTGACTCTGTACAGCACAATATTCTTTGGAATAAAATATACTACTCAGGAATAAGTGGTAAGATTACTAGATTGTTCAAAAATATATATGATGATGCAGCAATATGCGTTTGCGTAAATAATGAATTATCGGAAAAAATTAAAGTTACCAAGGGTGTATTACAGGGCGAATGCTCCAGCCCGATACTATTTGCACTTTTTATTTCAGACCTGGAATAATTTTTTAGGAAAAAAAATCTCGAGGGATACTTTATCAATTGTAAACATGACATCCTGACGTTACAGTACGCCGACGACATAATATTATTCGCCAAATCTCAGCCAGATATTCAAAAAAAACTAGACGCTCTTACCGAATATTGTAGCAATAATCAACTAACAATAAATGCAGAAAAAACAAAAATAATACACTTTCATGTAGGACGACCCCTCAGGAAACGCATGAAACATTTTTGTCAAAACAAGGAAATACATTTTACCGCGAAATACTCATATTTAGGAGTTACGTTCACGGCTTCTGGTCTTTTTAATGAAAACACCGCCGAAAAACTAAGTGCAGGTAGAAGAAATTCGGGAGCTATCAAAAATACCATGCTAAGAGCAAAAGTTCTCTGTTGGAAGACTAGCACAAAATTATACGATTCCGTACTAGTACCAGTATTACTATACGGAGCTGAAGTATGGGGCCCTTTCCAATATGATAATATCGAAAAAGGGTTAACTAGCCACTTCAAAACAATTTATGGTTGGCAGAAAACTACCCCCGGATATGTAATAAGAAGAGAAACCGGCACAAGTAATTTAGAAGTAAAAATTGCTGAAAAAGTGCTTCGTTTTTGGTATAAGATTTTACTTATGCCAGAGGAAAGGTATGTTAGCTTATGTTATAAAAGATTACTTGTATTAAACGGAAAACCTACCACAACTATCTCAAATGAAAGACAAAATAAGTATAACTGGGCAAGGAAACTTCAAAGCATTCTCACCGAAACCAACTTTGAAGAAGTTTGGAATAGTCAAAGTAGCCTGCATTTAAAATCAGAAATAGATAATATAATTAAATCATACAAAGAATTATTATATGAAAAAGACACTTCCAGGATAATAGCTTCAAGTTATAATACAAATTATCAGTTCTACAATACGAGCCAAAACTATCTAAATTTGGATGTTCCTTTTAGAACCTTAAAAATCTTCGGACAACTAAGAACAACCAACACTAAAGTTTTCCATATATATCAGGACGGACTTTGGCACAACTTCAATGAAGAAGAAATCTGCAGTCTCTGCAACCTATTCAAAGAAAATAGTATCAAACATTTTATGTTTCAGTGTCCAATGTACAATCCAGTTCGATCCCAGTTTCTAAATAAGTACATAACTTCTAACAACGCAGAGCATGCCAGCCAACTTCTACTAGCGGAACCATCAAAAGGAAAAATTTGGGATATCTTTAAATACGTTAAAACTGCATTGAAAATAAGAGCTTTTATACTATGCGAATAAATTATTTCTTATTTTGTATTCTAATTACTTTTTGAATTGTTATTTAATTAATATTTTATATATTGTTGCCAATCGCTTTGTAAGGATATTTTTCTGTAACAAATAAACTATTATTATTATTATTATTATTATTATTATTATTATTATTATTATTATTATTATTATTATTATTATTATTATTATTATTATTATTATTATTATTATTATTATTATTATTATTATTATTATTATTATTATTATTATTATTATTATTATTATTATTATTATTATTATTATTATTATTATTATTATTATTATTATTATTATTATTATTATTATTATTATTATTATTATTATTATTATTATTATTATTATTATTATTATTATTATTATTATTATTATTATTATTATTATTATTATTATTATTATTATTATTATTATTATTATTATTATTATTATTATTATTATTATTATTATTATTATTATTATTATTATTATTATTATTATTATTATTATTATTATTATTATTATTATTATTATTAACAACCGAAAAGTGTGCGTTTCCTGATAAGGCCTGTGTCCATGATACTAGAAATCGTTCCGAGTTCTCGATCACATTTTTTGAACATACACATTGAACTTGTATGACTACAGATGTCAGGTGGGTTGAATTTATTAAGTTAGTTTCAGCCATTTCTACCAATACTAAAAACTAATAAAAATAAAAATTATCTCGGTAGTAAGTAAATTAAATTTTTACAACGAATATATTAATTTGTTTATAAGTAATTATATATAATCAATACCAAAAATGAGTAGAATTAGGTGGTAATATTTTATAACCTTATCATTTTCAAGCTTATCAAACATCAAACGTCAAGATTTTAAATTGATAACATCTAAATGAAATTAGCAACTTGTACGAAAAAATCTGGTGTGGCCAACACAATACCTCCCGCCATTTACAGCCCGAAACACAAAAAAGATTAAGTTAATCCTTATTTTTGGATTAGCGAATTTTACTCTACTAACTACTTTTTTTTAACCCCTCAACAGGATTAAATCCCAATTACAAAGTGGATTCACATTCACACACATCCATGCCTTAGTAGGATTCCAACCCAGCCAGAGCCCCGAGGGCACTCATGACATGAGACGTTGCTCTAACCATTGAGCCACCAAAGCTATAATAAAATGAAGATTCAATTTTAAATACCGGGATAGAATAGAATTCACTAATCCAAAAATAAGAATTAGCTTAAATATTTATGTGAATCGTTAATTATTATTAATCTAAATACATACCTACATATTTACTTATGCTGGAAACTGTATTGAATTCCTTTTCTATTGTTCTATTTACTTTTTTCTTTTTAAAACGTTACTAATATTACTTTGAAATGATTAGTTCTTTGATTGTGACATTTATCTGTCAGTTACATGCACAGACCATCTACACCATGTTACATACACTGCGTTTTGTTTGTTTAAAGCGTAGGCTCTGGGATTTAAATTATAGATAATTTTATATATTTATCCATAAAATATATAGAAAAAGTATTAATGCAAATCTATAGAAAATTTAATAATCTTTAATTTTTATTAACATTAATCTCGAAAATATAACATTTAAAGGTATTTTTCGAAGAAAAACTATTTTGAGCTTCTAGTAAAGTGCCATTTCCGGTTATCCGGTTTTCACCAAAATTTAATGGGCTTTTTCCACTACAGAAAAAGTTCGAAATACAAGGTTTCGAAATTTTCTAAATGATAGTATTTGAGTTGGAGTGGAGGATTCACACACACATACACACAGACATCATAGTGAAAATGTTAAAATTGGATTCTAGGGACCTTAAAACGTGCTCATTTACCAAAATCTCGATATGCGATTGTTAGCACGATCCCTATACCTCCCTTACCAAAGGTAGCGGGAGGTAAAAATGGGACAGAACACATTTTTCCATTCTAGTTTTCTATTCGATTTTTGCGTCCGAGTTGGTAGTGTCCACGATCCGAGATATCGAATTGCGGGCTATATCCGAGAACTCGGATCAATTTCTAGGATTGTGGACACACAGGCCTATATGAGATTAGTAAAAGTCATTTTTCTATCCCCTACATTCCTTTAACACACATTTGTTAACATCCTGCACACATTTTAAAGACTACAGATAATGATTTTATTATGTAAAGTACTAATAATATAGTAAGCTATCAAATGTCATCATTTCTATATAATTAATATTAAATTTATAATCAAAGTATATCTCGAGGCAACACTTTCTATTATATTAGTTACAGAAAATAAACTATACAAAATGCATAGGATTATAATTTAAATTTCCTTTCTTCAAACAATGATTGACAGCTTCATTTTCTGTATATTATTATAAAAATTAGTAATTATAAAGAATACGGTAAAAGAAAAATACAGCAGCATTGAAAATTAATATCTTAGTTTGAAAAAGTAAGTATGCAAGAATATTTAATTATTAATCATATATTCGAATTATATTATAATGACAGTAATCTATTTAAAAATATTTAGTGGATGCGCATTTAAAACTTTCAATTTCAAACAATACTTACGAACCGCAAACTTATTAACAAAATACATACAGCGTTATAAAGCAATTATTAATTAATATTTCATGGATAAGTATATTCTTGCATAATTTCACTATGGAATTATGATAGGATAATTGCCGATCGAATACATTGGGATATTAGGAACGATCGCAGTTGGTAACTATGTGCGTATAATGGTGTCAGTCGAGAAGAAAATTTTAGCAATCCTGCGGCCAGTTTGTCTGCTTTGAAACAAACACGCCAGAGGGGCAAAATTGGAACAGATTATTTTACATACCTACCTATGCTATTGGCAACTGACTAAGCTTGCAGCGCCAAATCGGAATTTATTTGAACTCACGAAGTTGAGATAAATTGATATATAATAATTTCTTTTGTACTTAAATATGTATTAAGAATTACTGCATTGCTAAAAGTAAGTAATATAAATATAATGGATAAAATTAATATTTATACAAACAAACTAATGCTGCATAACATTACCTTACAAAATCAACGCTAGTTCCGAAAATGGCACCAGATATCATGTTGGTTAAGATCAGTTGCCAATATACAGTGTGTTCAGAAAAAAACTTAACTCGGAGTAGGCTATAAACAGAGAAACGTATGTCTGATCATTATTCAATTCAAAAGTCAAAATTGATCTTAAACTGTAATTTTAAGGAGAATAGATAATAAAGAAGAATACCGTATATTGCCATTCTGTTTTCTAATTTATTTCCATATCTAAAATAAAGTTCAAGAAGAAAAGCTTTGATTTGTTTAGATAAAAATTTTGACACTATCTCGTGTCAAATTGACATTTAATTAAATACTTTTCAATTAAAACATGTTTCTTTGTCCATAGCCTACTCCGCGTTAGGTTTTTTTTATTCGTACTTTAGAAGATATAAAAAAAATTATATGTAACAGATGGTGAAATTAATGTTTTGGTCGTACAATTGTAATCAAAAACTAATGAGCTCTTCCCATTGAGGAATACGTAGTGTTACAGGTCTTTGGACCTCTCTTAGCTACTGTGCCGAGAGATAAAAAATAGTGGGAGACCCCCACAAAATGAAACGGATCCATATGACATAAGAAAAATTACTATAAATTTGGTAGCTAGATACGATATCTAAAAGTAATAATATTCTAATGTACGACAAATTTTATTGTTATTTGTTCATAAGCTTGTTGTCGTATAGAAGAATTTTGTCGAGAAAATATAAGACAAAAGCTGGTTTCTAGGTCCGTATAAATTCTCGCCTCCCACGTTCTAAACAAGCTGTCAGAGATAACACATAAAAACGCTGAAATACACCTAACAGTAAACAAATGCTTTCGAACAAAAAATCATAAAATAAACAGTTTTTACGATCATGTGGCAGGTGTCTTCTTCCTGCTCTCTAACACCTTCCAAAATTTGTTCTATCAACTTGTATTACAATTATGCAAATCTAATTTTATTGATGTCCATTTACATAGCAAATAACCAAAGTTATTTTAATTCATTTATGTTTGAATGTCATATTTGATTGCGGTAGTGTTTCGAAATACGTAACAAAATAATGTATTGGTAATTTGTTATCCAAATATGTTTTTATTCACATACCGGCAAAGATGTGTAAATTTTTAAAAGGATTTGGACTCAGAAAATGAAAGCGTAATTCGATATTTACATACTCAAACAACATTTTTATTACAATTTTATTTTTAGTTCTTTACAGAAGAAAATTTTAATATTAATCCAGAGAAAAATGAGTTTGAAATACAGTGGTTGTAAACATGGTTAAATTCACAGTATTGAAATGAAATATAAAATGGGTTATTAAAGACTAATGTCAAAATTTTGATTTGCATTTTTTTGATAACCTGTAGTTACGAATTTAAATAGAAGCAGTGCAAAGGGATATAAATCGTCTTCATTTTTTTCCGTTTCTAAATCAAATTTGATTACCGTATGCATATCTATGTATACTTGTATAATATTATTGAATCTTCGTTTTATAAAAGTAGAATCTGTGTACGTGGGTTCAGTTCACTCTATGAATTTAATTCCTAATACCGTTTATAAAAAGAGCTAAAATCAGGTTCAGTATTATTGCGAATGAAAATATGGAATCAATCAGAGAGCATTTACTTCAATTTTAGACTGACTATTTATAAGCCAATCCATATTCAGGATTCTACCTAGTTACCAAGTTTCATTTCGACAAAACAACGTTTTAAATTTTTTTCGCACCCTTTAAGCCAATTAGATGTATTTTTACAAGTAAGTGAGTTTTGAAAAGCGAAAATTTTTTCACGTTTTAGAAACATATTGTTTACATACCTGTCAAAGTGTGTATATTTTCAGTGTTATCAGTATTTATTAAAAACGAGTCGATTCGGACAGGAATTTATTTAAAACGTTGAAAAAGCAAACTTAAACATAACACCTCAAAACACAATAACAATTAAAAGATTTTTGTCAAGAAAAAAAATATAAATAATTACCTGATTTTTATTTTGAAAATAGTCATCCGAATACCATTCGTGGTTAAATTTTATCCTGGAAATTTTTTTCGATTGCTTTACTCGAGCCTGTTGCCCATGTTTTCTCATGACATTGATCAAAAATCACTCGTTTGACGACTCGTGATTTTTTTGTCAATGCCACTAAATAAATTGCTAGGCAACCAGCCCTCGTAACAATCAGAAATTTTTTCCGGCAAAAGTTTACCACTTATATTATATATGAGAAAAATTATGGGGTAGAAAGTAAAATAGATTGGTGCTACAATTCATGGTTATTTTAAAAGCATTGAGCATTCCAAAAGAAGATTAGTTGGGAGCTTTTTAGAAGTGGAATAAAAAAATGGTGCAGGGTATTATTGTCGAAGGGAACTACGTTAAACATATTTAAAATAAAATTCTAAAAAATATGAATTATGTGTCTTAATCTCAATGATACTCCTTACCTTCGTATACAGTATATTACTTTAAAAAAAACGAAATATAGGCGTTTCACATGGAAAAACATGTTTGAAATAAAAATTGTAGATAATTAAATTCTACCCAGCCATAATTACTAATGGATTTTATTTGGCACGTTTTATAACTTATTAAATTGAATTTAATGTTTTATTAATATTGCTAATATGTAGTGATAACCATGGAATTGATACAAAATTACAAACAAATACAGTGTATATAGTTTAAATTTATTTATTTATTTAATTATCTACAAGTTTTATTTGAAACATTTTTGTATGAAATGTAGAAAAAGTATATGCGTGGAACCTTTTTTATACTCCACTCTCATGTAATTAGTATAGAGACCTCAATCATCAAATAGAATATTTTTTTATTGAAATTTAGACATAAGTTGTTGTTCATATAAACTACGGAGATAAGAAATCTAATTTTATAACACTGATAGACCATCATTAATTTCAATGCGACGCAGTTTTTTAATACCTTGTCTCATTTGTCTCAGGACAATGTCAAATCTACTTCTCAGATCGTTAGCAATATTCTTGTCTATAACTGTTGTTCTTTTGGTATTCCCTGCCATTATTGTTCACTTTTTTGCTAAGAAATGCCCAGAACTCTTCTATCGGTCGCGTCTGAGAAACATTTGATGGATTATAGACTCTCTCTGTTTTCTATAAAATATTGGTTTCATAATGCATCTAGAGATTCGCTCAAGGGCCGGTCTGGGCCGCAGTGAATTTGGTTACATTATTTTTAATTTTAAATCATTGTTGTCCAAAATTCTAACAATCATCTTAAAATTCTAAATTGTCGAGTTAATTTGTGTGATGATATTCTAACTTTGTCTTGAGCACTTCGAATGACTCTGCTGATTCCATTTGGGGGCAAAAGTTCGAGTCGCCCACTTTTTTAATACATACTACACTTTCTTCACATTCCCGGATAATTCGGTAAATAGTCGTCTGCTTAATATTTTAATCCGCAAAAACGTTAGGTAACAATTTTATGTTTCGGCTATCCGGCCAACTAACCTGCAGATAGATTTGCGTAATTTAAGTTTGTATAATATGGTTCGAAACTTTTTCTGAGAATATTAACATGGCATATTATAAAACAACTAAAGTATTATTCAAGGTCATGTATGAGCTGTCTGATATAATATTACATGCAGATAACTTCGCTGCATTTGGTACCCACAGGCGTGCAACGCGAAATATTTATGGGTGCATTATAATTGAAAAAATAAACGTTTTTTTTTTTAAAGTTTTGTTTCTTTTTAAATAATGCTTTTCTCAAAGTTTTATCTTCTTCATCTACGTTTCTGCATAAAACAAAAATATAGACTTGACGTAAACCATAAAATAATAATTTTATTTGATTGTCAATGCCACTGTAAGACGAGGGTAAGCGTAATAACAGGTAAATAACTTTTTATAAACTCTTCTAAATTATAATTTCGATAATCATATTTTAACTCTGTTTATCTGTTTAAGTTATAAATGTCAAAATTCAGTTTAGAAATTCTTTTCGTATTATGACAGTCACGACATTTATTTGTTGATAATTAAGTCTGCAAATTATTATGTATACGTGCGTGACTTTGAATGCCACATGCACCCCGTACCCCTAAGATCATCCTGTCTTGGAGATAGTGTTTTGTTTTTAAAGATAGTCGGTTTAGAGACTCGTAAGAGTTAACATGTAAGAGTTTGAGTTTTGGGGCGATGCTCGCCCGCTATGTTACGGAATGTAACAGTTTAGTATCTACTTAGTTGAGTATATTTAGTTTTATCCATAGTGAATAATAAGTTATATTTAATCATGTAAATAAAAGTTTAGTTAGTCAGTAAAATCATAAAGAGTGTTCATGTCCGTAAATCGTAAAATGTCCGTAGTGTTCATCATTTAAAGCATAACTGTATGTGTGTTCTTCCTTATCACCAGTCAGTTAGAGTTAGTGTATCATCGTTGGGAGTAATCATCAGTAGTATCATCATCTAGATCCGCACCCCCTTCGTGTTACAGTGGCGCAGTCAACGGGTAGGATAATGAGAGTAATGATTTACTCTTATTCATCCGTTAGTTAGTTTTAGAACTATTAGTTTGTGACCGAGGAGAGGGTACTTGGTGTACAGTATGTTCACATTTGCGACCACGACGCCCGCGATGATACAGCAACCCAGGCCGTATCAGCCGTCACCAGACGTGCTTGAGGTATTGCTTGCAATAAATACGTTCTCTGGTGATGGCAGTGTGGGGGCATGGTCACTCTACGACATACGTCACTGTTATTTTTAGTGTGTTGGTAAGTAATGACACTATTTACTTATATCTGTCACACTACATAAATTAAATAGACATACGTTAAATAATCTTATTCTTTCTAATACAAAATGTTGCTAAGCTACTGCTATAAAACGCTGTGTATTTTTTCTTCGAACAAATGATCTTGAATAGTCATCTTTCGTGAATAATAGTTTACCTATTATGTATTTCTTACGTTCAATGACAACTAGATTAGACCTTATTTAGTAATAAAATTTGTAGCGTAAAATTTTTCTCAAAACTTTTGTTAAATACGTTATTTGGCAAATCATCTTACTGAGCAAACATTGCTTTACTTGAAGTGAGTAGACTGATTTATATGAGAAATCTCACGTAATCACATTCATTCCCAAGCAAGACAACTTCACTAACATATCAAACAACCATCTCCTATCAACATATCACTCGATTGTGGATCGATCTAACATCTAACATCAGAACATCGCCATCACCTCAAGCTAACGTCACCAGCCGCCATCAATCTCGTTGCGAATGTCAACTGTAGCTTCTCGGCTCTGCTCGGCCAAGCCCGGGCAGGTAAGCGCCAAGAGAAGAGGATTCTTAGAAAACCGAAGATGAAGATCTTGGATGAATGTGTCCTGCTGGGATCCATGGGCGCAGGGTTAGGGATGTTTTTGAAAGGGAACAGTTTCCAAATGTCATTTTTCAAGTCCACTGACTTGTGAGATCGAATGTAAATAAATGTACTATACATAATGCGTGTTTGGGAACCATCAGAAAGGTTTTATGTTTTTTATTAAGAGCAGGACGACCTAAAATTGACATTTTTTTACTTAGTTATTTATAATCGGTAATCGGTTCCCAATATACATTCGTACGTTAGAATAATGTTGAAAATTTATCATAACCGCTGTGTTAATCGTAACCAAATTTTTAACGTTTTAATTATGTTTCACCATGTATTCATCTTTTTGTTTTTTAACCTTTAACAGAACATTATACGTAGATAGTATCTACAACCTTTTAAAGTAATGTATTTACAATTTAGGATGTCATGTAAAAAGTAACGCAGAAAAAGTGTTTAATAAACGTATATCTTTTACTTTACTTTTACATTTGACTATAAGGTATACGTTTATATAATGTAAAACTTCAACATTCAATTATATACTAATTTCAACTAAATAAAAACGTATGTTTTTTTCCTCTACTTCTACGTTTGATTATATAACATAGTATACGTTTATATGATGCAAAACCTTCTCGTTTAATTACAAGTTGTCTTCAACTAAATATTCGTCCTAATTGGCCGGACCAGTCCCGTATTTCACCCGGCGTCCCGACAGGGTTTTGTAATACCCCGGTTTCTATTAAATTATAAATTTTCTTTTTACCTCCCGCTACCCTAAAGTAGTCAGCGCCGACAGCGGACAAAAATGACAAAATGGTTACTCATTGAAACATAGCAAGATTATGTTTTATGTCAGAATAATTTTGCAATTTCTATTTTATAAAATATTTGCAATAAATGCGAATGATAGGACGTCAAATATTATGTGATGCAGTGGGGGATGAAATAATTTTTACAAAATTACCGATTGAAGTATCAAATTTTATAAATTTCCTAGAAGATTATATGAGGAATAGATGTTTAAGAAAATAACTTTTCAACAGACATCTTCTATTAACGAAAAATTATTTTAGGTATACTTATTTTCTTATTGTAAAAGATACTTATCGTATGAACAAAATTCCAACAATGGTCGTGTGATTGCAATAATGAATTATATAAAAAAATGTGTTTCTTAAGTTAATATTTGAACAAGATATAATACAAGAATCAGAAAATTGTCTTAAAATTATATAATACTTGCAGTTGTATGAAATAAAAGTCTATTTTTGACATAATTCGTCTATTTATTATAGATTTTGTACATGTAATGTTAATGTTAAAGGTAGAAATTCACATGGTTCGTATTTTCTTCTCCGAGCTTGTGCAACTGATTCCACTTAGAGCCAGGTATATTTTCAATGAAGAATCTTCTTCATATATTGCGAATATAAAAGAAAGATGCTAACATCATACACTGATATCGTGATATGTAGAAATTTTCTTCTTTCCAATCATTCAAGTTTTCCAACTTTTTAATCTCAATTTCCATATATTGTGCATCTTGTAACATTTCATTTAACTAATATTATAAATTATAATATAAATTTTTAAATATGATAAAATGGTTTACACACATATTATGAGAAAAATTATATTTTCTGCCACAGTACCTTCGCTGGTACTTTGACTTTTTTAAATTAGTCACATCACATATAGGTATAGCATTTTAAATATTTTCTTTACTCATTTCAATATACTATGATCTATGATGTATATAATATTCATATACAATAGCAACAACTCAAAATAAAATTGTAAATTGTATCACTTTCTCGAAATGTCAAAATTGATTCGGTAACCAAAAATGCCAATATAGCCGTTAGAAGCGCTGACGCTCAAAATGTGCACATCTCCTATAACCTATAGGGATCGTGCTCGTGCTAAAAATAGCATATCGAGATTTTGGTAAATGACAACGTTTTAAGGTCCCTAGAATCCAATTTTAAGATTGCGTGTGTGTATGTATATGTATGTATGTGTGGATCCTCCACTCTAACTCAAATACTATCACTCAAATAAATTTGAAACCTTGTATTTCGACCTTTTTCTGTAATGGAAAAAGCCCATTCGATTTTGGTGTAAATCGGATAACCGGAAATGGCACTTTACGTACTAGAAGTTCAAAATAGTTTTTCTTCGAAAAATACCTTTAAATGTTATTTTTTCGGGATTCATGTTATTATATAAAAATTAAATATTAAATTTTCTACAGATTTGCATTAATACTTTTTTATATATTTTATGGATAAATTTTTAAAATTATCTATAATTTAAATCCCGGAGCCTACGCTTTAAACAAACAAAACTCCTTGGTCGTGCAGTTATTCAAATGCATGTAACTGACAGATAAATGCCACTGTCAAAGAACTAATCATTTCAAATTAATAATAGTAACGTTTTAAAAAGAAAAAAGTAAACAGAACAATAGGAAAGGAAATCAATACAGTTTCCAGCATATGTAAATATATAGGTATGTATTTAGATTAATAAAAACTAATGATTCGCAAAAAAGTTTAAGCTAATTCTCATTTTTGGATTAGTAAATTTTATTTTATCCCGGGATTTAATTTTTTTAAAGGTAGTTGGATTAGATTAGACTATATTTTAAGAAATAAACTGCCAAAATTAGAATAAAATTCGCTAATCCAAAAATAAGATTTAGCTTAATCTTTTTTGTGACTCAGGCGGTAAATGGCGGAAGGTATTGTGTTAGCTACACCAGATTTTTTTATTTATATCTCCATCCGTGTTTCACCAAAATCTTTGATGATTGTTAAACGTGAATATGCAATATTATAATATAATAATATAACAAAATTAAAAAATGACAATGACCTGAAAATAAATGAAAAAATCTGATGTGGCCAGCACATTACCTTCCGTCAGTTCTATGTATTTTGTATAAATGTCATACAGAAAGTTCCTTGCAAAAGATTATATTTCTTATAGATTACCTTCAGGCAGTTGTATGTATTTTATACAAATTCCATACAGAAAGTATCTAACAAAAGATCCTATATTTCCAGTAAAATTATAACATAAACATACTGTCAACTGCACTTGACCGTGACACCTTTCAATCAGAATTTTCTTAATGTAGCAGCTGTTTCCAGAGTTATAGCAAAGCTGACTATTATATATGATATTTAATTTCTTTATAATTTTTTAACTCTATGTCCATTTAATATGAAGTATAAAATGCATTCAAATCATATAGAGAATAAATAATTCTTTAATATTTATAATAACATTAAATGTGAAAAAATGATATTTAACATGGTTTTGTCAAGAAACACTGTTAAAATCTTCAAATGAGGGTACTTCCGGTTGACCAATTATAACCAAAATCTAATCAGCTCTTCACATGGATGTAACGAAGAGGAATACGAAAGAATTATTATTTTGGAATTGTAGTATTAGAGTTATCGCATTAGAAAATTTTGTCACACACACACACACACACACACACACACACACACACACACACACACACACACACACACACACACACACACACACACACACACACACACACACACACACACACACATACATACATACACACACATACAGACATCATCGTAAAATAGTAAAATCGTATTCTAGGGACCCTAAAACTTGCTTATTCATCAAAAACTCACCACCGAATTTTTTGACCAAAGACAATACCTTCCTTACCTAAAGGTGACGGAAGGTAAAAACAAACATGTTTGTACATTTTCAAAACAATCAAATTTCTATAAAACAATTATATTTATTCATTCAGGTTGCTTTATGTTTGCCGCGAACTTCTACATCTATAGAGAGGTTATTTCCACACAAGTCAAAATATCGTGGTCTTCGGAAAAAAGTCGAATGAACGTTACCACAGTTGCTAAATTATTAAAGACAAATTTTGTACAGAAATTTATAATTCAATAAAAGCTGAGAAAGAAGTATGAAGTATGAATTGTGAAAATAAAAATTTTGTATTGCAGTATTTGGTAATGATAATATTTAGGTATTTCCTGTTTGTGTGTGTGTGTGTGTTTTTTTTTTAGGAACGTCCCGTTTAGGCTTTGGTAAATAAGGTCAGCCTAACTAAATTCACGCGTTATTATTTACTATATTTGAATAGTTATTTACGAGTTATATATCTTTATAAATCACATTTTACAATCTTATTTGTTTAAAATTCCGTATATTTCCTATGCTTACACTGCTGTCGTTTGAGACGTGGCGTGACAGCAAGAGGCTAGCTGTGACGTCACGAATTGAGCATTCAGGCCTGTATTCTCGTTTGACCTAGGTAGAATTAACTGATATGCCACTGGACATACCTACAAGTTGAAATGGGGTCCTGCACCATAACAAAAAATACGTTGCGAAATATTGAGGCTTGTTGTCAGTGCCAGTGTGACATCACATTAGTGTTATCTTTCTCTCGATGCCTACTACAAAGCTTGTGCGAGAGAAAAATATAGCAATAGGTGTCGCCGTGACGTCATGTTGAAATAAAAATCAAATGCAGTCAAACTATAAACAATTAAGACTTTTTAATACTATGAATTGCCTCAAAATTAAAAGAACTTTCATTTGAATAATAAAAAAATCAGAGTGCAGGACCCCATTGAGACCCTACGCCATGTGCTGTGACGTCAGTATCACATTCTTAAAGTAATTTTACTATATAGTAAATTCACCATTCATTTATAGATAGGTACATTATATATTTGAAATAAGTCTAAGAATTTTTGCAAATTAACAATTTATGTATCATAATAAGAAAATAATCATAAAATAACGCAGTACTATAAAAATAATATTAGT
Organism: Harpalus rubripes; assembly: GCA_963082715.1. Taxonomy (NCBI): domain Eukaryota; kingdom Metazoa; phylum Arthropoda; class Insecta; order Coleoptera; family Carabidae; genus Harpalus; species Harpalus rubripes. The sequence goes on along the minus strand of OY720452.1, from coordinate 25,919,555 downwards.
ACCTACAAGTAAACGATGAATACGCATAGAAAAGGGTAAATGACAATAAATAAATAAATAGAATTAAATATAATTATATTATACAGGATGTTATATTAGCAGTGTAATTTTTCACTATTTTGATTATGGTGGAAACTGCCATTACTAATATAAATCTTAAAGCTGATTTTTACTCATTAGTATCCGTTAGAATTTGGTAACTTATTTACACTAATGTTAACGTGTACACCAGCACAGTATGCTCTACTTTTGCAATAACATCGATATCTTATTTACACTATTTTTTGCACTACCATAAATATCAAACTAGCTCGAAGGGTTTGGTCCTCTTAAGTCTTCTTATCAGATTCGTGTTATCAAAGAGCTAGATGGCGTCAACCTTGACTTGATGGAATCCCTGGTCATGACTCCTTGCGAATTAACGGTGTCCATTTCCTAGTCCCTATGGAGGGCACTGTTTTAATTTTAGATTACCTATGTAAATATTTACGTTCAAGAATGAAAAGAAGCTACATAATGAATACAAAACTGTTCATTGTAACTCTGTTTTTATCAAAACAACAACAAAATAAATACATTTTTTAAAACATAAATAATAGGTTTGTTCGTTCCGCTATGCTGCGTTTTACCGCAAAACGCGGCGGTAATTGCCGTTGCGTTTTGCGATTCACTGCGAATCGCCGCGGTAATAATTTAAGTTACTAAAAATTATCACCGCCAGCTGCCGCGGCGTTTTACCGCAAGTTACTAGAAAAACGGAACGAACAGAATCTAGTGACTTTACAGTGAACTGCGAATCGAAAAGAACAGCAAATTTCACCACCGCGGTTTGCGGTAGACGCAGGGTAGCGGAACAAACAAACCTACTGTAAGGTTTTTATTTATATGAGTGAAATAAAAATTAAAGAATTATTACTAATTAAAATAGATGTTTATTAAACGATAAATAAATATTAAAAGATAATAAAAATGACTATTACTATGTTGTAACAAATATTAAATACTAATTTAAAACTAAGAATATAATTAATTACTTAAACACTAAGATTATTTATTTATTTAACAATTAACGCGACTCTTTATTTTCACGCTATTTATTTTACTGTACTCTCATACTTTTATTTAATTAACTGTTCATTTATTTCACTACGCGTTCCAATCTTAGACTGCCGGTCTGTTGCAGGCTCTTGTGGACTGTTACGCGATATTTATATCACTATTTATTTCACTATCTTTTTATATCACATTTAACTGTATGATTCAGTATCACCAACTGTCCGTATACCGCAACTTTTCAACACCAATGCCGAGTATCCACTCCCACTCGCTGTTACTGTCCTCGTATACTCTAGCTTCCAATACTCGTCAACACTACCGAGTATTTACTTCCACAGCTATCCCAGTATACCAATAACTTCCAGACTCGCCGTTACTGTCCTCGTATACTATAGCTTCCCAATCCTCATCAACACTACCGAGTATTCATTTCCACAGCTATCCCAATATATCAGGAACTTCCCGACTCGCCGTTACTGTCCTCGTATACTATAGCTTCCCAATACTCGTCAACACTACCGAGTATTGATTTCTACAGCTATCCCAATATACCAGTAACTTCCCGAGTACACCACTCGACTTACTGATATGCTTACCACGATTCTGCTATTCTACTAAATTCACTAACTTCCACAAATAACACAACTCTACAGCCTCTATATATTCAACCCCCACTAATGGAACTGTCTGTCCGTCTTCACGACTGGAACTCATCTCGTCTGACTATGTAACTAACTGTCGGACATAGCTGCGTCCCTTTTATATAACTGCCATTACTTCTAGAAAAGTCTCGAACATTCCATCGAATATAAAAGGTTCAGGCGACCGGAAGTAATTAAACACTTCGCGACTCGTTTGTTTACGTAGCCAGGCTGCTCGTGCGATTACGTCATCGCTAAACTTGAACGGTTGTTCACGCCTGTCTTAATTTTTCATAAGAAAAACGTTGTGTTCCATGTGTACCTCTCTCTCTGTGGGTAGCTTGTAACACTCACTTTTTTATTTATTTTTCTTAAACTATGAAAAGAAAATAATTTAATTATTTCTATAATTATTTAAACTATGTAGTAAAACTAAACTTTTAGTGTAATACTCATATTTTTGTGATTTTTTAACAAGAGTTACAGTCCGGTGAAGTTGAAAATTGTTCCAACCTGTTTGGTTTGACTGTACGTTACTTATTGCTACCCATTGATTTAAAGCGTTTTATATTTTAGGTTAAATAAACGTTTTCTTATATATCAAAATATACTTTCTGTAAAGCAAAGGACGTTTAAACTTAATCAATTTTCAACGTAATATTAAATGTTTATATTTTCCGTTAGTATTATATTACTTTCTACCCTTTGATTTTAATAGAACGTGCTGTTCACGTTTTCTTATTCAATACATAAAGCGTTTTATATTTTAGGTGACATAATAGTTATTTATACAACAAGTGTGTAAAGTAGTACTTCTTTGGTCGAGTGCGATGTGCGGAAATAGTACCACGAGATAAAAAATACTATTTTATACACGTGTTGCAAACAACATTTTTCCTATAACCGAAATGTTAGTGATGTTTTTCATAATACTGAGTGTACAGGCATCCAGCATCTTCAAATACTGTTTGTGCTCTTTCTCATAATACTGTATAAAATGTAACTTAAACGCTTGAAAGAATCTCAAACAGAAGTGGATTAGACTTCTATAATTGTACAAATTATATATTTAATATTAATATTAAAAATTAGGTTAGGTTAGAATAAATGCCAAAAAAAGTTAATGTTCTTAAAAATTATATTAGTACTCAATCGGTTAAAAATTATTACACTTATTTCATGTACAGTGTAATATTTCTTAATATATTTTTTTATTACTTTCATTATTATTTACTACCTAATTATACACTTGACAGGTAAATTAACCGAATTTTAATGTTACCTAGCAACGCCTATTTACACTAGTACTTTTCTAGATCTTGAAAAGTGTCTCTTTACACACTGTAATGAGACCGTGAAAAGTACTTTTCACGCACGGTTGTAGGAAAAGGTTTTTTTTAAATATCAAAATATACTTTCTATAACGCGATGAACGTTAAAACTTAATAATTGTTCAACGTGAAATTGAATGTTTATTTTTCCGTTAGAGTTACGTTACTTCCTACTCACTAGTGTCAAAATTCTTTCAATACACATATAAAGCATTATATATTTTAAGTTAAATAAACGTTTTTTTTAATACCGAAATATACTCTTTGTAATGTAATAAAGGTAAAAAATTAATAAATTTATAGCGTAAATTATTTTTTTTAGGTCAGGATAACGTTACTTGCTACTCATTGGTTTTAAAATATCGGATTGTTTACGTTTTCTTATTCAATACATAAAGCGTTTTGTATTATAGGTTAAATTAACTTTTATTTTTCTTAAACCGAAATATATTCTCCGTAATGAAATAAAGGTAAAAACGTAATAAATTTTCAACGTAATACTAAATGTTTATTTTTTCCGTTAGAATTACATTACTTGCTACCTTTTGATTTTAAAATAACGTTTTGTTCACGTTAAAGCGTTTTATAATTTAGGTTACATAAACGTTGTTTTTTTTTAATGTCGAAATATATTTGCCAGAAGGCTTTGTGGGATGACTCCGGCGTCAAGCGGCCAAGTACGCGCGTGAGTCCCCGCGCAGCAAAACGAGAGACGGGAGCCTGGATCCCGGGAGATCAGTGGAGCTTTGGTAGTGAAATACGCACGGAAAGAATTATGATTTATTGTTTTTGTGTAACGAAGTAACGTTATAAGTTGTCTAAATATTAAACTATTTAATTTATTAAACATTTTTATTAATAACTTCTACATACAGTGTTATAACCTTAATATAGTTAATGTATTATTATGTGTGTAATAATATAAGAACATGTATTCAAAATTTAATTGGTGTATTTTTGTGATCTGGGTCTCTTTGTTTATGTTTTATATGTGATGTGTATCATATTTATTACTCGTACTTGCTCTTATTTTTATTTTAATAGCAAAATCTTCTTTCATAAATTAAGTTTATGTAAATATATATATATATATATATATATATATATATATATATATATATATATATATATTTACATAAACTTAATTTATGAAAGAAGATTTTGCTATTAAAATAAAAATAAGAGCAAGTACGAGTAATAAATATGATACACATCACATATAAAACATAAACAAAGAGACCCAGATCACAAAAATACACCAATTAAATTTTGAATACATGTTCTTATATTATTACACACATAATAATACATTAACTATATTAAGGTTATAACACTGTATGTAGAAGTTATTAATAAAAATGTTTAATAAATTAAATAGTTTAATATTTAGACAACTTATAACGTTACTTCGTTACACAAAAACAATAAATCATAATTCTTTCCGTGCGTATTTCACTACCAAAGCTCCACTGATCTCCCGGGATCCAGGCTCCCGTCTCTCGTTTTGCTGCGCGGGGACTCACGCGCGTACTTGGCCGCTTGACGCCGGAGTCATCCCACAAAGCCTTCTGGCAAATATATTTCGACATTAAAAAAAAAACAACGTTTATGTAACCTAAATTATAAAACGCTTTAACGTGAACAAAACGTTATTTTAAAATCAAAAGGTAGCAAGTAATGTAATTCTAACGGAAAAAATAAACATTTAGTATTACGTTGAAAATTTATTACGTTTTTACCTTTATTTCATTACGGAGAATATATTTCGGTTTAAGAAAAATAAAAGTTAATTTAACCTATAATACAAAACGCTTTATGTATTGAATAAGAAAACGTAAACAATCCGATATTTTAAAACCAATGAGTAGCAAGTAACGTTATCCTGACCTAAAAAAAATAATTTACGCTATAAATTTATTAATTTTTTACCTTTATTACATTACAAAGAGTATATTTCGGTATTAAAAAAAACGTTTATTTAACTTAAAATATATAATGCTTTATATGTGTATTGAAAGAATTTTGACACTAGTGAGTAGGAAGTAACGTAACTCTAACGGAAAAATAAACATTCAATTTCACGTTGAACAATTATTAAGTTTTAACGTTCATCGCGTTATAGAAAGTATATTTTGATATTTAAAAAAAACCTTTTCCTACAACCGTGCGTGAAAAGTACTTTTCACGGTCTCATTACAGTGTGTAAAGAGACACTTTTCAAGATCTAGAAAAGTACTAGTGTAAATAGGCGTTGCTAGGTAACATTAAAATTCGGTTAATTTACCTGTCAAGTGTATAATTAGGTAGTAAATAATAATGAAAGTAATAAAAAAATATATTAAGAAATATTACACTGTACATGAAATAAGTGTAATAATTTTTAACCGATTGAGTACTAATATAACTTTTAAGAACATTAACTTTTTTTGGCATTTATTCTAACCTAACCTAATTTTTAATATTAATATTAAATATATAATTTGTACAATTATAGAAGTCTAATCCACTTCTGTTTGAGATTCTTTCAAGCGTTTAAGTTACATTTTATACAGTATTATGAGAAAGAGCACAAACAGTATTTGAAGATGCTGGATGCCTGTACACTCAGTATTATGAAAAACATCACTAACATTTCGGTTATAGGAAAAATGTTGTTTGCAACACGTGTATAAAATAGTATTTTTTATCTCGTGGTACTATTTCCGCACATCGCACTCGACCAAAGAAGTACTACTTTACACACTTGTTGTATAAATAACTATTATGTCACCTAAAATATAAAACGCTTTATGTATTGAATAAGAAAACGTGAACAGCACGTTCTATTAAAATCAAAGGGTAGAAAGTAATATAATACTAACGGAAAATAAAAACATTTAATATTACGTTGAAAATTGATTAAGTTTAAACGTCCTTTGCTTTACAGAAAGTATATTTTGATATATAAGAAAACGTTTATTTAACCTAAAATATAAAACGCTTTAAATCAATGGGTAGCAATAAGTAACGTACAGTCAAACCAAACAGGTTGGAACAATTTTCAACTTCACCGGACTGTAACTCTTGTTAAAAAATCACAAAAATATGAGTATTACACTAAAAGTTTAGTTTTACTACATAGTTTAAATAATTATAGAAATAATTAAATTATTTTCTTTTCATAGTTTAAGAAAAATAAATAAAAAAGTGAGTGTTACAAGCTACCCACAGAGAGAGAGGTACACATGGAACACAACGTTTTTCTTATGAAAAATTAAGACAGGCGTGAACAACCGTTCAAGTTTAGCGATGACGTAATCGCACGAGCAGCCTGGCTACGTAAACAAACGAGTCGCGAAGTGTTTAATTACTTCCGGTCGCCTGAACCTTTCATATTCGATGGAATGTTCGAGACTTTTCTAGAAGTATTGGCAGTTATATAAAAGGGACGCAGCTATGTCCGACAGTTAGTTACATAGTCAGACGAGATGAGTTCCAGTCGTGAAGACGGACAGACAGTTCCATTAGTGGGGGTTGAATATATAGAGGCTGTAGAGTTGTGTTATTTGTGGAAGTTAGTGAATTTAGTAGAATAGCAGAATCGTGGTAAGCATATCAGTAAGTCGAGTGGTGTACTCGGGAAGTTACTGGTATATTGGGATAGCTGTAGAAATCAATACTCGGTAGTGTTGACGAGTATTGGGAAGCTATAGTATACGAGGACAGTAACGGCGAGTCGGGAAGTTCCTGATATATTGGGATAGCTGTGGAAATGAATACTCGGTAGTGTTGATGAGTATTGGGAAGCTATAGTATACGAGGACAGTAACGGCGAGTCTGGAAGTTATTGGTATACTGGGATAGCTGTGGAAGTAAATACTCGGTAGTGTTGACGAGTATTGGAAGCTAGAGTATACGAGGACAGTAACAGCGAGTGGGAGTGGATACTCGCCATTGGTGTTGAAAAGTTGCGGTATACGGACAGTTGGTGATACTGAATCATACAGTTAAATGTGATATAAAAAGATAGTGAAATAAATAGTGATATAAATATCGCGTAACAGTCCACAAGAGCCTGCAACAGACCGGCAGTCTAAGATTGGAACGCGTAGTGAAATAAATGAACAGTTAATTAAATAAAAGTATGAGAGTACAGTAAAATAAATATCGTGAAAATAAAGAGTCGCGTTAATTGTTAAATAAATAAATAATCTTAGTGTTTAAGTAATTAATTATATTCTTAGTTTTAAATTAGTATTTAATATTTGTTACAACATAGTAATAGTCATTTTTATTATCTTTTAATATTTATTTATCGTTTAATAAACATCTATTTTAATTAGTAATAATTCTTTAATTTTTATTTCACTCATATAAATAAAAACCTTACAGTAGGTTTGTTTGTTCCGCTACCCTGCGTCTACCGCAAACCGCGGTGGTGAAATTTGCTGTTCTTTTCGATTCGCAGTTCACTGTAAAGTCACTAGATTCTGTTCGTTCCGTTTTTCTAGTAACTTGCGGTAAAACGCCGCGGCAGCTGGCGGTGATAATTTTTAGTAACTTAAATTATTACCGCGGCGATTCGCAGTGAATCGCAAAACGCAACGGCAATTACCGCCGCGTTTTGCGGTAAAACGCAGCATAGCGGAACGAACAAACCTATTATTTATGTTTTAAAAAATGTATTTATTTTGTTGTTGTTTTGATAAAAACAGAGTTACAATGAACAGTTTTGTATAAATGTTATTGGGGATTTTTTAAATTGAAAAGTTGGTAACTTAGTCTAACTGTCAAATCATTAAACAGTAAAGCACTGTCTTAATTTAAAATTCAAGGTATCTATTTGTAGGTTCACAACATAATAAATTTTAACTCTAACCTAACTTGTAAGCAACTGTTGTCAAAATGTCAATATAATTGAATTTCAAATGTTTATTGAAACTGTCAATGTTACCAACCTTTATATTTCAATATTTCTTTCTAAAATAATTTTGAAATAAAAATATTAATGCGAAATAGAAAAAATAGTATGATAAACACATATTACAATGTCCATTTATAATATTTGGCTTTCAATATACTATTGTGTTTTCCTATATAATTGTTTACTTTGAATCCAATTGTATATTAAACGAAGCCTACTCTATGTCACTCTCTTGTTACATTAAAGGTGACGTCATTGTGACGTTTTACCTAACCTCTTGTTCACTCGTTATACTTCGTGGGGTCTATATATACCTGCAACCTTCAGCAAACCGAAGCCAGGTTTATGTGAACTCGGCAGTCGGCACACGGCACATCATAAGTCAAGTTTAGTAGAATTAGATTAGTAAAACTAAAATTAATAATAATAAAGAAAATAGCTATTTGTGTCTATTTTTTCAATCACCTTTGTATTCTTTAATGAAACACCAATATCTATTTTCATAAATATGACATTTAATTACAATTACACTTCTAAAAGGATATATGTCACTTCCGTTTTATGCAAGATCGTTTTTTTTTTTTTTTACTAGTAAAATAAAGCTCTTCTAATTCTTGTACGTTGTAAAGTAGATCGTGTGGTATTTGATCTAATGCTTGATGGTTCTTGAGTTTCTTCCTCGTCATGAGAATAACAAATATCTAATATACTTGGAAATAGCGTTATAATAGATACGACGCTTGCTATTATCTGAAAATATTAACATGTAAAATACAAAAACCATTTAAATAAGCTTCTCTATCCTTATTAAATCCTGCAAGTATTTTCTTTACTCTTTTATTCAAAACCAGAACGTACAGGAATTATTGTAAATAAGACATTTGGTTTAAGTTTGGGCTCGTATATGCTGCCGTGTCATAATAACATTATTATAGTCCTCAATTTGAGTACTCTAATGTCTTTCATTATACTTGTAGGCCTTGGATCATAATGAATCCATTGGAGTACTCAATACCATAATGAGCCATGGTAACGAGGTACTTGTTTACAAACAAATCAAAAACAGCATTCATGATTTTTCAGATTACTATTTTTTTGTGCAACCGGACGCGAAATAAGCATTTCGCAGCCGCTATACAGGCCGCAAAATTAAATTTCGCGACCGTTGTTATGGTAACGGCCGCGAAATGAATTTCGCCATGGTAGCGGCTTGAAATTAGGTAAACAATCACTTTGACACTTGAGAATTGCATGGTTTTCTTTATCAAATGTTAATCCCAAAACCACCTTGAAAGCTAACTTTCTATTTATAATGAAACTGTTGAAAATTAATAAAATTTGTAATTACATATTTTGTACGGTTGCACAAAAAATATTGTGTACACCTTGTCCGCGAAATCCTTTAGCGCCCTAGAGATTGTCTTGCCTCGGCCGCAAGCGGCCTCGGCGACAATTTTTCACTCGGTACGCTAAAGAGTGATTTCGCGGTCTTGATGCAACCGAACGCGAAATAAGCATTTCGCAGCCGCAATACAGGCCACGAAATTGGATTTCGCAACCGTTGTTATGGTAACGGCCGCGAAATTAGGTCAACAATCACTTTGACACTTGAGAATTGCATGGTTTTGTTTATCAAATGTCAATCCCATAGCCACCTTGAAAGGTAACTTTCTATTTACAATGAAACTGTTTAAAATTAATAAAATTTGTAATTACATATTTTTTTGGAGTTGCACAAAAAATATTGTGTACAATTGTCCGCGAAATCCTTTAGCGCCATCGAGATTGTCTTGCCTCGGCCGCAAACGGCCTCGGCGACAATTTTTCTCTCGGTACGCTAAAGACTGATTTCGCGGCCTTGATATACAAATAATTAATATTTAATACTATATACAAGTGGCGCAAAAGTAATCACCCTATCGGAAGGTGCTTTCATGTTTACAAATGACGTCTTATGTCATTGCGACTTTGACATTTGTGAAGTAAACAATCATAAAATGCACTTAGAAAATTCATGGATCGCTATACTCGTCAAGAACGCGTAATAATTCTGTCAATGTTTTTGGGACATATTGGTCTGTAGTTTTGATTTAACGTGAATTTCGTCGTCGATTCCCTAGTCGTGTGGCACCAACTGGACAAACACTGCGGCGTTTAGCCGTTCGTCTCGAGGACACTGGCTCAACATGGGAGAGTAGCAGACGTGGCCGACCCCGGAGCAGGCGTTCGCCCGGGAACATCGCTGCTGTGGCTGCAGGTGTCTAAGAGAATCTTCAAACATTAACCAGACGACTGGCTACGCAAATGGGCATCAGTAGACGGTCTTTACAGCGGATTTTGGTGAAAAACTTGAAAATGTACAAAGTTGAAACAGTACAACAGCTATTGCCTGCAGATCACCAATTGCGTATAATACAGCCAATCCCTCCTAAATCTTGCCCGCGATAAGGATGATCTTTGTCAGCTTTTGGGGCACTGAAAATCCGCGTATATAGCATCAAGAGCCATTATATCCTCTCAAAGTCACTGTTTAGTGCGGCGTTTAAGGAGGAAAGGTGATTGGCCCATGTTTTTTCGAGGACCGCGTCGGCAGCACTGTTACTCTGACTGGTGAGGGCTACAGAACCATGATTAACGAGTTTTTGCTGCCGCAAATAGGGTACTGTACCATAGTCAAATTTTAACTATCTTAAATAAGAAGACGAAATTATACGTAAATTAATGAGTATTAGTGAAAAGAAATTTTTTCAATATTGATTAGGTCGCAAACTACAAGCGATTACAGTAGATTACTAATAAGCTTTGACGCGTTAGGTCCTAAGAATTTGATTGGTCGCCTGATTTTAAAAACGAGATTCGCGCGTCTTCTGCGGTCACCTTTGAAAGTATGAACTGTCACGTTGTTGCATAACCCAATAAAAAAAATTACAATTTTATGTTTCATGAATTTGTTTAACTATAATATCTCGTAATATTAACAATAATAATGTAATTATAATTAAATCAATTTGTAATATGTATTAATTAAATTAATAACAATATTAACTAATCAAAACAAACAAACTCTAGCGCCATCCGCCGTCATACTTTGTGTCAATATTGTCAAACTGTTTCAATGTTCCATAATTTATTAAGAAAAAAATGCTTATTATTTATATTATTTATCGTTATAAATAATTTCTTCGTAAATATAACATAATCTCTCGTTTTGGCGATTTTCACTGACCCGCAAGATCACCCGATTTGACCGTTCCAGACTTCTTTCTTTGGGGTTTTTTGAAATCACTGCTCTATACTAACAAGCCACAGACCTCGGGGGCTCTAAAGGAGAACATCCGACAAGAAGTGGAGAATTTATCACCAGAAGTTTTGAGAGAAGTCATGGAAAATGTGAAACGAGCCCATCTCTGCCGCAACTCTGGCGGCAGCCACTTGACCGATATTATCTTCGCGACTTAATAGGAAAAAATCTGATGTGGCCAGCACATTACCTTCCGTCAGTTCTATGTATTTTGTACAAATTTCACACAGAAAGTTCCTTGCTAAAGATTATATTTCTTGTACTTTACCTTCCGGCAGTTGCATGTATTTTATGCAAATTTCATGCAGAAAATTTATAGCAAAAGATCCTATATTTCCGGTAAAATTATACGACAAACACACTATGTCAATTTCACTTGACACTGACATCTTTCAATCAAAATTTTCTTAATATAGTAGCTGTTTCCATAGCTATGGCTACTTTATGAAATTTAATTTCTTTATAATTTTTTAACTCTATATCCATTTAATATTAAGTATAAAATGTAGTCAAATCGTATAGAGAATAAAATATTATTTACTATTTATAATAACTTTAAACGTGAAAAAATGATATTTAACATAGTTTTTTCAAGAAAAACTGTTAAAATCTTCAAATGAAGGTACTTCTGGTTGTCCAATTCTAACCAAAATCTAATCAGCTCTTCACATGCATGTAACGAAAAGAAATACGAAAGAATTATAATTTTTAGAATTGTAGTATGGAAGTTATCGCAGACGAAAATTTTGTTACATACACACACACGCACACACACACGGACACACATACATACACACACACGCACACACACACACACACACACATACAGACATCATCGTAAAAATAGTAAAATCGTATTGTAGGGACCCTAAAACGTGCTTATTCATCAAAAACTCACCACCGAATTTTTTGACCAAAGACAATACCTTCCTTACCTAAAGGTGACGGAAGGTAAAAAATTAAACGTTTAAATAAACATATTCAACAAACATAACCATTTTTTTTTTATTTACTAACAAAGTTACTGCTATAAGAAATCGAGTGATTACGTTTGCGCCACTTGTACTTTATTTTAATTTTTCATTGCTTTACGCCAGCAAATAAAATTTCGTATTTCATTACACGTCGTTTTATCAAACTTGGCTTCGCCTTGCTTGATAACCTTCACGACTAGTATCATAATAATTGACGTTACGATTCCTATAACATAAATTACTATTATAGTTATCATGAACTCTGTATTTCATTTTTTTTTTTAAATCTGATACAGTTGCATCATTTTTATTGTCAGCTTTTATTTAGCTTAAAAGTTATGCAAAATTTAAACTAAAACCATGATTGGCTAAAGCAAAGGGACATATGTGTACCTATAATCCTGACTTATTGGACAAATCAATGTCAGAAATAGCTAGTGAGCAACACAGGTATTTTACTGATTCGCTACCCCAATAACATTTTATTGGACTATAATCCGTTTTGAAACTAAACGTAGTACATTCAAAATTAACTTAGTGATACTCTTTTAATTGTCTATAACTCAGCAATGTAATCAACAGATAAACAAATTTTTCATATTTATTTTTTTTGTCATAGCAACTTATTTTAAAAAATTATTCACACGTAACTTTCTTTCAGTGGTATTCTGAAATAAAAATAAACATTTCTTGCAAAACATAGCGATGAAAGTTTCATAATTGAATTTTGGCGTTTTTACGCTGAGGTTTGTTCCAACAAGTGATTTCAAACTAGTTCTGTACCGGTTCGAAATCGTAATGTGCGCATATATCGACGTGAACAAGTTTGAAATTATTTGTCAATTCACGATGTATTGGAAAGCTTTTGGAATCTACAATAAATTACGAATTCAAAGATATGCTTGAAGTGCATTTTTATTGAAGAAATAAATTACAAAAATGTAACAGAAAATTATGAATGTAGTCCATGGGCCTCTGTAGTATGCGCGTTGGAAAGTGTGCGCGTACCGATTTCCCTTCGGAATATGATTACAAGGTTGTTAGACATGCTTTTTAACGTGATCACATTATCTGTAGCCCGTCAGTTTTCTTCAAAATGGCCGCCAAACATATACTACCCGTTTTAATGCATTATGTTAACGTAAAATAAGTAATTTATGTCAAATTCTATCATGTTCTATATGTTATTAGAATGAATAGCAAAATGTACAATATTTAGTAACAAGAATTAACGAAATTCCCAAACGCAACGAAGCACAAATTATTATCGACGCCAAAATCACCTTAATCACATGTATGATAGAATGACATGAATATTAATATTTGAAAATGAAACTCGTTACCGCGGTTACAATACCGTTCCTATTTTATTTTTTGCCGTTGGTTAGACGGAGATAGCTTATATCTCTCTGGTAAATCTACGATAATGAGATAGCGAACAAAAGTCTCATATATGCCATGTGTGTACGACAAAGATGCTAGTAATTCTTGTATCAGAAATTGATGACGTGGGGATCAACATGGAGATACAGAGTGTAGAAGATTTAAAGAAAAAAAAAGTTGTGCGCGCCTACTATAACGCACCAGCAACATTCGTACGTAAATTTTTGTCCTCCAAAAATGTTGCATCAATCTCCGTTTGCTTTTGATTTGACTTGGCCCCACTGCCCCAGGCCCCAGCTGATTACTTTTCTTCCCCAAACTAAAAGAGGCTAAAAGGGAACTGTTACGATGATGTAAAACACACTCAAACGAAGGTCTTGAACAGCATCCCAGTTTCAGACTTCCTGAACGTCATGAATGGACTAGAGATTAAAGGGAGGCCGCGCCAGGCGCTGGGTTACGTTCGAAAATTAACTCTTCGTTAACTCTACACTTTCTAAAATTTTAGAGTTCACTTTATCTTTACTCTTACTTGCGTTCGAAAATTAAAATTACTCTACTCGGAGTTAACTATTTCAACCTACCTCGAGGGAGCTGGGTACGATTTAGTCGACATACGCACAAGCTAAACTTGTACCTACGTGTTTTTACCTCTCGCTAAGAGAGGTATTGTATTCATGCTAAAAATCGCATATCCAGATTTTAGTGAATAAGCACGTTTTGAGGTCCCTAGAATCCGATTATAACATTTTTACAATGATGTCCGTATATGTGTGTGAATGTGTGGATGTTGGATTCACGATTTCTCAAATCCTATAAGACTTAAGACATTTTAAACTACGGATTCCTCAATCTAACAATAATGAGAAGAGTTGATTAAGATTTGGTAGCAATTGGACAACTGGACTGGAAGTAGTAGTTACAAGAAAAAAAATCATCTAAATATTATTTATCGAAAATTTATGTAAATATTTATAAACGTTAAATTCTTTATTCGATACATATAAATTCATTATTATATCTTCTATAGTTTAAGAGATAAAAAAATGCATATAAAATAATTTGATGTAAAAATTCGCAGATCAAACTACTTCAAGGCAAGAAATTCAAATGTTTGTAATTGACACATAAATGTCACTGTCAAAAATATTTGTACATTATTATGAAGAGTATGAAAATAAAAAAAGTCAACAACGCAAAAGAATATACGTAAAAAAGAATATAAAAGGAATTTGCGAAAAAATGACGAATATAAAGAAAAAGAAAAGGAAAGTAGAAAAAGAAAATTTCAGGATATTGAATATAAAGAAATTGTCTGTATTGTACATATATTAAAATATCCCATAGATTTTGCAAATATAAGTGAGAAAAATATTTTTCGTTTTATGCGTACAACCACGTAAAATATCTGGCGAGAGGTTATGTGCTGGCCACATCAGATTTTTAGTTTCATGATGAATTCTTTCTATTCTACTCATGTTACTCCAAATCGTTTGAAAATATGCTTACTCGAACCTAACTCCAGTTGGCCACACCTTTTACTTAACTCTAACCTCCGTGTTAATTTTCGAACATAACCCTCTGTAGATTTAGAAGATTAGAAGGAATGCACATTGAAGAATAAATTGTCATTTTGTTGAAATATCGGCTTTTGTCTTATTTATAACGGAAATCCTAAAACTTTATAGGCATACTGTATACTGCTTCAAATTATCGTATTCATCATTTCTTTATTGTGACAATTAGAAATCATTTACTTGACTCAAATCTAAATATAAAACAGTAAAGGTGCATTCACAAATGAAAATTAGGTTTATGGTTTTTGTTTAGGTTTAAGTAAGTTTTGATATGTACAGACATCTATGTAATTGCTTCAAAAACAAGATTGAAATATCGGTAGAGCTGGAGCAGTACTCAACAAGACACCTGTGCGCCGTGATACTGTCATTCGCTTGGCATTATTGGTTATATTTCAGCAATTAAGTTATGACAGTCTCCAAGTTCTTCTCGCATTTGTTTAAAAAGCCGAATCCTCCAAGTGGATAATAAATAAAGATGGGTGTATATATCTATATCATTTCAGACTCGTTCTCATTGGTGAAGTTTGTGACGTCAAACTAAATCATAAACCTAAAGTTTAAACCTTGCAATGTTTAGCTTTATGAGTTGGATTGAGAGACCCTAAATTATAAAGTGTGAATGAAGTCATTACATAATAGGCGGTCAAAGTCTTTAAATCTAAAGTATAAACTTAATTTTTATTTGTGAATGTACCTTAAAACTATTCAACATCAAGTAAACTTGTAACTCACAACTCTGGAATGCGCCGTCAGCTTCACATTGTGCGAAGAGAGATAGAATGACGTGGAGTTTTTCCGTCTTTGTTTTGTATATTCTGAGATAAAAAATTATTTTCATTGACAAATGTCAAATAGTTAATGTCCATAGTGCACTTTCAATACTGTTATTTTTATTCTTATTGTCGACATTTTCTCTTGTATTGGAGTCAAAACAGTTGGAAACATTATTTATTTCAAAAACCTACAAAGAAATTGTTATAAATAAATGTCTAGATTTTGAAATGAATTTCTATAATTTAAAGTAAAAATTTGATTACCTGAAGAAAGGAATATTCAAGAATGGACTCCATTTGGATTTATAACAATTTATGCAATAATTCTTTACCATATTGCGACTTAATTTTTAAATTAATTGTTTGACATTGACTTGTGGGGTTATTATAATTTTTTTAAATTTTTTATTTAATTTTTATACAGAATGTAGGGCTGATGTGCCAGTGCGTTACTATCGCTCGTTGTTTTGTTCCTATAGGAATCTCGCATCATGGCGCATTCCAGTAATATAATATTGAGTTCAGTGCTTATATGATTGCTATTACCATACGCTAGTATATATGTACATGCTCCAGTCCGCTGGAACATCCGACTACCAGACAAAAGTTCAGTTTGAAGTTTGTTGAAACGCTACTTTAATACTTTATATGCGTCGAACGGTTCCGAACTGATTCGCTAGTTTGTTGGAACAAACCCATGACTTTTAAATTTATTTCTCATTTTTCTGGACTAGTTCCATAAAGTGTTATCTTGGTATGGATTTAGCTTTCTAATTGGATTATAACTAATAATTGAGTTATTTTATTATATTTAGTAATTTAAGCTTAAATTGTAGATGGTCTAACCTGAATACAGCAGGCAAAGAACATTGAAATAAAACTGGCCTGCAACCAAAATAATAATCCGTTACTATAAGTCTCGAGACATCCTTTTTCATAGGCATTTGTTAAACTACAACCACGAACGTCGTCACAACATGAAAATGGTAAATCAGGTCTCTTGTAGTCTAGTTTTGAAAGGAGTCCACAGCATTCCCACTTAAATATAAATTTCATACTTTAATTAATACACGACACGGCAACGTTTTTGTAAATTGATTTTGAAATATTTATATTCGAGTTTTCATAGAATAATCTAGAATTTTGTGTATTTTTTAAATTAATTTAGCGGAATTAGATAAAATTGTGTACATAATACGTTACGAAAACATGATTTTGTTTGACTCGCATATCATTATTTTCTCATAACTGGCACTTGACAACAGCTAAAGACGGATTCATGCAGCCATTTACATTTAATTTAATTTTCATTTTCATTTAATTCTCATTTATCTTTTTTTAAATGAGTCATTCAAGCAGACATACAAACATAAATTAAAGGCGATTTCGGGCGACATACCCGTTCACTTCTTCGGATTACTTACGGTTAGTTTTAGTTGCGGTATGATAGGGCTAATGGTGGCGCCAAAATTCGTTGGTTCACTTGTTGACACCGTGCTTGGTGGTTATGTATATTCTGCGACATTTAATACTGTCAAAAATAGTGTCTGACAATTAAAATGCATTAACGGAGAAAGATAGTTTTTTTCATATTTGTCCAAAAAAGAGTCAACGAAAATAATGTCACCCTGTTTGACATAAGACCACGATTCCGACTGTTTTGACTTTTGACATTTCAAAAAAATACATGATAAAAAGAGATAGAAATAGTGAACAGAGAGCTGACCCGACTCGCAAACCCGTTCAGCTGTGAGCACTGATCCAAGCACACCGGGGATGTTGTTCCTAGTGCCCGAATGTGTGAACGTACCTGAACGCAACATACCGCAAGTGAACGATTGGCGCCCGAAATCGCCTTAAATGAAAAATGAATACATGTGCATATTGACATTGACAAGTTCGGTTTGTAAAGTTAATTTTTAAATAAATGTTTAAAGAAAGCGATAGTAAAGACGAAGTATTGGCGTTAGCTTTGAATTTATTTATCATAAAAAAACAGAAAGAAACGATACTATTCGCGGTACGTCCAATGAATGGGTGTCGCCAAAAATGGGGTTTTCTAATAATTCATGAAAGAATATGACCATGATAATTTTTTATATATACAAGAATGACACTAAATTTATTTGATAATTTATTGAACCGCATATACAATTATATAAATAAATACAAACTATATTGCATTTCTCTTCCAATTAAATTCCAAATATTTCTTCTTGCATCCCTACTTTTAAAAAGATCGGTTGTGTCGTAAATGAGTCCATTTGGTCGCATTAAATCGACCAATTTACCGTCGTCGAAATACATTTTTGTTGATTTGTCTTAGGCATTTGACAAAATTCCAATCAAAAATTTTGACGTTTTGAAACATCACATGTGCAGTGAATTTTCATTTATATTCAAAAGTTGAAAGTTGGTCATCTAACAAATTAAATGAAAATGAAAGATAAATGAGAACGTAAATTAAAATGGTGCATGAATGCCTACATTGGTTTATATACATTTAACTTTTAAATTAAATTAAATGTAAATTAAACGTAAATGTAAATGGCTGCATAAATCCGTTTTAAAAGTAATAGAGTGGGATAAAATTTCACTACGTATTATTATCTCATTAGAATGATTCAACATTAAGAAATAATATTGTCACTTCCAGGATCTTCAGCATTCGGGAGTAGTATGCTGTAAATTCTCCACATTTATATCGGGAATGGGGTATTCTAATGTAGTAAAATTTAAGGTAAAAAATATTATAACGTTGTGGATTATGCAGAATTAAAAAAAATAATTTTGTAACAAGAGTCTTCTTTCAATTTATTTTGGCGCTAAAAAGATAGCACGTTATCCTTCACATACGATTGACTGATGACATTTCTATAACAAATTTTGTACATACAACTACACATTTGCTACCATTGACGCATGACGCGTTGTCAAGTGTCATGTTTGTGTTAGTTTCATTACGTTTTATGTTGTTATAAGCATAGGCGCCGACTTTTGGATTTTCGTGTGGGGGCTAAAAAGAGGCAACAAAAAATGTACCCAATAAAAACTTTATTTCTTAAAATTAGTACATAAATAAGTAAAATTTTACAAAAAATGCAAATTTATCGAATTACTTAAAATATCTATCTAATTTTTAAACAAACTTGGGTTTTTTTAAATTTACCGCGACTCTCAACATAAGACAAATATAACACAAATTTCAATTGTATGTATGTATGTTGATAATATATGTGTATAAAATTTATTTCACAGTAATCTACTGAAATTTTCACTAAAATCTGATAATTTTATTATTAATTTCCGTCAATACTGCATTTTAAATCTGACAACACTACTTGCTAGTTCGCACGCGTTACTTACACATAATATACAATATGACAAATTGGAAATCTTATAAAATAAATAATGGAATACATTGTTACTTTGTATAGGTAATTGATGCATTAAAAATATTTCAAAATGAGTGTACTTTTTATTGGTATTAAAAATAATTTGTGTGTGGGGGCACAACCCCTTCAGATTTATCCGTGTGGGGGCAGAGCCCTCTCAGATTTTTGGGTGTGGGGGCTCGAGCCCCGAAGCCCCCACGTAGTCGGCGCCTATGGTTATAAGGTTTCTATTTATATAATATTTCTATAAATGTCATGAGCTCCTCCTACGTCACATCCAGTAAAATTCAAATTTTCAAGTAATATTTAAAGTTCATATCTCTCAAAATAAATGAAAAAGAACTCAAAATTTTATAATTGTATCAAAGATTCAGAAAATAAAAATCTTTTTTTATTAGAATACCCTATAATACGGGTATACCGCGTCACAATGAAAAACAGACCACACAAAATAACTTTTTTATTTATAATATTCTCTTTACTTATTTGTAAACTAGTCTAATAATATTTGGCCTGATTTCATATTTCAAGTGGGACATTCTACATATTTTTATATATTTGGAATACGTAAAATTACGAATTCAACAGCAATAATTGGAACAGCACAAATAATAAGAAAGGTGCTCACTTAATCCTAATATAAACACCCATACCCAAGCTGCTTGGTAAGCGGCCGGATATGAAGTGGTTCCACCGAACAGCGGAATGCATGGTTGTCCAGAATTTCGGGTCCAATTTGTGTACTATTGTAATGTATATTATGTATCTGTAGTTTGTGAAATAAAAAGATAATAATAATGATAACAATAATAATAATAATAATAATAATAATAATAATAATAATAATAATAATAATAATAATAATAATAATAATAATAATAATAATAATAATAATAATAATAATAATAATAATAATAATAATAATAATAATAATAATAATACATAATAATAATAATAATACATAATAATAATAATAATAATAATAATAATAATAAGGGCAAAAACAGTAAACAATTATTATCTCACCTGTTTTCACAACCAGCTTCATATTATGGCTTAACAATTTAATTATGCATAATTTTCCCTTTGTAATTTATTTTTCTATTTCGGTGTCTTTACGCACTGAAAACACATCGTTAAGATCTATAAACGCACTGTTTTGGCGCATTTCGTTTTTTAGAGGTAGTATGACTGCTTTCAAATAGTGTTGCCGTCTAGACAAGACTTGATTAAGTCTAAGTCTAGATTAAAAAGTCTAGTTAAAGTCTTGTCTAGATATCAAGACTCTAGATTGTTTCAAGACTCTAGATTAACCTGCGCTAGCGCATTAGACAAGGACAGAGATAACTCTTCGGCAGCATTCTCTTTCTATTTCACCATCACAGTTTCAGCTCGCTTACGTATCTAGTCTATTCTTATATCTCTACGCAGCGTTGAGTCGATTGTTGACAGGTTAGTACATGTTTCTTGGTAAAATTGTTAACCGTGAGCGCAACAACCCGAGTAGAAAAAAGTTGATAGTTAAAACTTTTTATTTTATGAAATTTTTTTTCTGTACATGAAAGGGGAAAATCATGCATTTGCACATCCCTTGAAAAAATGTAACTTTCAATTATACGGCATTTGACTTTGAATGCGCATTTTTTTTTTCTGTATACCTTGCACAAAGGACGTATGATGGGCGCAATCCTATGTCCCGCGGGCGCGCGCAATTCTATGTAGTTACGCCACTGTTATGAATCGAAGTAAAATATTCATATCACCTACTACTACTAGTTAATCTAGAGTCTTGAAAATTGTCTAGAATTTTGTAAAGAGTCTTGATCTAGAATAGGAAAGTCTTGTCTTGTCTTGAAATTTCAAGACAAGACTCTTGCCAGTCTAGTCTTGATAATCTAGACAAGACAAGGCAAGAGTCTAGAAAGTCTAGATCTAGACGGCATCACTACTTTCAAAACTAAAGCAGATAAACGAATAAGTTTTCAATGTCAACAATCGTCACCTACTGTTTTAACCTGTTCATTATTTACATTTAGTGATGTGCAAATTCCGGAAACTTATATTTTTGAAAGTTTCACTGAAAATTTTATTGAAAGTTTCATAAAATGTTTCACTATGAATTTCAATGAAAGTTTCATATAAAAATTTCAATGAAACTTTCAATGAAAGTTTCGTTTAAATTTCAAGAAACAACATTTGTCAGTTGAATTTGAAATGTTTGGATCTCAAATTAACTAACTTGAAAATAAATTTAAAAAACAAATGCTTCAAAACAAAAATTTAATGTTCAAAATGTAATACAAAATTTTTCAAGAAATAAGTATTTAACTATTTAAAATAGAAAGTATCTTGTCTTCTGTATTTATTTCATTGAAATATCGCCAAATTCTACCTTTAATTTTTACCATACTGAAACTGTGCTGAATTCTGAATTTTATTTTCGAAAAATATACAAGTTCCAGCATATAGATTAACCATAAATAAATAAACATAACTAGCACGTAGATAAGTGCAGGAGCATGCATGTCATCTACGTAAGTCTATAGACGATTCAAATAAAGTTTTCTCGCAACTTTTAACACGTAACGTGACGTCACAACGAGTATATTTTCAAATTGTCGTTCACTTCTGTATTAAAGTTTGTGTGTGTACTGATGTTTTAATACATATATATTTAATGAATTAATACTTCATTAGTAATGCAACTGTTAATAAAGGATGTGTTAAATTATTTAAATGCTTTTGCGTGCAGCATAAATTTTTGTGAGGATAATGAAGTATTGAATTCTGGACAAATGCTAGCATATGGTAAAACACAATCAGATGACAAAAATTAAACACTTCTCTTTGGATTATGCCCACAAACCAGCGGCGTAAATAAATATCTGCATGAAATTACTGGAAAATTGATAAATTCTGGCTCACTAGCAATAAAAAGCATCTTGTCCGTGTAAGACGGGAAACTAACCTAAATATAAAAATAAAACCTAAATATGTATATATATATATATATATATATATATATATATATATATATATATATATATATATATATATATATATATATTAACCTAAATATAAATACATAATAAAATGATTGAATATATTTATATTGTTTTAGAGCTACCAACACATGCATAATCTTCCTTACCAAAATGTAAGGAACAAACAAATATTGAATTTGTAACTCGTTTTCCAATTAACAGTTTAATCTACCACGCTTTGCGTCTCAACCATTTCTTCGATGCTACATTTATAAATTTAACGTTTTTGAAATATGTGAAAACGAAGGATAGGATTTCTCGATTTTTAGGAATGACATTTCGGAACACAATAGTACACTTGTGATTTCGTTGGTGTTCTACAATATTAACAAATATATAATTAATCCTTAAACGATCTAATCATTCATGTTGTTTTTAACTTATTTAAAGTAAATTTATTTCATTATTTTAACAAGCAACTACAAACATTATACTTAACCTTATTTCTCTAAAAATATACAATGTCTCAACATACAAGGAATACTCGCGAATTTTATTGTATAATTAAACAGAGGAAATGTTCATAATCATCACCAATAAATATAAATTTAAATACTTGCTGAATTTTTAAAATCTCGTCTAAAATTCTAACGTTACTTACAGAGTGTAAGAAACTATACTCGTGACGTCACAAAATTAGTGCGATGTTTGGTCCCCAGAGTTCGCTCAACTTGAATCGCGTATTGCAAAGAGTTGGGCGGCGCATGCGCAGTGTAGCTTATGAAACTTTCTTGAAACAAGGTTTGAAGCTTTCATTTTTGAAATTTTTCAATTGAAACTTTCCATATGAAACTTTCAAATGGCATATCACTATTTACATTACGTTCTTTTTTTAATGGATATTCGTTCGTATTTATTTTAGTTTCATAGAACAAAATCAAGATAATCAAGAATTGGCCGACTGTAACATAACAGTATTTAACTAGCCTTTTGCAGCTGATTCTGGCATTGAAATAAGGTTCAAAATCGCTCAGATGATTTGGAAACATACGTGTGACTATGCCTTGTCTCCCCTTTATTCCTGGTCTAAGCAATGTATTTTCCTTTGTGTATTTAGCGGCAAGCGCTACGTTAGCAACAAAACTGATAAAAAACACCAAGATACATGTTTAAAATAGCAACGAGCTTTAAGTATAGTATCATTTTCAGTTGATCGTTTGTAAACTAAATCTAATTTGTTGTTCCAATAAATAGAAAAGTCCGTAATACGAAATTTTGGATTATATTTTATTATGTTGTTTATTAAAAATCTGGTATTAAGAGCTCCAAATTAAGTACCATTCCGGTTTATCATATAGATATAGTCAAAAACTAATATGTTGTTTCAAATTACACACGAATTTTATATAATAAATTTGACAAGTTTTGGATCATGTTTTAATATATTTTTTCAAGGAAATCTATTTATAGCATTCAGTAAAGGAAGTACTACTTACGGATTATTAATTTTAGACAAAATCTAATATGTTGTTCTCATTAATATAAAAGACAAATACTAAATCTAATAAAAGTCTTAAATACTAAATTTGAAAATTGTATCAATATATTTTTCACGAAAATTTGATCAGAGCTTCAAATAAAGTATCACTTTTGTTTTATCAATATTAGCCAAAATCTAATATGTTATTCCCCTTGAAATGAAAGTCTTAAATACTAAAATATAAAAGTTTTGGATTATATTTTAATATAATTTTTTATCCAAAACTGTTATAGGCTTCAAGTAAAATATCACTTCTGGTTGTCCAATTTCACCTAAAATCTAACCAACTCTTTACATGAACGCAAAAAGTTTAAATACGGAAAATAGAAATTTTCGGAAGTTTGCGCAAGTGCACAGGCACAGGCACATGCACAGGCACAGGCACAGGCACAGGCACAGGCACAGGCGCAGGCACAGGCACAGGCACAGGCACAGGCACAGGCACAGGCACAGGCACAGGCACAGGCACAGGCACAGGCACAGGCACACACATACACACATACACACATACACACATACACACATACACACATACACACATACACACATACACACATACACACATACACACATACACACATACACACATACACACATACACACATACACACATACACACATACACACATACACACATACACACATACACACATACACACATACACACATACACACATACACACATACACACATACACACATACACACATACACACATACACACATACACACATACACACATACACACATAGACACATACACACATACACACATACACACATACACACATACACACATACACACATACACACATACACACATACACACATACACACATACACACATACACACATACACACATACACACATACACACATACACATTATAAAAATTGTAAAAACGTGTTGTGGGGACTCTGATTCGTGCTTATTCACTGAAATTCACCATCGAATTTTTGGACCGATAACGTTACCTCCCTCCTCTACGGTATGACGTCAGGTAAAAATAATATAAAAGACATGTTCCATAAGGTCTGTTATCCCACTCGTCGTTTGTAAAACATGGACTAGTACGTTAACATATTGCCTTGTGAAACTTGTTTTTAAATATACTAATCTTCAATAAAAATTCACTTCAAGCTTCAAGCATATTATTGAATTCGTAATTTGAATGTTAATGTCACTTTTCTCTTTCTGTTAAACCGAAAGCGTTAATCATGCCAAATACCATGATTCGTAAGCCTCTAAGCCTAGTTTACAAATATATGTATAAAGAGAATTAAAAATTAATTTTAAATAAAACAGTTATTTTGAGGATCCGTTTTCTGTGTCACGCGGTATGTCTACAATTACTTTACGTTTTTGTTTTATAACTTACATTTTTCTCCAAATTTCCAAATTTTTTTCTTACTTCCTCTTCTTTTTCAAAATTAGCCCAAGCTTCCTCGATTTCTGCTTTAGTTTTAATTACTTGAAAGTTATTTTCAGAAGGAAGATAAGATGAAAAGGCAATATATAGTTGTCCCGATAATATAATTATCGTGGCTGTTACATACTGAAACAATAAGATTGTAATATTGATATCACTCATAACCTTGATTGCAATGTACTTCTTTACGCTGATGATATGAAGATATTTAAGGAAATTAACAGTGCCCTAGAGTGCTCTATTTTACAACGTAATATTGAGTATATTATCGAGTAGTAAAATTGTAACAAATTGTACCTCAATATAAATAAAAGCAAAGTAATGTCATTTACACGTAAAATGCAATCTATCACTTTTGATTACGAGATTGAATAACAAACACTTACTCGTACGACCACACTTAAGGATTTAGGCGTCCTTTTTGATCCAAGTATAAATTTCAATGGTCATTTTGTAATTTCTGCAGCCAATAAAATGTTAGGTTTCTTGATTCGTAACTCTAAACATTTTACTAGTGTATATTTATTTTGTCTTTATTATGCCTTACTTAGATCAAAGATTGAATAGGCATGCTATTCTTATTTGGTACCAACATTACCAATGTCACAGGTTATTATTAGAATCTGCACAACGGAAGTTCTTGAAATATCTCTGGTTTAAACCATTTCAATTTACCCCCCTCAAGAAACTGAGTACATTATTTTATTAAATAAATTTAATTGTATCTTAATTAAGGATAGACATACAATAATCTGTATTGTAAACTTCCCTAAAAACGTTATAAATAACAAAATTGACATCCCGCAATTGTTAATGAAACTTAATTTTCTAGTGTCACGCACATTCTCTCGTTTTTTTATTTACTTTTATGTAAATCCAATATTTTATTGAAATCTCCCATATACGAGTATGTTATTTTGTTTGTATGTGTCCTTGTATTGGGCTCTGCCTGTTTAAGTTTAGTGGACTGATGAAAATTAGTTTGGTGGTCAATTATTAAAAAAAAATAATAATAAGTTAGCCATTTGATGTTAATTCTTTACCAGAATAGTGGGCTTACTCCACTATTTCAATAATGATACTCAATACAGTTAAGGTTTAGTATTATAAATGACCCATTTTCTAATTCGTTACTATACTGGAGAACCCGATTTAAAGATTCGGTTGTAAAGTAGATGACGAGAGTTGCTTATTGATTCAATGAGTTATTTAAACTAGTGATGGAAAGGATAATGAAGTGCTCGGTAAATGGATACCGGGATCCAATTACTTCTTGATTAGATAGCCGAATGCCGAATTTTCGGCGGCCATATATTTTCAGAAAAAATATTTATTTTACAAATGAAAACTCGCACAAGTTTTGCATTTGATTGTTAATTGTTTAGGTTTTATATTATATTTATGCAATGTTTTTGTTATAACGCCATTTGGATTTATTAATAACATGTCCTTCCTGAATTTGCTAAATTTAAGTTAATAATTTCTACTAATGTTACTTAATGAGATTCTGCAAGAAAAATCTGCATTTCTATTTTGTTTTTAAAATATTACCTTTACATATAATTAGACTATCTAGTATTCGGCCGGTTAGTAATAAATTGGGCGGATAAACCAGATACCGGAGAGTAACCGGATATCCCCCTTAAGGTAGTTGTCGAAATGAATAACTACCTGAATTATATGTATATTGTGATATTATTAAAGATATTTTATCTAATAAATTTTTAATTTACCAATGTGATACATTTGTAATCTTCACCAAGTGATCCACACCAACCAACGATTCCCGTGGCAGCAATTAGAATTGACAAGAAAATGGGTACGTAATAACTGTAGGTGGGTACGCCACTTAAGACATGTTCAATTTTAAACACATATTGCACACCAGGGGATACAACTAATATATTAGCTACTGCACACACCTAAAAGTATCTATGTATAAATCAAGATTATAACAACTAGAGACCATTTTCACCAAGCTCAGGTAAATAATTTATTCTTAAGTTTAAAGTAATAAATACTACATATTTTTATTTCACCAAACTCGGTTACTCCCCCCGATTTTGGCGAGGATAAATATAATAGATGGATTCATTGTGTGTTTTTTTTTTATATTTTAAAAAGCCTCAACAGGATTAAATCCCGTACACCAACACCCATGCCTTAGTGGGATTCGAATGCAGAACCCCAAGTGCACTCATGCATGACTAAGAGGCGTCTAACAATTTGTATAATATACTTTTCTATTTAAATTTATATCTAATTGTATAGTATCTTCTTAAAAATACTATTTTACTACAGGAATAAGTCATCCGGTTAGTTAACTTGGTTCAAAATTTGCTTGATTAAATGTGGAGTTAATTTAATACCTAGTATAAATTTATTCTTTGGTTAGCTAACGTATCATTTAACCTTACTTTGGTGAAAACGACCCTCAGACATAAAAAACATACATAGTTATTGCATGAATTGTTTACGACAAAATCATTTTGTATATCGGTATGGAGAATGCACCAAAAGAATAAATATACAGTATCTAAATTTCTAAATATTGTTTAACAATAATGTGAATTTATAATATTCGAATTTGCCGACCAATCACAAAGCTATTTACTTATTTTCAAATTGTTTCAAATGTTTGATTACAGCTACCTTTGGTATATGAGTAATATGAATATAATCCAATCACGATAACGAGAGATTTTCGAATTAATTCCCCAAAAGAGTTGTCATTCTATTGGTTTCGCTCGAAAATGATCCTCTTTATAGAATGACTTGTTCGCGAATTAGTTCCAAATTATCTCGCTATCGTAAATGGATTATAGGAATACTATGAGTAAGTTTATATCGACGTCCTTAATCGGATTTAAGTGGATTTAGTATTAGAAATCGTATTTACGAAAACGATGTGGATTGGATTTAGAATCGGATTCTAAATCGACTTTACCAACGAGATTTATACATAAATCCGATTTACTTTCGCGAGATAAACGGCGATTTAACAGAAAATTCAATAGTAGGTACTGTACTTAAACAATAAAAAACGCAGCGTAATTTATTCATCTTTTACGATTTGACAGTTACTATGTGTCAACGATAAGTTAGTATAATTATTAGAAGAGCAATGAGAAATCCGTGGGCGCAACAAGAAACAATATTTTTGGAATTACTCCTGGAAAGAAAAATAATTGATAACTAAGTAAATGTCAGATAAAAATCTAAGCAAATGTCAAGTCAAAGTGGTCAATAGTCAAAATTAATACTAGTCAATTGGGACTCGCAAAATAGAATGCGACACTAACGGAATTTTATGGAACTAAATTAACGGCGGCCAATAAGACATGTCAAATATGTAAACGTCAAGAACCATCGATTCGTTTACTAGAAAAATAAGTTCTCAAGCTTTGATTGTGTAATTTCTTTGATGTTCGAAAAATAAACGAATTAAATCAAATTAACATAATGTAAATCAAAAAGTGCCGTATTAAAGGGTTTACGTTTCAATTTATCCCTGCAGATTGCAGTTCCAAGTGAATATTTTCGTAAATCCAATTACCTCATAACTAGTATGTAGGTGTTAATCGATTCGACTAAACAAACTTAAAAACTATCTTGTTGTGAACTGTTAACAATATTTTGGGTCAGACAGCGCTAATTCAAGATATAAATCTGACATGTCCTACTGGCCGCCATGACAGGTGCGCTTACAGCGCCCCGAACGGATTCTGCGGGTCTCAATAAAGTTCTACGCATTCTATGGTGCTATGCCAACAATGTCTGTAATAAATCCAATTAAATCTACAATAAATTCGGTTTTATATGATCGGTTTAAATTTTTCTGGTATAAACAGTCAAGATTTAGGATTTATTTAAATCCGATTTGATTAGAAATCCGATTAAGGACTTCGATATAAACTTACTCTATGTTAAAGTATTACATGGAAAATTTGAAAAGAAAAATGATGTCGTCTCTCTCATATGACAAATCAATGATAACCTTTAAATGTAAATATTTATGAAATGAGGATAATCTGAAAGAACTTTAAATCGAAATCATAAATTATGCGAATGAAAAATATTTCACAAAAGTTTAAAATATCTACGCGTAATTGGTATTTCACAAAATATGTAGGTAAGGCAGCTGCTTAGTGATGTAAGAGAGCTACTTATGCCCTGTCATCAATAGATACCGATTGGATACCTCTTCGGTAAGATGAACATACATTTGGTATGACTAGCGAATGAAAGTCACGTTTAAATTATTTTACAGATGCGGTTGCTTTTCACATTCAGATAAGGTAATTTTGCAAGTACCCATTCAAAAAATGGACTAGGATATCCTAGAAATACATTAGCATATATTGCTCAAAATAGATGGGTGACTGCGGTACCTGCAAGATAAGCAATATAAAAAGAATAACAAGACAAGGATGCCTTTATAATATTTCATCATTCACAGTCATCCATCTATTTTGGAAAAAATATGCTAATGTATTTCTAGGATTTCCTCCAGTATTTGAATGGGTACTTGCAAACATTCTAATACTTGAATTTGAAAAGAAACCACATCTATAAAATAATTTAAACGTCAACTTTCGTTCGCTAGTTGTACTATACCTACGTCCTAATAGCCTACTTACGATATCGGCAGAGGAAAAATAGTTATTTATGCAACAAGAGTGTATCACATGAGGTCAAGTATTTCTTGAGGAGGCTTGCCTATATATTAAAAGTAGGGTCTTTAATGTTTGTTTCTAGGGTTAAAAATGTCATTTTATGACACTACTGTTAACACTGACACATCATTGTTACTTTTAACACTAGTGTTAAAAGTGAATGAGTTACCTTGGTAATGAAAAATGAAACAACAAATCGACATTTTTGGCATATGTGAAACAATGATTAGAAATACAAATTTAAATGAAAAAATAATGTATGATATACGTGTTAAAAGTAATTTTATTCAATAAATTGTGACCTTTAACACTTTAACAAATAGTATATTAAGTATTAAGAACGGTAAGGACAGTTTTCCAATCGAAAATAATGTTTGGGAACTGAGCTAAGTGAATTTTGTCTGAGTTCGGTAATTCGTTAACGTTCATGATACTTATAACATTTTTACATGATCAACGCACAAAATTTTAAAATAATCAATTTTGAAAATTATCTTGACATATTAGAAATTTTTACTTGTCATTTTTTAAGTACGTTTTGATCTTTGTCTTTATTTTCTTACTGTCTCGCCTCCTAAACGGTAAGCGATTCACATTACTTACTGATCTGTAATTTGTAAATAAAACCTACTGCCTTAGAAACACTATCGGTAAATATTCAAAAAAAAAAACAGATCGTGCAAATTAACTATTATATACCGAGTGGCGCGCAAAAGACGGTCCACCCTTAATAATTTTTTATTTATAATAATTTTTTAATTTTCTTTATATATTTGTAAACTAGGCGTAGGGGCTCACAAATCATGGTATTTGGCAAGATGGTAGAGCTTCCAATTTAACCGGAAGTGACATAACTTTCATATGTCAAATGGGCACGCTATATATTTGGAATCTACGTACAATTCAACGATATGCTTAAGTGCATTTTTAATAAAGAAATTACAAAAACGTATGTAATAGAAAATTATGAATAATTAACCTGGCGAGCCATAACAATTAGGCTGTGATAACAAACTGATCATTTTTTTTTTGTAACAAAATATAGAATCTTACAAAAATAACTTCCTATTTAACCAATTAACTTAAATATTACTTAATATTATCTCAACTGCTTTCACAGCCTGCCTTATATCATAGCTTACCTGATTAATTATTCATAATTTTCTATTACGTTTGTGTAATTTATTTCTTCAATAATAATGCACTTCAAGCATATTCAAATATATAAAAAATATAGGGTGACACTTCCGGTTAATTTGGAAGCCCTACCATCCTGCCAAATACCATGAATTATAAGCCCCTACGCCTAGTTTACAAATATATAAAGAAAATTAAAAAATAATTATAAATAAAAAATTATTAAGGGTGGATCGTCTTAAGCGCGCCACCCGGTATATAATAGTTTTTCACGATCTGTTTTTTTTTATGTTTACCGATAGTGTTTCCAAGCCTGTAGGTTTTATTTACAAATTACTGATCAGTAAGTAAAGTGAATCGCTCGTTCAGGAGGCGAGACGGTAAGAAAATAAAAACAAAGATCAAAACATACTTTAAAAATGACAAGTAAAATTTTTTAATATGTCAAGATAATTTTTAAAACTTATCTTTTTTGTGCGTTGATCATGTAAAAAATGTTATAAGCAGCACGAACGTTAACGAATTGCAGGTCTCAGACAAAAATTACTTAACTCATTTCCCAAACATTATCTTCGACTGGAAAACTGCCCTTACCGTTCTTAATACTTAAGATACTATTTATGATATGTGTTAAAAGTGACATTTTATTTAATAAAATTACTTATTTGTGCAACCGGACGCGAAGTAAGCATTTCGCAGCCGCAATACAGGCCGCGATATTGTATTTCACGACCGTTGTCATGGCAGCGGCAGCGAAATTAGGTAAACAATCACTTTGACATTTGAGAATTATATGGTTTTATTTATCAAATGTCAATTCCACAGCCACCTTGAAAGCTAACTTTCTATTTAAAATAAAATAAAAAATAAAACAGTTTAAAATTAACAAAATTTGTAATTACATATTTTTTACGGTTGCACAAAAAATATTGTGTACACCTTGACCGCGAAATCGTTTAGCACCCTCGAAATTGTCTTGCCTCGGTCGCAAGCGGCCTCGGCGACAATTTTTATCTCGGTACGCTAAAGAGTGATTTCACGGCCTTGATATACAAATAACTATTAACACGTATATCACACATTATTTTTTTCATTTAAATTTGTATTTCTAATCATTGTTTGACATATGCCAGATGTGTCGATTTGTTGTTCCGAAAAATAATTATAAATAAAAAAGTTATAAAGCGCTCCACCCGGTATAATATGCTAGCAATACTAAATATGTATTTATTTAAATGAGTAAAAATTAAATGACGAAGGTAATGTGCTGCACATATTACATTTTAATTACTATTAATTCAAAATTTCATTCTTAAAATGTATAGGTAGTTTTAATTAGTTTTACAATGTTTATTTGAACAATTTTTAGATTTGTGATTTTTGTGTTATTTATATGTAAGTTCGAAAAATACGGTACTGTTATAAAAAAACTCATAAACAGCTTGATTTTAAATAAATTTGGTATATGTCAGAATGACATTGGGCGGTTAGATCGAAGCGCCGCGTAGCGGATTTTTACATAAGATATACAAATCGCGAACACAATATAGTTCAAGCAAGTCGTTGAAGCTGGACACAGCCATAGTATTAATTGAGAATTGTAAAATTTATTAAATTAAACGAAACTTACCACAGTTAAAATAACTAAAATTTGCAAACCAATTTTCAGATTAATCATTATCAATTATTCCAAATACTTGTACAACATACTATATTTTATTTATGAATCCAATCAGTTTATATAAACTACATTTTTACGAAATATCTACATATTTAACGTTCATGTAATTTTGACATATAACCAAATTCATAACGTATGACGTCTGTCATTTCAATGACATTTTGCATATCAAAAATAATTTTACACAGACTTTCCTCTCGCATCCCATAAGCACACAAATCCAAAAAGAATTTATAAGAAATAATTATATTTTATTATATCTGACCTTATTATTACATTCTTGTTATTTCATTTATTAATTTGAAATACAATGCATGGTATTATTTAAAAGTTACATACAAGGACCTGGACGAACTGAATCTAACCTAAAGGCTCAATCCTTGCATCATTCGTATACTGGTAACAACATAAGTACCAATTACACATTTGAAGACATGTAACAAAATATGAAGAAATCTGAAAATACAAATTATATCTTTTTATTTTGAATTTTTCATTGCAATAATATTACGCTGTAAAATTGTTCAATTATAGATGCTCTTCTAGAAAGTTCAATAAATTGAATGAAATTGTGCAATAATTTAGTTTATTTGAAATCGTCACTGAAGTGCCCAAAATTCGTCATTAAAAGATCAGTACTAAAGTAATCCATTAACCTAACCTAACCTGATGATAATTCTTGTACATGTAAGAGAATTTGGACAGGTGTACGATGTACAAAAATAAATTTGTATGTAAAATGACAAATATGTATGTACAAAAAGAACAAACTAAATAATTTTGACGAAGAAGTGTAAGATAAAAGCACATAATTTTAAGTGTTCTTTACGATAATTTCAATGTCCGAGATTAGCAACACAGAGTATCAGATTGACAGATATACAATAAACATAACCTATAAAAATAAATATTCCTTTCATTCTCATAATTTTTCGATTCAAATAAAATTTAATATGCACCTCGACACTGAAGTTCCTTTTTAACACTCATATGGTTTATTTTCCTTGGCCCTGCCTCGGCAAATAAATATTCGTGATGAAATATAGAACTTCAGTGCCTTGGTACACAAATAACTATTATTCTTTAAAGAATAATCCGGGAACGAGAACAAGAACCTGGACGATAAAGGACATTTTGTCAACACAAACATGAAAACTTTTATTTGGTGATAAAATTGTCTGAAATATACAGGACAGGAAACATTAAAACCGGGCCTAGAGATGCTCCATTACATGACAGAGGTGTGTATACTATTTGATTCACAATCAATTATTAATCATTGAGTTTTATACATTCGTTTTTTAATACTTTTTGACAGTTTTTCTATAAGTTTAAGCCTCATTTCCACCGAATGTTTTAATGCTTAATGCATAATGATTTGTGCGTAATGCTTAATGCATTATAACAATTTACTAGGATACCATTTCCATCTACTTTGTTTAGTGACTAATTCGACAGAAATGTCACATTTTTTATCGTTTTTATTTTTAACTCTAGCAGACTGTCATTGCAGCAGTAATTCTTCTTTTCTTAACATGTCATATACATAATTTTTGGCTTGTATATCAATATCTAAAAATTAAAAAACTTATTAATTATTATAAAATAGACTGACAGCTGACAGTTCAGATTAGAAAATAAAGAAAGACAGATGACAGATATGTATTTCCATCTCACAATTACGCTTAGGCATTACGCCTTAAACCTTGGAGTTTGCAAGCTTTTGTTCTTAATCATTGCTCTTAGTTTTTAAGCATTAAGCCTAGCATAGCTGGAAATGATAATAAACGTTGCCATATAATAAACATTTTTGCTCATTGCGCTTAGATATTAATTATAGCTCTTAATCATTAAGACAACCGTTGGAAATTAGACTTTAGTCTACTTTAACATATGTCAATGTAGCTGGGTAACGACAAAATTGATTCTGTCAATTAAGTTACCATAACTTCTTGTTTTGAAGGTATACCGTTTTCTCAATTATTATAATTTACTAATTTATTATGTACTGTTAAGTTATTTGTTAAATAAGGCGTTCTTTTTATCGAGGATATTTTTATTACAATTTGACTTTTCAAAAAGACAAAGACATTTTATCTGTTGGAAAATGATATACCGTTTGTCTGTCTTAAGGTGTACATAGGACATTAACATGGGAAATAAGTTGTTTAGAATTTTCTGCTCGCCTAATTATTTTATGCAAAAACGCGTCAAATAAAAGTTTTAGGATATAAAATTCTGCATCCAAATTACCTTTAGATGCTTTGTAACGACAGAAATTAAATATGAAAATATCGAAAATTACGTTGAAAATATCGACTGTCACAACGCAAGTAAATAACCTGTTTGAAGTTTCTGACAATTAGATTTGAAAAAACATCGTTAATTATGAGAATAATAGCAATATTATACTGGAAGTTAAAAAATAGAGTTTTGTTTAAATAATATGAATTTATAAAAAATTCTATATTGCGTAACAAAATTTTGTATATGCTGTGATGTATTCCCAATTCATTTCCAGTAAATCTAGTACTACAGAAGGGGTCTACACTTATTCCTAAAACTCTTTCTTCCACTAACGCATGTTTTCCTGCTCTTCCTAAATTCTAATTACGAGGCTAACTTGTATTTTTTGAAGACAGATTTGCAGTCGTTTCAAATTTTGTCACGAATTTAGCAATTATGAAAACACGCTCTACATTAGTATAAATTTTCATTTTTTAATAATTTCAGACAATAAAACTAGAGACAAAAACAAATTGTCAGAAACGTCAAATAAGTTAACTAACGTTGTGACAGATCAAACGTCACGCATTTATTTATTTTTTTATCTAACTCCATGACTTTCGATATTTTCAACATAATTTTCGACATTTTCATAGTTAATTCGTGTCGTTACAAAACAGGTAAAGGTAATTCTGTTTATTGATATAGATGCATAATTTTGTGCCTTAAACTTTTATTTGACGCGTTTTTGCTTAAAATGATTAGGCGAACAGGAAATTCTGAAAAACTGATTTCCCATGTTAATCTCCTATGTACATACACGGTATAGCTAGCCGGATAAATGACATTTGGCTAGCCGGAAGTCATTTCCAGCTAGCTGGGAAGTTAAGTAAACAGTTAATCATTTCCCAACTGTTTGGTAGGTCAGAAACGCAATTATTACTTACTAACCGATTATGAATAAAATTATTTAATTGTAAGTATTTAATATTTTTCTGAAACATTTTTTTATGAAAATATTTGTTTGGCAGATAAAAAGGGAGGTTGCAAGTGTTCTCATTCTCGTTACCAGCATTGTGCACCAGCAGCGCAGTAATACTAGGTGTCTTACGTAGACCGACAAATAGGAGATAAATATATGACATTAGTTAATTGTGAATAGTATCTCCCCAATGCCAGATATTAAGTTGGAAATTTGTGTACTTATTGGGGGATACTAATTTTATGGATTATAGTGCAAACTACTAAATTTGAATGTGTAATGTCAGAAAAAATTAAGAAATTTGTATAATTTGCAGGATTGAAAAATGGTTACATAGGAACAGCTTAAATAGCATAATGGTAACGTGTGTACTTGGTAATAAACAAAACTCGGAGAGACTGGTTTCGGAACCACCTAGCAGCAAAATGTAACTTTTAACTTTTACTTCTCGGAATAAATTTTATTGTTAATAAATTTTTAATTTTTATTGAAATTTAATAAAATAGGGTCTCGCGGCCCCGTGCTTGAGTGTCAGATCGCGAATCTGGGGAACCGGGTTCGCTTCCGACCGACGCCAAATATTTCGAATTTTAAATGACACAAAATTGACCCCTGTGTTGTATTCTCCACGCCATCAATGAGTGCTCGTGAGTTGACGCCTGGTAAGCGCCTGCACGGTGTAAATATTTCATCATTACCGATATCTATGTACAAAGCAGATTGGCACACCCAGCAATGGGTAATAAGCCATGATGATATATTTATTTACATTTATTTATTTAATAAAATGGATACGTTATTTTTTTATTATAAATATTTACTGTAATTATTTAACTGTACGTTGGTGAAACAGATTTTACATAATACGTATAATTTATACTTTAAATATTGTTTATATGAGGGTTGTTCTCTTTTCGCTGAGCCCAGTAAAGTAATACACAATTTATTTGCAAAACATATTTATTTATAATTTTTCGAAGTATTCCCCTCCACAATCAATACATTTTTGCATCCGTGAAAACCGATCTCCGAAACATTTTCTCTAATCTTCTCGCGATATATTCTTTATTTCATTTATAATGTGACAGCTTCTTCGGCCGATGTAAAACGTAAACCCCGTAACTTATCCTTTAAATGTGGAAATAAAAAGAAATAATTAGGTGCCAGATCTGGATTATATGGAGAATGACCCATTATTTCAATGTTTTGGGCATTCAAATAATCAGTCGTTATCTTGATGCAAGATAATCCTTCCTCTTGGACGTCTTTCGCGAACATTTTGGAAAACTTGAGGCAAACAAACTGTAATGTACCAACTTTAATAATGTTGTACACTAAATGATACAATCCATTATCAAAGCGATCTAGTGTAGATCTACACCAGCTCACACGATTTCCTTTTTGAACTGTAGTCAAATTGTGGGAAATCCAACAAGAATAAAGCTTACGTACCATCAAATGTTTGTGTAAAATGGTGTCAATTGCTTTCACGCCAATGTTTAAAGTTGCTTGAATACTCCTTACAGTAACATGCTGATCCTCTTTGATTATGTTCCGAGCAAGACATTTAAGGAAAGTCGACCACGTTGAAATTAATTGTATCATCGCTTTACGGTAGCAAAGGAACACGACTTGTCACCAAACACTCAATGGATTTCCTCAAAATATTCTTTAGGCTTAAGTCATGATTGAAATTGTAAAAAATCCCAGCTCGGTAATGCTTTTTGCTCAATTCCATGATTTCTGGGTAAAGGATTACTCTACAATTATGTATTTAAACAACATTCAATTATATTTGACAAGCGTCACTATAATGAAACTTGTAAACAACTAGATTAAAATGTCAAACAATTTTTTTTCAAAATATCATAGCCTGCTAGATAGGCTTAACGAACAGAAAACAGCCCCTGTATTTCATTAAAAGTAAAATAAATTAAAAACAATAATAAAAATTATTTTGAATAGTAAAAATTAAAAATTATATTTTGCTGCTGGCTCGTTCCGAACCCAGTCTCTCCGAGCTTTGTTTATTACCAAGCGTGTACGCTACCACTATACTATTTATACTGTTACTTAGTAACCATTTTATCCGGTATATAAACAATAATCCTGCAATTGTCCAACTTTCAGTATCAAAAGTTGTACTTATCACAAAATTATGCAAAATATCAAATGCTGGCATACAGGCGTATACATACATATAATTAACACATGTGTTAATCGATTAATTAATAAACTCAAGAATTAACACGTTCGCTGCACTCACGCGTTAAAATATCTATATTATTAATCATCCTTATTAACACATTTGTTAGTTATTTTTACTGAACAATATTACTGCACAATATTATGCTGTAATATCTAGGTGTTGCTTATTTTTTTAAATGACAAATGTTACGAAGATCCTCTACAATAGGCCCATCCAAGTCTAATGTTTTGTAGAAATTATATATTGCATATGAATTATGAATACAAATAAATGAAAATAAAATTAAAATTCTTACATTTTTGTATTTTTATATCCATAATAGCGCAATTAAAAAATTTCATGTCAACTAGTGACGCCGACGTCACTACAGTTCAAATAAAGAAACGACTGACATGTGATATCTAGAACGAAGCTTCAGTCGGGTTTCGCGCCAAAAATTTAATACTTATTTTATCCGTTAATAAGCGTAATTTCAAGGACTAAAAATTTATGGAATTGCTATTTTTAAATTTCTACCAACATAAAATAATAAAAAAAAAACCTTAGATGGACCCATTAAGTTGTATAGCAAAATATACTCTTAATTCTCTAACCTCTATACAAACAACAAATATTAGTATGATAAAAGTTCTGTATGTCCATGGAGTAAAATTCGAAATATAGACATCAAGACACCCTCCGTGATATGCCCATTCTGTGGTGCAAGTAATTACATGCTTTCTACAACACGATGGTGGAAGCTCGGTTGATTTGTAGTCTTCATATGAATTGAGTCCACAACAGCGAAACTTCAACGAAAAAAATACAAATTAAAATTGGAGAGAACAGAATTACATATAAACATGTGGAGGACTAAAAAGTTCGGGGTCTATTAATGAAGAACAGTTTTCAGAGGAAAACATATTTTATTCACAATCATTATACAGAGTGA
Organism: Harpalus rubripes; assembly: GCA_963082715.1. Lineage (NCBI taxonomy): Eukaryota > Metazoa > Arthropoda > Insecta > Coleoptera > Carabidae > Harpalus > Harpalus rubripes. The sequence continues at coordinate 25,880,425 of OY720452.1, read as the reverse complement.
TCAAAAATGGATGAAGTGTGCCGCTTACATAGCGTTTTCCATTTGTATATTTAGTGCGCACTTTTTTGCACTGAGTGCATACATTGTTTTCCATTTATTTTATCAGTGTGCACTAACTGTGTTTTACGTGTTCCATTTATACTTTTCGAGTGAACAGAACCTTACTCAGTGCGCATTTTCTTTTTCTTGTTGTAACAACAACTAGTGCCGGGCATGACGTGATTGCCTGCATTGAGTGCAAAAGTAAATATATAAATTGAAAACGCTATGACGATCGCAGTAAGTGTAAGAAAGTGCGCACTGAATAAGGTACAGTTCACTCGAAAAGTATAGATGGAACATGTAAAACTCAGTGCGCAATCATAATATAAATAGAAAACAATTTATGCACTCAGTGAAAAAAACTGCGCATTAAATATCTAAATGGAAAACGCTTTACACATGACGTGATTGCATGCATTGAGTGTAAAACTAAATATATGTATAAATGGAAAACGCTATCATGACAGCATTACTATTTCTATGGACGTACCTTTCGAATTTTACAAGCTGGCATAAGAATAATCCCAAGAACCGTCTTCTTTATGTTACCCGAACGAAAATATGCTTCAAGAAGAAATCTGTCACGCTCTTTATTAAAAGCCATAACGTAATGAGATTAAAGATTTTTCACGAAGATATCCGAAACAAATATCAAATAAATCAACGTGACCTTTAACCATATTTTGTTTTGTGCGATAAAGAAACACTTTCAGCACTTGGCCTACATATAACTATTACGCACAACCGAATTAAAATTGTTTGTTTACATCATAGTTACCATGACGGAGACTGAGAGATTACATCCTGCGGGCGGTAAAGCAGCACACGCGGGCGGTAAAGTACAGCGCAGTAAAGCAAAACGTCAAAATTACAATTGAAAACATAATCAACACACTTATTTAAAAAAAATCAGTTTCGCTAAATCTTCACTTGCTTTTATTAAAATTGCTAGATTAATTTCTCCAGAAATAGCCTTTAAGCTTGATATTTAAAAAAAAATTCACATAACCAAATAGTTAGCAATGCTTCGTATCGCCTTATAGATCAATCTATAACAAATGAATTTAACAGAGGGCAACTGTCAGACATAAATTGCATAAATATTTTAGTCAATGTTGGAGCCATGAAAAAAATTATGATTTTATTTTATGAATAATTGTATCAAAATTTCTAGATACCTGTTATAAAAATATTCAAAAGTGAGGTTATGATGACGTCATGTTGGATTGCCTAATTGTTTTGTGATTTGTGGCATAGCTACTTGGCCACGTAATATTTTTACATTGCAACAAGTTTTAAATGTGTTTAAAAATAATTTGAAAACATTTCATTTGATTGCAGTAGTACGTAAAATGTTGTATATACCTCAGGCCGGAAGAAGTTTACACCCTTGGACGAATAAAAGCTCTCCGACTACGCGTTGGGCTTCAAATTTCGTCCGTAGGCATAAACCTTTTCTTTCGATCCTCTATACGTAAAGAACTATTATTGATTTAATATTCAAGGAAATTTCACAACAAAAATAGCGCTGTCTCATGAATTCTCGTTTTTTTTTAACTATTGTTATCGTGGATGAGGGGTTGTACTAATATCGTAAATTAAGATTTTAATAAATACACACGTTTTGAAGCCCAGAAAATCCGATATTAACATTTTAAGATTATGTCTGTGAATATATGTGCCAGATTTTAAAATCCGTCTTTTATAAAACGTACTCAACGAAAAAATTGTGTTGCTGTAGGTATATTTGTTGAACGGTTGCTATGCCTTTATTGAGTGGTTGCTGCGTAAATAGCAATAATAGGAAGTAAAAAAAATTACTGCCTGAGCAGTAAAAGTGACATTTTATAGACTGTTAACTGTCAAAAATTCGCACTTTTTATGCTAATCGGTAAAAAATCTATTTTGCAAGATTAATGTAATCAATTGATTTAACTTTTTTTATTTTAAATAAAACATATATTATTTGTTTGCTTATTCGTTATTTAATTCTGAACTCATGTGTTTTCAAATCTAGACACAACGATTTTTTAAAGAAAAATGTCTATAATGTTTTATATTTTAATTATGATTGATTGATCATAACTTACGTATTGAAATGACTAATAATATTAATCTTGTTATTAGCCATCAATCATCAACCATTATTTAGAATATTAATAAACTAAAGTAGGAGTATTTACTTTTCCGAAAAAGTCCTTCATTATGAATGAGACTGCCAACTTTACTTACACTGCTTTCCAGTTTGTCATAACCTTTTCGAACATCTTCGACCGAGCTCTGCATAGCCCAAGCATTATTTATACTGTTATTTGCTAACTTTGTATATGAAGTTATATGTGCAGAATTTTCTGGCCAGAAATATACTACTGCACATACTATTTGCATAAAACTTGTCAATATCAAAAGAGAAATATACTGTAAGAAAAAAAGTTAATAAGTAATTTAGTTACATATTATTATATTTTTACCAGAAGATAGTGTACATCACTGTTTATACTGAGTGCATAAAAACCATATCCTGCTATGCAAATGAGAGCCGCCGCCAAAGCCAATGGCACAGCGAAGCTAAGTAAGCTAATTCCCTGTACTACATGTTTAATTTCAACAGTATAATTTTGTCCATTTATTAATACTATTATCATAGCAAATGCGCCTAACTACAATATATTTCTTTTATTTTGTGTTGAAGGTAGGATTACTTGAAAAATTACTGCAGATAGCAAATGTTAAAATAATAAATGCTTATTACGTCGTTTGCACGATCGACGCACAAAAATAACAAAACAAGATTTGAAAACTATTCTAACATTAAAAAATTTTGGTTGACATTTTTAAAGTAAGCTTTAATCTTTGCTTCGCCTCTTCATCGGTAAGTGATACACATCGCTTACCGGTCATTAATTTGTAATAAACTTTACTGCCTTGGAAACCCTATCGGTAAACATTTAAAAAAAAACGATCGTGCAAAAAAGTATTTTATTCACAATCTGTTAGTAATATGGCTCCCAACTAGTTGGAATAGTATATTAAAACATAAGTTGCACAAGGCAAGAGTTATGAATTCAAATTCGGCGACTAGGTGAACGAACGAGTGCTTGTATAGTCTTCTGTAACGAGTGTTTTATACTATTTTAATCACAATCATTAAAGCAATATGTCAATTCCTATCTTTAGGTAGGGAAATATGTCATTCCTAACTGCAACGACAATCTCATGGGTGGGAAATGACAAATTAGGTGTCCACTCCGCGGGTGGGAAATGTTTACGTAGGGTTGCCTAGTAACACTGCCATCCATCTCTATAATAAAGTAGGCTTAATAAATTTTAATACAGTTCTCAGAAAATATTAATAAAATTAAAGATTGTAACTCATTTATTTATTTACTTATTTAAAAAGAGGATGATTGTGATCATCACAGCCTGTATCTGAATGCATTAGCCCTCCGCTGTAATGAAACATAACCCACCTCGGATGTAATGTTCTCGTATTATTCTCTGTTTCGGCTTTCATTTATATTATTTCTTTATTAAAATAGTTGACAATATCTATCAAGGTACATTTTTGTAGAATAGTTAGGTTGGTGACAGTAATTTGTGTTTGTTTCTTATTCTGTCCGTTGCCCAGATATTTTGTGTATTTAATGCAGCCTTATCAATCCCAAATAATAGAATGTCACCCAAAATATTTTAAGAATGTAGCTCATTTTAACATCAATAAGTGTGTTAGACAGAAATATTTTGCGTTTAGCTAATTGTCACTGCTATTTGACAAATCATATTTAAATGAAATTCTTTTGGTTAAAAGATTATCCAATTGAATTCCTGTATTTCTGAACACTTGTGCGAAAGAAACCAATCAAAACAAACTTACACTGATAATTATTATAAGACAATTATCACTTATGTCACTATGTTGCTAAGTAACAAACAATTTTTGACAGATAATTAAACCTTAATTGTTTTAATATGAAAATGTCGTTTTCATGGTATGGCAGTGAAAATAACGATTGTATAATAAAACTGAAGGTGTCTTGTCGTCTAGTTGTGTCAATGTCAATCTTATTATCGTTACACACTTCACGCTGAATGTATTCATACCTACTACAAACATTGGGAGATTTTATAATTATAAAAATTCTGCTAAATTCAAATTCTTCGTAAATTTAATTAAAAGTGCAAAAAAATCTCACCGAATACCCCTCGATCATTGATAAATACTTATAATTGTATCATAACTTCCTCAAGCACTTTGCTTTTAGGTAACACCCCTCCACCTTCGACGTCGGGCGGTTACCAAGCAACGCGCTTTCGGTAATTGTCATACAATTATTTCGTAGTAATCAATGTCCTTGGTATATTACTGCTGAAAATGTCCTGACTCAATAAATATTTTTTCATGTTACCTACCAACATTGCCCTAGTGCCCTGCCTAGGAGTCTATGCTAATGTAGAATAAATATATAATAAAACTTTCAAAAATATTAATAAAATTGATATTTACTTTATTGGTATTACTTGACTGTTAGTATGATTGTAGAGATGATGAGAAATAATTGGAGCTGCAGTCGTGGTGAACAGTGTTTATTAAATAGTAATTTAATTAAATTTCCTACATTTCGATTCCAAATGAATCATCATCAGGGATAGTTAAAGTAAAGTACAGTTGGAAAATAATGTAATGTAATGATCTTATTTCCCAACTGTACTTTAACTATCCCTGATGATGATTCATTTGGTATCGAAATGTAGGAAAGTGAATTAAATTACTATTTAATAAACACTGTTTACCACGATTACAGCTCCAATAATTTCTCATCATCCCTACTTAATATTTAACAATCAATGATTACTAACTGATTGTGAATAAATAGTATACAGACCTCGCGGAAATGCTTATTTCTGCCTTGCGCTCATAGCTCAACTTGATACAACTCGATATTCTAACCAAGCGCACGGCTGTAATGAAGAATTTTCCGTCTTGGTATGTACCTACAATAGGACACGGACACTCTGTTTCCGGTAACCTTGCGATCAGCTGTCCTGGCGCCCTGATAACAGCGCCATCTTGTCTGTCATAGTATTCTTGGCGCTAATTCAAAAGTTGCAATCAGTTTGCTGTCTTACATTGAGGTCTAAACAACAAACATTTATTTTGTGCGTAAATTTTGTTGAAAATTGTTTTTGAAAATGTCAGCTAATTTTAAGTTATTAATTAGTGAAGTCAAACACATAACACATATGGCAAACTTAAAAGACAGACCTCGTTCGTGCTTTTGTTCACCTTGCCTGTTTTTGTATTCCTTGGAATCTTATTTTCTTTAACTGATAAAATTTGCCTTTTTCAAGACTAACATCACTTTTCAACTGTTATATTTCATTCTTATGTTATATCATGTTGTATTATTAAAATTTCTAATGATGTTTCTGTATTTTTGTACTCCTTTAATTATTATTTTATAAAATATTGTTTATTTTTATAATTCAAGGGGAATTAAAATGTTTAATGTTTTAAAATTATTAACAAGAAATAGTTTTATATCATAATTGCATACCTGTCATTCTTTACCGGTGTGAAGTTAGCGACGAAAATAAACGCCGTTCAGGTTGCAAGGAGGCGGAACATGTGGTAGAATATAGACGGGCGGCCAGCGACGGATTCAAATTATATGTAAGACACGGTTACGAGTAAGAAGTAAAACGGATTGTGATAGCATCAAACTCACAGATGTTAATCTACATAACATACTGATTTATAATAAATAAAAAAAATACTTTTAACAGGGGTGTAATGGGTAAAAAGGTTTGTGACAAATCCAAAGTCATAGGAAATAAACTACATAACATACTGATTTATAACAAATAGGAAATTTTCCTCTTATCGGGGGTGTAATGGGTAAAAAGGTTTCTGCCAGAACGAAACTCACAGGAATTAATCTACGTAATATCCTGATTTATAATAAATAGGAAATTTTCTTTTTATCAGGGGTGTAATGGGTAAAAAGGTTTGTGACAGAACCAGACTAACATAAATTAAACTGCATAACATACTGATTTATAATAAATAAGAAATTTTCCTTTCATCAGGGGTGTAATGGGTAAAAAGGTTTGTGACAGAACCAAACTCACAGAAATTAATCTACATTATATACTGATTTATAATAAATAGGAAATTTTCCTTTTATCAGGGGTGTAATGGTTAAAAAGGTTTGTGTCAGAACCAAACTCACAGGAATTAATCTACTTAATATACTGATTTATATTAAATAGAAAATTTTCTTTTTATCAGGGGTGTAATGGTTAAAAAGGATTGTGACATAACCAAACTCACAGGAATTAATCTACATAATATATTGATTTATAATAAATAGTAAATTTTCTTATTATCAGGGGTGTAATGGGTAAAAAGGTTTGTGACAGAACCAAACTCACAGGAATTAATCGACATAAAATACTGATCTATAATAAATAGGAAATTTTCTTTTTATCAGGGGTGTAATGGTTAAAAAGGATTGTGACAGAACCAAACTCACAGGAATCAATCTACATAATAACGATAACGAATATGAATTCAATATGGCAAACGCGCCATCTTAATTTTCTATTCAGATTCACGCATTCTATCGAATTGTGTAAAATAGTCTGTTGGTCTTGAAATTTTAACATTACCACGCAGTTTTATTTATAAATTTACCAATATTTGCTCTCAAATTCTTCCGATGGTAGTTTAAATGGATCATCGTGTATTTAATCTTCTTCTCTTTATCTTTAAATTTTGAGCAATATTTGTTTTCATAATTTCCTCACAATAAAAGGAAATAAATAAACGAGCCATCTTGCTAAAAGTATTATTTATAATCTTCGTCCAGAAAGACGATGATCGAATGAAATTTCTAATAAATGTCACTGAAAATCCTTTTCTACAATGGGATACGCTGTTCGAGTGCTCCAGACCTCTCGAATTGCTTATTCAGTGCAAAATGGCTACCTTTACAGTGGTGGGGGGTTCGTATTCCATGTGAATTGATATTCATTATCGCTTTCTAGTTACAAAATAGGCGCCCTGATCTGTAATAAATAGAAAATTTTCTTTTTATCAGGGGTGTAATGGGCAAAAAGGTTTGTGACAGAACCAAACTCACAGGAATTAATTTACATAATATACTGATTTATAATAAATAGAAAATTTTCTTTTTATCAGGGGTGTAATGGGTAAAAAGGTTTATGACAGAACCAAACTCACAGGAATTAATCTACATAACATACTGATTTATAATAAATAGAAAATTTTCTTTTTATCAGGTGTGTAATATGTAAAAAGATTTGTGACAGAACCAAACTCACGGGAATTAATCTACATAATATATTGATTTATATTAGATAGGAAATTTTCTTTTTGTCGGGGGTATAATGGTTAAAAAGGATTGTGACAGAACCAAACTCACGGGAATTAATCTACATAATATATTGATTTATAATATAGGAAATTTTCTTTTTATCAGGGATGTAAAGGGGTAAAACGGTTTGTGACACAACCAAACTCACAGGAATTAATCTACATAACATACTGATTTATAATAAATAGGAAATTTTCCTTTTATCAGGGGTGTAAAAAGGTTTGTGACAGAACTAAACTCACAGGAATTAATCTACATAATATACTGATCTATAATAAATAAAAAAAAATCTTTTTATCAGGGGTGTAATGGGTAAAAAGGTTTGTGACAGAACCAAACTCACAGAAATTAATCTACATTATATACTGATTTATAATAAATAGGAAATTTTCTTATTGTCAGGGGTGTGATGGGTAAAAAGTTTTGTGACAGAACCAAACTCACAGGAATTAATCTACATAATATATTGATTTATAATAAATAGGAAATTTTATTTTTATCAGGGGTGTAATGGGTAAAAAGGTTTTTGACAGAACCAAATGCACAGGAATTAATCTACATAATATATTGATTTATAATAAATAGGAAATTTTATTTTTATCAGGGGTGTAATGGGTAAAAAGGTTTGTGACAGAACCAAACTCACAGGAATTAATCTACATAACATACTGATTTATAATAAATAGAAAATTTTCTTTTTATCAGGGGTGTAATGGGTAAAAAGGTTTGTGACAAAACAAAACTCAAAGGAATTAATCTACGCATAATATATTGACTTAAATAGGAAATTTTCTTTTTATCAGGGGCGTGATTGGTAAAACGGTTTGTGACAGAACCAAACTCACAGGAATTAATCTACATAAAATACTGATTTATAATAAATAGGAAATTTTCTTATTATCAGGGGTGTCATGGGTAAAAAGGTTTGTAACAGAACCAAACTCACAGGAATTAATCTACATAATATATTGATTTATAATAAATAGCAAATTTTATTTTTATCAGGGGTGTAATGGGTAAAAAGGTTTTTGACAGAACCAAATGCACAGGAATTAATCTACATAATATATTGATTTATAATAAATAGGAAATTTTATTTTTATCAGGGGTATAATGGGTAAAAAGGTTTGTGACAGAACCAAACTCACAGGAATTAATCTACATAACATACTGATTTATAATAAATAGAAAATTTTCTTTTTATCAGGGGTGTAATGGGTAAAAAGGTTTGTGACAAAACAAAACTCAAAGGAATTAATCTACGCATAATATATTGACTTAAATAGGAAATTTTCTTTTTATCAGGGGCGTGATTGGTAAAACGGTTTGTGACAGAACCAAACTCACAGGAATTAATCTACATAAAATACTGATTTATAATAAATAGGAAATTTTCTTATTATCAGGGGTGTCATGGGTAAAAAGGTTTGTAACAGAACCAAACTCACAGGAATTAATCTACATAATATATTGATTTATAATAAATAGCAAATTTTCCTTTTATCAGGCAAGTAATGGGTAAAAAGGATTGTGACAGAACCAAACTCACAGGACTTAAACTACATAGCATATTGATTAATAATAAATGGGATATTTATCTTTTACCCATTACACCCATGATAAAAAGAAAATTTCCTATTCATTATAAATCAGTTTATTATGTAGATTAATTCTTTTGAGTTTGGTTCTGTCACAAACCTTTTTATCTATTACACCCCTCATAAAAGAAAACTTTCCCATTTATTATAAATTATTATTGTATGTAGATTAATTCCTGTGAGTTTGGTTCTGTCATAAACCTTTTTACCCATTACACCCCTGATAAAAGGAAAATTTCCTATTTATTATAAATCAGTATGTTATGTTGTTTATTTCCGGTGAGTTTGGTTTTGTCACAAACCTTTTTACCCAATACACCCCTGATAAAAATAAAATTTCCTATTTATTATAAATCAGTATGTTATGTAGATTAATATTTGTGAGTTTGATACTGTCACAATTCGTTTTACTCCTTACTCGTAAACGTGTCTTACATATAATATGAATCCGTCGCTGGCCGTCCGTCTATATGTACCACATGTTCCGCCTCATTGCACCCTGAACGGAGTTTATTTTCGTCGCTGAAAATTCGTCGCTAACTTCACACCGGTTCATTCTTTTATGTTTTAATTTCGCACTGAAAGATATTCCTAAAACATGGTCGCTAGTTTAAATTTACGACTGAAACACTAAGAAGCTGTCGCTAATCCTAATTCACAATGGACATAAGCATAAGAACTACGTAAGCATAAACGTAAGCATAGAGTTGAAGTAAGTATAGGTTTTCTATGAGCGTGTTCACAATGCTGTTACGTATTTCTTATGCTTACGTAGCTACGTAAAAGTTCCGTAAGAAATACATAAAGTTGAAATCACTCCAACTTTATGTTTTTCTTATGTAAAATGTAAAACTAGATATTACAAAGATGTGTTAAAAAAAAGAAAATATGGCAATCACGGCCATTACACGAAAATATTAATAAAATAAATAATTCAACCTGTTAATGTTAATATCAATTACTTCACTCGCTAATTAATAAAATAATGACATTTTATTATCAATTTACTCAGAAAATCATCATTTTTATGTTATTCTTATTGTGAACACACGTAAGCAGAACGTAATTTTTATGTTATGTAACTCTTATGCTTATGTCCATTGTGAATTAGGGCTGTCCGTACGGTTTGTTTCTTATACTGTTCCTAGGCCTCTAGGCCCTAGGTTATTGTTCATAGGATTAACAGTATTTTGCACTGTCAGTAACAGTCTATCACTTTGACAAGTGGGGCTCCAGCACATATGTTTTCAAGGACACTTAAAACAGCAGTATGCCCGCGCCCTATCACGTATTAAGCCAGGAAAGTATCACTGTACTGGATGATGCATATAGTGCTGTACATGCATATATCGTAAATAAGATGGCCAACATTCTTCGAGGAGAAAAGTTCTATCAAAAAGTGTCCTTTGAAGTCCAAGGACTTCTTTAATTATTATTATTATTTATTATTGTTTATTATACTATTTAGGTGGACGCTAAAAAATGTTCGCTGTTGTCCCTTGAACCGGTACTGTAATTTTTAAAGGATATGTGCAACTCCGTCTCTTTAAATTTTAAATTAAAGGAACCGGCGTCTATAGTAAAAAAAGAAATTTAATATTATGTATTCTGATCTAATTAATAAAACTTCTCTTTTCAATAGGCAACCGTTCCCATCAATTTACAGAATCGGAGTTGAACAGATCCTTTTTTATTCCCTTATAACCAGGGCTAACAGCAAACTTACCAGACGTCACCTCACTGGCTTTTAAAGCTCTTGCAGGGAGATTATTCCAGTTCTAGTGGCTACTTACGTTTTATTTGAATTGAACTAACTACTTTATTGTATTACACAAATAACTAATAGAATGACTTACAAGACATAATACAATAGATACGCATACAATTCCCCGTAGATAACTGCTACAAGCAATATTATACAACTTGCACATTTTATTTCTCACGCCATTATCTGCAAATATCAATAATATTTTCGATGTTATTAAATATATAATATCACATTTAAAAATACACAGAAATAGTTTACTTACGCAATTGAAATTTCTCAAATTATACATAAAACTTCATCCTAACCTAGGCATTTATTGACAAAATGACACATGTCATTAATTTTTTCAGTTATATTTTATTAGTTGTCTTTTTACTACAATCGTTTGTCGTCACATTTCTTTATGTGCTTGTACATAATTCTTCAATTAATTACTTTAAAATAATTATCAGAGAGACGTTCGAAATTTACAATTTTATACAGGGAGCGAGCAAACACGTGACTCGAGGGACCTTGACGTGCTTAGAATCAGCTGATTTGTGTGCGCATGTCATTTTGACAAGAACAATATCATGTTGACAAGACCAATGTTTTGACTTATTTTGATTTTTAACTGCTAAAATGTTATTATTTTTAATTACATGTGTTTTACTGCCTAAAAATTGTAAAATATTAACATTTTAGCAATTAAAAATGAAAATAAGTCAAAATATTGGTCTTGTCAAATTGACAATGTTTTTGTCAAAATGACATGCGCACACAAATCAGCTGATCACAAGCAAGTCAAGGTCGCTCGAGTCACTTGTCTACTCGTGCCCTATAGAGTTACAAACACAAACAAAAGTCTATACTACAATCGCTGAAATGAGAGAATGTGGAACTAAATCTTGAACCAAAACAAGTCATTCTATTTGTTCGGCTCAGAATTATTATTTTTTGACCAGTAGAATGACTTGTCTCCTTTCAAGAATTATAGTGTATTTCAGATAAGAATAGACTTGGTGGCACTGCGGGGCCAACCTGCTTTACACATATAAAACTAATGAATTATAGTTTTGTTTCGTGCATGACATACTTGCCAGCTCCAAACGTCAAAATTTTATCATTTTTAATTCTTTAGAAAATAAACAGTTAAAGTTGTTGCATAGATTATGAAGTCAAAATGGAAAAAAAATCATATACCTGCTTACATAACGCTATTGTAAACTTGGTTTGCTTTTTGACCAATCAAAAAGCTGGAATCGTAAACCCTATCTTACTCCTAAGTCTATTTTTATCTGAAATACAGTATAGTTCTTGTTTCAGTGAAAGGATTATAGTAGTTTTATAGGAATTGGCGAAACCATACAACTATATACCTTTTCTAAATGTATTTTATAAATGCTCAAATTGGTTTCAAAAAGCTGCAATTTTAATGTAAAATAATAGTCAATTTTATTTCAGAAATGATCAGAGACAATTTAATAAAATATTTTTTTCTGATTCGATACTTCATTTCAAGTAAGAAAATAGCGCTAGTTTAAAGAGGGATACAAATTATGTCCTTTGATTGGTCAGAATGTAAATCTAGTTCACAAAAACGAAAAAAAATTGTTTTAATTTTTAATATTCGAGTATTGTGCAATTTTACAGATAAAAATATTTATTATTGACAAAGTTTGGTTTCACGTATTTCTCAATCGCCATCTGCTATTTTCTAACGTGAAATAAGGTACGGCACGCTTATTGATGCTACAATGAGCCTAATTATAAATGATTTTTGGTGACATTTTGTTATTTGAGATTGGTAACACTGCATTAAATAAAATACATAAATCATAAAATTTTAGGCAACGGAAAACACATAAATACAACACTGTCACCAACTTAATCAATTTTATAAATTTAATGCACAAAAAGATAAAGAGCTCAGAGGAATTATGATTGTCATTATTGTGTGAAGAAGCCGGAATTCAAGACGAAAAGGCGGAGGATGTGGGTTCATCTCATTAACAAGAAAAGAAAACCAGAGGGCTATCGCTCACTTCGGTTCAGAGAAGCGCGAAGCAGAGCAGAGCAAAATATTCACACAGAAGAATTCCGGCGAGTCACCTCGTTGGTCTGCACTTCGCTGCTCCAAACTCCAAAGCGCGCGTCGCTCAAGTGTTCGACGGCAATAAGTCGAAATGGAAATTGTGAACTATGTATTATTATAATAATTATTTATCCAACAAGGGCGTAAAGTAATACTTTTTGGTCGAGTACGAAAAAAACACTATTTTACACACGTTGTATACATTTTTCCTACAACCGAAATGTTAGTTCTCTTTCTCTTAATACTGAGTGTACAAGCGTAAGCATCTTCAAATATTGTTAGAATGTTTAGCGAGCGCTCTTTCTCAACATAATAATTTACAAATTTTAACTTTAATATTTGAAAGAATCTCAGAGACTGGTGGATTAGTCTTCCAGAATTGTACAAATTGTACATTTAATATTAAAAATTAGGATTGGTTAGAACGCATTATACCAAAAAAATATATATTTTTAAGATTTAGTTTAGTACTTAATCTGTTAATAAAAATTATTACAATTATTTCATTTACAGTGTACATTATTTATTTATTGTCAATATTTCTAAATAAATTTTATTACTTTCATTATTATTTACTATCTAATTATCTACTTGACAGGTAAATTAACCATGTGTGTATGTTGCCTAACAACGCCTATTTTTTTTCACGTACTAGAGCTTGAAAAGTGACTTTTTACGAACTGTAAAGAGTGCGTAAAGTATATACATGGTGTCTCATTTTCGATGTTTTTTTAAGGTATCTCGGGTATTATTAATGATAGAGCAAAACCGTTTTCACGTTTCATAGTCAACTTTTCGAGAAAAGTTTAATAGTCACCACAGGAATTTTCGATCTTCTTTTGTTACTGAGCTACAGGCAAAAACTCGTTTTTCGCTCATTTTGAAAATATATCATATCTTATTTACTATAATAGTTAGAGACAAATAATTTTTACAAAACTTTTACCGTTTTTTAGATTAAGTAAAATGACGTAATTAGATTTTTTGAAAACTTAATTATTCTCGAGATATAACACAAACTTATTATTTTTTAAATAGAAACCTATATTGAAAATAATCTCTTTTTGCTTATTTTGCTTTTCAATGATATATTATTTATTATGATAGTTAGAGAAACATTGTTTCTACAAAAATTTTACCGTTTTTTAGATAGAATAAAATGGCATAATTAGATTTTTTGAAAACTTAATAATTCTCTAGATAAAGCACAAACTTATGATTTTTTAAATGGGAACCTATATTGAAAATAGTTTCGTCTTTTTGCTTATTTTATAAGCTTTTCAATGATTTATAACATTCTTTTGTTTTAAACATTAATAAAAGACGAATTATTTATTTATTGGGGCGAAAAAATAAAAAAATATTAAGAAACGAATGAAAAAATGTATTACAGATCATCATTTGTTTATTTTGATTCTACATATCTATTATGTTTTCAAAATTATTCTTAATCAACTGTTTTCGGGTTAGTTAAATTACTATTTGTCGAGGTTACAGTTGGCTTTGACACAATCCGAAAAAAATGGTTTAATATGCTTTTGAAATAAATAAATTGAAAAAATGAGTAAAACTGAAACAAATATTATTAGATGATGATCTGTAATATATTTTTTCATTTGTTTCTTAATAATTTTTAATTTTTTCACCCCAACAAATAAATAATTCATCTCATTCAAGTTTAAAACCAAAGAATCTAGACTTGTTATATATCATTGAAAAGCAAAATAAGCAAAAAGAGATTATTTTCAATATAGGTTTCTATTTAAAAAATAATAAGTTTGTGTTATATCTCGAGAATAATTAAGTTTTCAAAAAATCTAATTACGCCATTTTACTTAATCTAAAAAACGGTAAAAGTTTTGTAAGCTCAGAAACAAAAGAAGATCGAAAATTCCTGTGGTGACTATTAAACTTTTCTCGAAAAGTTAACCTTGCAATGTGCAAACGGTTTTGATTTATCGTTAATATTACCCGAGATACCTTTCTTGACTACTCTGTTTAACTTTCCCTTGTTGTACTACTGATGATGAGAACTTAGTTCTCAAAATACGTATTTAGTTTTTATTAAAATTAATTTTAAGGTTGTCTATTATTAATTTCTTACATTTTATATTTCCTTCCATGTGCATAGTTTTCAATTTTGAAGGGCCTCTAAAATATCGATTACCCGGACTTCGCTTTTTTTTCCTGAAAGGTCCTGAGTATAGGCACCGTGCGTGGAGAATTCATTACGTACCTAGTACTTCATTCGTTTCAAAAGAATGTAATGTGTTAATAATCGGTTTTACAACTTTCTTTGAACTGGCCTACGTACATTAGAATGGTTGCTATGTTACTTCTCCATACTGGCAATAATTACAATTAGAAACGCAATAATTGAGCAATACTTGGTGGCAATGAAGTGAGAATTTGCCCTGAGAAACTTATTTTATTACCAATGTTATGCACCTAAGACCAGAAAAATGTTTCAACATGCTTTTACCGACTACAGCAGTAAGTGAGGTAATAGGTAATGTGGGCGTTCTAGTAAATTTTAAAATGTTTGTGTTTCTATATCTATCTATCTCTCCATACTGGTGTTTTTTAAATTCTACTTAGCAGAAAACTACAAAATTTCTTGTTTAGATTAAATTTTCATAATTTCGATTTATTTATTTTTTTAGAAATATCGCTCAAGTGGAAATGTAACGAAGTTATGATACTGTTGTCGATTTATTTTATATTTTCATACTATTTTTATAAAGTAGTGCAGGCTGCAGGCTGTGTGTAACTGTTTATGATGTAATGGCCCGGGTTTGATTTCGACGTCAAACTTTTATTCTGTGTTTTTCTATAAACTGTTTCATCGTTACTCCAGTTGTTACTGTATAGTTTTTCACACAATTTGTAATATAAATTTATTCCTTGTAATTTTAAATTCACGTCAGAATTTTAAAACCAATCTTAGCTTATATAACTTACGATAGAATGGAATACTCTACCGATTTTCTAATAATACATAAAAAATCTGGGAGTGGGAGTATTGGTAAAAAAATTCAAAATACTCGTAGTATACTAAAAATGAATAGGCAGAAGACGCAAGACATCAATAATTAATATTACTAATTAAAACGTCACTTATTACTACGTTTACATGGGGTACTAATTTATTCTAGAAAATGCAATGCATGTTGCGTAACTTACTATAACGAGTGTTTTTTTTTTCAATGTACACAGGAGATTAACATGGGTTTTGCAAACTATTGCCCCCCGTTTTACTTACAACAATGATAGTGTTATCAATAGAAAGATAAAAAATATTATTATTATTCTTATTATTATTATTCTTATTATTATTATTATCAAATGATACCAAATACATGTAATTTGTCAGATATTTTATGCCTATAAATTATATATTAAATTTATTCAATTTCATATTAAAAGCAATAGCCATATCATTTGAACAAAAAGGTAAAAAAATATTTCATATTTTATGTGTCAAAATTTGTAACCTGTAACTTGCGCAAATTTTATTGTTATAATTTTATTAATTTAATATTTGTCAAGCATATTCTAATCTGTTATAAAATAACATAGTTAACTCTGACAGATAAAATGTCGAATATGTGATTATATTTTTGTCCAAAAATGCACACACACACACACACACACAACACACAGACAACACACACACACACACACACACACACATACGCATACACCTCCACCTACACATACACATACACATACACATACACATACACATACACATACACATACACATACACATACACATACACATACACATACACATACACATACACATACACATACACATACACATACACATACACATACACATACACATACACATACACATACACATACACATACACATACACATACACATACACATACACATACACATACACATACACATACACATACACATACACATACACATACACATACACATACACATACACATACACATACACATACACATACACATACACATACACATACACATACACATACACATACACATACACATACACATACACATACACATACACATACACATACACATACACATACACATACACATACACATACACATACACATACACATACACATACACATACACATACACATACACATACACATACACATACACATACACATACACATACACATACACATACACATACACATACACATACACATACACGTACACGTACACGTACACGTACACGTACACGTACACGTACACGTACACGTACACGTACACATACACATACACATACACGTACACACGTACACACGTACACACGTACACACGTACACACGTACACACGTACACACGTACACACGTACACACGTACACACGTACACACGTACACACGTACACACGTACACACGTACACACGTACACACGTACACACGTACACACGTACACACGTACACACGTACACACGTACACACGTACACACGTACACACGTACACACGTACGTACACACGTACACACGTACACACGTACACACGTACACACGTACACACGTACACACGTACACACGTACACACGTACACACGTACACACGTACACACGTACACACGTACACACGTACACACGTACACACGTACACACGTACACACGTACACACGTACACACGTACACACGTACACACGTACACACGTACACACGTACACACGTACACACGTACACACGTACACACGTACACACGTACACACGTGCACACGTGCACACGTACACACGTAAACACGTAAACACGTACTCACGTACACACGTACACATTCACACATATAAACTCACGCACGACGCTCGCACGCACGCCCGATCGCACGCACACACGCACATACACACACGCACGCAGGCACGCACCCACGCACACACACACACACACATTATAAAAATTGTAAAAACATGTTGACTCTAATTCGTGCTTATTCACTGAAACTCACCATCGAATTTTTGGACCGATAACGTTACCTCCTTCCTCTACGGTATGACGGGAGGTAAAAATAATATAAAAGACACGTTCCATAAGGTCTGTTATCCCACTCGTCGTTTGTTAAACATGGACTAGTACGTTAACATATTGCCTTGTGAAACTTGGTTTTAAATATACTAATCTTCAATAAAAATTCCCTTCAAGCTTCAAGCATATTATTGAATTCGTAATTTGAATGTTAATGTCACTTTTCTCTTTCTGTTAAACCGAAAGCGTTAATCATGCCAAATACCATGATTTGTAAGCCTCTAAGCCTAGTTTACAAATATATGTATAAAGAGAATTAAAAATTAATTTTAAATAAAACAGTTATTTTGAGGATCCGTTTTCTGTGTCACGCGGTATGTCTACAATTACTTTACGTTTTTGTTTTATAACTTACATTTTTCTCCAAATTTCCAAATTTTTTTCTTACTTCCTCTTCTTTTTCAAAATTAGCCCAAGCTTCCTCGATTTCTGCTTTAGTTTTAAATACTTGCAAGTTACTTTCAGAAGGAAGATAAGATGAAAAGGCAATATATAGTTGTCCCAATAATATAATTATCGTGGCTGTTGCATACTGAAACAATAAGATTGTAATATTGATATCGCTCATAACCTTGATTGCAATGTACTTCTTTACGCTGATGATACGAAGATATTTAAGAAAATTAACAGTGCCCTAGATTGCTCTATTTTACAACGTAATATTGAGTATATTATCGAGTAGTGAAATTGTAACAAATTGTACCGCAATATAAATAAATGCAAAGTAATGTCATTTACACGTAAAATGCAATCTATCACTTTTGATTACGCGATTGAATCACACTTACTCGTACGACTACACTTAAGGATTTAGGCGTCCTTTTTGATCCAAGTATAAATTTCAATGGCCATTTTGTAATTTCTGCAGCCAATTAAATGTTAGGTTTCTTGATCCGTAACTAAACATTTTACTAGTCTATATTTATTTTGTCTTTATTATGCCTTAGTTAGATTAAAGATTGAGTAGGCATGCTATTCTTATTTGGTACCAACATTACCAATGTTACAGGCTATTATAATAATCTGCACAACGGAAGTTCTTGAAATATCTTTGTTTAAACCATTTCAATTTACCCGCCTCAAGAAACTGAGTACATTATTTTATTAAATAAATTTAATTGTATCTTAATTAAGGATAAACATACAATAATCTGTATTGTAAACTTCCTTAAAAACGTTATAAATAACAAAATTGACATCCCGCAATTGTTAATGAAACTTCATTTTCTAGTGTCACGCACATTCTCTCGTTTTTTTTATTTACTTTTATGTAAATCCAATATTTTATTGAAGTCTCCCATATACAAGCATGTTATTTTGTTTGTATGTGTCCTTGTATTGGGCTCTGCCTGTTTAAGTTTAGTGGACCGTTGAAAATTAGTTTGGTGGTCAAATAATAAAAAAAAAATCTGATGTGGCCAGCACATTACCTTCCGTCAATTCTATGTATTTTGTACAAATTTCATACGGAAAGTTCCTTGCTAAATTTAATATTCTATTTCTTGTACATTACCTTCCGGCAGTTGCATGTATTTTATGCAAATTTCATACAGAAAATTATTATTTTGTGACGTTTTCTATATACAGTGTAATGTATCTACAGAAATAAAATATTTATTATTGTTATTATTTCTTGTATATTACTTTAAAGCAGTTGTATGTATTTTATACAAATTCCATACAGAGAGCAAAAGATCCTATATTTGCAGTAAAATTATAAGACAGACACACTATGTCAATTTCACTTGACACTGACATCTTTCAATCAGAATTTTCTTAATATAGTAGCTGTTTCCATAGCTATGGCTACTTTATGAAATTTAATTTCTTTATAATTTTTTAACTCTATATCCATTTAATATTAAATATAAAATGCAGTCAAATCGTATAGAGAATAAAATATTCTTTAATATTTATAATAACATCAAATGTGAAAAAATTATATTTAACATAGGTTTTTCAAGGAAAACTGTTTAAATCTGCAAATGATGGTACTTCCGGTTGACCAATTGTAACCAAAATCTAATCAGCTCTTCATATGGATGTAACGAAGAAGTATACGAAAAAATTATAATTTTTGTAACTGTAGTATTAGAGTTATCGCAGACGAAAATTTTGTCACACAGACACACACACACACACACACACACACACACACACACACACACACACATACACACACACACACACATCCACACACACACACACATCCACACACACATCCACACACACACACACACACACATACACACACACACACACACACACACACACACACACACACACACACACACACACACACACACACACACACACACACACACACACACACACACACACACACACACACACACACACACACACACACACACACACACACACACACACACACACACACACACACACACACACACACACACACACACACACACACACACACACACACACACACACACACACACACACACACACACACACACACACACACACACACACACACACACACACACACACACACACACACACACACACACACACACACACACACACACACACACACACACACACACACACACACACACACACACACACACACACACACACACACACACACACACACACACACACACACACACACACACACACACACACACACACACACACACACACACACACACACACACACACACACACACACACACACACACACACACACACACACACACACACACACACACACACACACACACACACACACACACACACACACACACACACACACACACACACACACACACACACACACACACACACACACACACACACACACACACACACACACACACACACACACACACACACACACACACACACACACACACACACACACACACACACACACACACACACACACACACACACACACACACACACACACACACACACACACACACACACACACACACACACACACACACACACACACACACACACACACACACACACACACACACACACACACACACACACACACACACACACACACACACACACACACACACACACACACACACACACACACACACACACACACACACACACACACACACACACACACACACACACACACACACACACACACACACACACACACACACACACACACACACACACACACACACACACACACACACACACACACACACACACACACACACACACACACACACACACACACACACACACACACACACACACACACACACACACACACACACACACACACACACACACACACACACACACACACACACACACACACACACACACACACACACACACACACACACACACACACACACACACACACACACACACACACACACACACACACACACACACACACACACACACACACACACACACACACACACACACACACACACACACACACACACACACACACACACACACACACACACACACACACACACACACACACACACACACACACACACACACACACACACACACACACACACACACACACACACACACACACACACACACACACACACACACACACACACACACACACACACACACACACACACACACACACACACACACACACACACACACACACACACACACACACACACACACACACACACACACACACACACACACACACACACACACACACACACACACACACACACACACACACACACACACACACACACACACACACACACACACACACACACACACACACACACACACACACACACACACACACACACACACACACACACACACACACACACACACACACACACACACACACACACACACACACACACACACACACACACACACACACACATACAGACATCATCGTAAAAATAGTAAATTCGTATTCTAGGGACTCTAAAACGTGCTTATTGATTAAAAACTCATCATCGAATTTTTTAACCAAAGACAATATCTTCCTTACCTAAAGGTGACGGAAGGTAAAAAGAAGTTAGCCATTCGATGTTAATTCTTTACCAGAATAGTGGGCTTGCTCCACTATTTCAATAATGATACTCAATACATACCATTATTGATCTTCGAAGTTGAAGTAATTGTACTATAAATATACCATTTAATATCATGATATAGGTTTGCATTT
Organism: Harpalus rubripes; assembly: GCA_963082715.1. Taxonomy (NCBI): domain Eukaryota; kingdom Metazoa; phylum Arthropoda; class Insecta; order Coleoptera; family Carabidae; genus Harpalus; species Harpalus rubripes. Next base: position 25,858,325 of record OY720452.1, on the reverse strand, counting down.
TTATTACAGATGTTAACTTGTGAACGAGTCTTGTGTGACTGACGACAATTTGTCACTCAAACAACCTCCAATAAGTTAACAAAAAATCTCTATAGATTGCAGTAGGAAACATGTTGGTAGAGTTCACCCGGTAAATTTTAAATTACTATATTATTTAAAATAGTATAATATAAACTATAGAAATGATCTAAATCTGTTCTAAAAGTAATACTATTTTTATCAATTTGTATATGTAACATTTCTAAAAATAACCTTTTTCTATACTTTTGTTCTATTTCCAATATTTTAACATTATTAAAGTCAAACTTATGTCCCAAATTCATGTGATGTGTAACTAATGCTGTATTATCTTTTTTATTTGCTTTGTATTTACAATCATAAATATGTTGTTTTAATCTGTTATTAAGATATTGTTTACTCTGGCTCACATAAGTGCCACTGCAATCTGTACAATTTATTTTATAAACAATGTTTGATTGAAACTTATCTGGTACCTTATCTTTTAATTTACTAAACAATTTGTCAACCTTTTTTGTATTATAAAATGCTATTTTTATATTATATGATTCTAGGATTTTACTTAGATTTTCTGACAGATTTGAAATGTATGGTAATTTATAATATATTATATTGTTATACTTATTTAAATTGTTTACGACAAAATCATTCTGTATATCGTTATGGAGAATGCACCAAAAGAATAAATATACAGTATCTAAATTTCTAAATATTATTTGTGAATTTATATTATTCGAATTTGCCGACTAATCACAAAGCTATTTACTTATTTTCAAATTGTTTCAAATATTTGATTACGCTACCTTTGGTATATGAGTAATATGTATATAATCCATTTACGAAAACGAGAGATTTTTGAATTAATTTCCCAAAAGAGATAAGTCATTCTATTGGTTCCGCTCGAAAATGATGCCCTTAATAGAATGACTTGTTTCTGTTCGCGAATTAGTTCCAAATTATCTCGCTATCGTAAATGGATTATAGGAATACTATGAGTAAGTTTATATCGACGTCCTTAATCGGATTTAAGTGGATTTAGTATTAGAAATCGTATAAGAAAACGATGTGCATTGGATTTAGAATCGAATTCTAAATCGACTTTGCCAACGAGATTTATACATAAATCCGATTTACTTTCGCGAGATAAACAGCAATTTAACAGAAAATTCAATAGTAGGTACTGTACTTAAACAATAAAAAAAATTATTCATCTTTTATGATTTGACAGTTAATATGTGTCAACGTTGTGTCAACGATAAGTTAGAAGAGCAATGAGAAATCCGTGGGCGCAACAAGAAACAATATTTTTGAAATTACTCCTGGAAAGAATAATAATTGATAACTAAGTAAATGTTAGATAAAAATCTAAGCAAATGTCAAGTCAAAGTGGTTAATAGTCAAAATTAATACTAGTCAATAGAATGCGACACTAACGTAATTTTATGGAACTAAATTAATGGCGGCCAATAAGACATGTCACATATGTAAACGTCAAGAACCATCGTTTCGTTTACTAGAAAAATAAGTTCTCAAACTTTGATTGTGTAATTTCTTTTGAAAATGTTCGAAAAATAAACGAATTAAATTAAATTAACATAATGTAAACCAAAAAGTGCCGTATTAAAGGGTTTACGAGTGTAACAAAAATTCAATTTATCCCTGCAGATTGCAATTCCAAGTGAATATTTTCGTAAATCCAATTACCCCACAACTAGTATGTTTGTGTTTTAATAATTGATTCGACTAAACAAACTTAAAAACTTTGTTGTTGTGAACTGTTAACAATATTTTGGGTCAGAAAGCGCTAATTCAAGATATAAATCTGACATGCCCTACTGGCCGCCATGACAGGTGCGCTTACAGAGCCCCGAACGGATTCTGCGGGTCTCAATAAAGTTCTACGCATTCTATGATGCTATGCCAACAATGTTTGTAATAAATCCAATTAAATCAACAATAAATTCGATTGTGTATGATCGCTTTAAATTTTTCTGGTATAAACAGTCAAGATTTAGGATTTATTTAAATCCGATTTGATTAGAAATCCGATTAAGGACTTCGATATAAACTTAAAAATTTGAAAAGAAAAATGATGTCGTCTCTCTCATATGACAAATCAATGATAACCTTTAAATGTAAATATTTATGAAATGAGGAGAATCTGAAAGAACTTTAAATCGAAATCATAAATTATGTGAATGAAATATATTTCACAAAAGTTAAAAATATCTACGCATAATTGGTATTTCACAAAATAGGGAGGTAAGGCAGCTGCTTAGTGATGTAAGGGAGCTACTTTTGCCCTGTCATCAATAGAGACCGATTGGATACCTCTTCGGTAAGATGAACATACGTACATTTGGTATGACTAGCGAATGAAAGTCACGTTTAAATTATTTTACAGATGCGGTTTCTTTTCACATTCAGGTATGGTAATTTTGCAAGTACCCATTCAAAAAATGGACTAGGATATCCTAGAAATAGATGGGTGACTGCGGTACCTGCAAGATAAGCAAGATAAGCAGAATAACAAGACAAGGATGCTTTTATAATATTTCATCATTCACAGTCATCCATCTATTTTGGAAAAAATATGCTAATGTATTTATAGGATTTCCTTCAGTATTTGAATGGGTACTTGCAAACATTCTAATACTTGAATTTGAAAAGAAACCACATCTATAAAATAATTTAAACGTCAACTTTCATTCGCTAGTTGTATTAAACCTAGAAAATAGTTATTTATGCAATAAGAGTGTATCACAAGCTTTTTAACATGAGATCAAGTATTCTGTGACGAGGCTTGCCTATATATTAAAAGTAGGTTCTTTAATGTTTGTTTCTAGGGTTAAAAATGTCATTTTATGACACTACTGTTAATACTGACACATTATTGTTACTTTTAACACTAGTGTTAAAAGCGAATGAGTTACCTTGGTAATGAAAAATGGAACAAAAAATCGACATTTTTGGCATATGTCAAACAATGATTAGAAATACAAATTTAAATGAAAAAATAATGTATAATATACGTGTTAAAAGTAATTTTATTAAATAAATTGTGACCTTTAACACTTTAACAAATAGTATATTAAGTATTAAGTATTAAGGACGGTAAGAACAGTTTTCCAATCGAAAATAATGTTTGGAAACTGAGCTAAGTGACTTTTGTCTGAGATCGGCAATTCGTTAACGTTCGTGATACTTATAACATTTTTACATGATCAGCGCACAAAATTTTAAAATAATAAGTTTTGAAAATTATCTTTACATATTAGAAATTTTTGCTTGTCATTTTTACCTTCCGTCACCTTTAGGTAAGGAAGGTATTGTCTTTGGTCAAAAAATTCGGTGGTGCGTTTTTGATGAATAAGCACGTTTTAGGGTCCCTAACACGATTTTACAATTTTTACGATGATGTCTGTATGTATGTATGTATGTATGTATGTGTGTGTGTGTGTGTGTGCGTGTGTGTGTGTGTGTGTGTGTGTGTGTGTGTGTATGTGTGTCTGTGTGTGTGTGTGTGTAACAAAATTTTCGTCTACGATAACTTCCATACTACAAATCGAAAAATTATAATTCTTTCGTATTCCTATTCGTTACATCCATGTGAAGAGCTGATTAGATTTTGGTTAGAATTAGTCAACCGGAAGTACCCTCATATGAAGATTTTAACAGTTTTTCTTGAAAAAACGTAAATATCATTTTTTCACATTTGATGTTATTATAAATAATAAAGAATATTTTATTCTTAATGCGATTTGAATGCATTTTATATTTCATATTAAATGGATATAGCGTTAAAAAATTATAAAGAAATTAAATATCATATATTAGCTAGCTATGCTATAACTCTGGAAACAGCTGATGTATTAAGAAAATTTTGATTGAAAGGTGTCTGTGTCAAGTGCAGTTAACAGTATGTATGTGTTATAATTTTACTGGAAATACAAGATCTTTTGCTTTCTGTATGGAATTTGTAACTGACGGAAGGTAATGTGCTGGCCACATCATATTTTTTAACTAAGTTTTGATCTTTGTTTTTATTTTCTTACTGTCTCGCCTCCGAACGGTAAGCGATTCACATTACTTACTGATCAGTAATTTGTAAATAAAACCTACTACCTTAGAAACACTATCGGTAAACATTAAAAAAAACAGATCGTGCAAAACTAACTATTATATACCGGGTGGCGCGCTAAAGACGGTCCACCCTTAATAATTTTTTATTTATAATTATTTTTTAATTTTCTTTATATATTTGTAAACTAGGCGTAGGGACCGGAAGTGACATAACTTTCATATGTCAAATGGGCGCGCTATATATTTGGAATCTACGTAAAATTCAACGATATGTTTAATTGCATTTTTAATAAAGAAATTACAAAAACGTAGGTAATAGAAAATTATGAATAATTAACCTGGCGAGCCATAACAATTAGGCTGTGACAACAAACTGATCATTTTTTTGTAACAAAATATAGAATCTTACAAAAATAACTTACTATTTAACCAATTAACTTAAATATTACTTAATATTATCTCAACTGCTTTCACAGCCTGCCTTATATCATAACTTACCTGATTAATTATGCATAATTTTCTATTACGTTCTTGTAATTTATTTCTTCAATAATAATGCACTTCAAGCATATTCAAATATATAAAACATATAGGGTGTCCCATTTGAAATATGTAAGTTAATGACACTTCCGGTTAATTTGGAAGCGCTACCAACCTGCCAAATACCATGAATTATAAGCCCCTACGCCTAGTTTACAAATATATAAAAAATAAATAAAAAATCATTATAAATAAAAAATTATTAAGGGTGGGCCGTCTTAAGCGCGCCACCCGGTATATAATAGTTTTGCACGATCTGTTTTCTTTTTTTAAATGTTTACAGATAGTGTTTCCAAGGCAGTAGGTTTTATTTACAAATTACTGATCAGTAAGTAATGTGAATCACTTACGGTTCATGAGGCGAGACGGTAAGAAAATAAAAACAAAGAACAAAACAAACTTTACAAATGACAAGTAAAATTTTTTAATATGTCAAGATAATTTTCAAAACTTTTTTTTGTGCGTTGATCATGTAAAAATGTTATAAGCATCACGAACGTTAACGAATTACCGATCTCAGACAAAAATCACTTATCTCAGTTCCCAAACATTATCTTCGATTGGAAAACTGCCCTTACCATTCTTAATACTTAATATTTATGATATGTGTTAAAAGTGACATTTTATTTAATAAAATTACTTTTTTGTGCAACCGGACGCGAAGTAAGCATTTCGCAGCCGCAATACAGCCTGCGAAATTGGATTTCGCGACCGTTGTCATAGTAGCGGCCTCGAAATTAGGTAAACAATCACTTTGATACTTGAGAATTATATGGTTTTGTTTATCAAATGACAATCCCAAAGCCACCTTGAAAGCTAACTTTCTATTTACAATAAAATAAAAAATAAATCAGTTTAAAATTAAGAAAATTTGTAATTACATATTTTTTTACGGTTGCACAAAAAATATTGTGTACACCTTGACCGCGAAATCCTTTAGCGCCCTCGGGATTGTCTTGCCTCGGCCGCAAGCGGCCTCGGCGACAATTTTTCTCTCGGTACGCTAAAGAGTGATTTCGCGGCCTTGATATACAAATAACTATTAGAGTAAGATCCCAGGGCCCCCAGACGTAACTTATTTTCTCAAAGATGAAATGTGTGGAATAGAGTAGTATTCCACACATTACATTGGACGCACGCATACCTGCTAAGTTGGGTAGACGGCCAATTTACAGGTACCAGGTGCGAAAGGTAAGCAAAAATTGGACTTACTTCACTTAAATTCTGAAAGCTGATTTTTATGTATGGCTTATAGAATATTAGTACAAAATAATATTCAACACTCCCAGACACTTCCGGTCGGCCTTAACTTCCGACAGACGCTTTAAAGCTCACACAAAAATACATGAACTTTACTTATTTTCTGATGCTTGATTTTTAAATATGTTACTTAGGGGACTATTTCAAACTTATATGTACACAGCCAGACAAATGCTAAGGGCCAAACATCCCCCCAGACACAAAAAACATTCTGCTATGAGTATGAGCGCGGGTGACTATACACGCGTTTCAGAGCGAGCGAGATAGCCATGTAATCTGATTTCCCCCTCTTAAACTTACAGTTTGCTCTACTCTACTGTGTGTTTGCACTGTAGTGGTACAAAAAATATTTTGTGGAATTTTTAGTCCACAATTTTTAATTTTTGACTTATTGTTCAATAAATTTTATCAAAAAGTCAACATTTTTTTGTATCGCTTGGGATTATTATATTGAGTTTGTAAGAGCATAGATGTTAATTTAGGAAATAAATATAGTTTAAAAGTAATTTTTTTCATTAAATAAAAATTTATTGGTAATTTATTTTTAAAAAAATCAAAAAAATATTTACTGAGAAGTTATTTATTACAAAACAGATAGTAATTAAGTATAAACTTTCTATTGACGTTAATTATTTATTAATAAATAACTTCTTATTTTGAATAATTAAAAAATTTATTTCTTTAACAAATGCTTTTAGTATTTTATTTTCTAAATTATGTAGCAAAATTTCCTATTATTTCTTCTGAATTTACGTCTTTTTCTTCAAATAACTCCATAAAATATCTATGAAGATATGTTAGAAAGAAACAACGTCCTTTTTCGATCACATTTTCTTGAATAAAAGCACACATTTCCTCAAAAGCAGCTTGATGATGTCGACGAACATCATGCCAATGAGTTTAGTAGTAGCAAATCAAGTTAAGGCCGACCGGAAGTGTCTGGGAGTGTTGAATATTATTTTGTACTAATATTCTATAAGCCATACATAAAAATCAGCTTTCAGAATTTAAGTGAAGTAATTCCAATTTTTGCTTACCTTTCGCACCTGGTACCTGTAAATTCGCCGTCTACTCAACTTAGCAGGTATGCGTGCGTCCAATGTAATGTGTGGAATACTACTCTATTCCACACATTTCATCTTTGAGAAAATAAGTTACGTCTGGGGGCCCTGGGATCTTGGACTATATTAAGGGTGCGGTCCGAATCATGCTATCATAGCTTACAGTGCTCAGACTGCTCACAGCTGGTCCGAATTGAATAAGCGCGCTGACGACTGTGAAGGCGATAACGATTCGGACCGTTCGTAAGCGTTCTTATTTCTTGCTTGTCATTTGTGAGTTTAACCTCGTACAATTCATTAGTTTCCTCTAAAAAAAACCTTTACTGCGTTAACAACTTCATCTTAACACATAATTTCATTATTTCAGCAAGCACTGGCGTAAACAACATCAAACGTACGTACAGCGCTTATACTGCCTATCCTCTTGGGCGTGAGCACTGTTAGCATGAGATGATGACGTCACCTCTGACGTCATACACCTCACAGCGCAAACTTTGAGCGTTGTAAGCATGATTCGGACCAGCTGTTAGCGCGCTGTCGGTACTCAAAGCGTGATTCGGACCGCACCCTAACACGTATATCATACATTATTTTTTTCATTTAAATTTGTATTTCTAATAATTGTTTGACATATGCCAGATGTGTCGATTTTTTGTTCCGAAAAATAATTATAAATAAAAAAGTTATAAAGCGCGCCACCCGGTACAATATGCTAGCAATACTAAATATGTATTTATTTAAATGAGTAAAAATTAAATGACGGAGGTAATGTGCTGCACATATTACATTTTAATTCCTATTAATTCAAATTTCATTCTTAAAATGTATAGGTAGTTTTGATTAGTTTTATAATGTTTATTTGAACAATTTTTAGATTTCTGATTTTTGTGTTATTTATATGTAAGTTCGAGAAATACGATACTGTTATAAAAAAACTCATAAACAACTTGATTTTAAATAAATTTGTTATATGTCAGAATGACATTGGGCGGTTAGATCGATGCGTTTTTTTTTTTACATAAGATATACAAATCGCGAACACAATATAGTTCAAGCAAGTCGTTGAAGCTGGACATAGCCATAGTATTAATTGAGAATTGTAAAATTTATAAAATTAAACGAAACTTACACAATAAAATAACTAAAATTTGCAAACCAATTTTCAGATTAATCATTATCAATTATTCCAAATACTTATACAACATACTATATTTTATTTATGAATCCAATCAGGTTATACATACTACATTTTTACGAAATATCTACATATTTAACGTTTCTGTAATTTTGACATATAACCAAATTAATAACGTATGATGTCATTTCAATGACATTTTGCATATCAAAAATAATTTTACATAGACTTTCCTCTCGCATCCCATAAGCATACAAATCCAAAAAGAATTTATAAGAAATAATTATTTTTTATTATATCTGACCTTATTATTACATTTTTGTTATTTCATTTATTAATTTGAAATACAATGCATGGTATTATTTAAAAGTTACATACAAGGACCTGGACGAACCGAATCTAACCTAAAGGCTGAATCCTTCCATCATTCGTATACTGGTAACAACATAAGTACCAATTACACATTTGAAGACATGTAAGAAAATACGAAGAAATCTGAAAATACAAATTATATCTTTTTATTTTGAATTTTTCATTGCAATAATATTACGCTGTAAAATTGTTCAATTATAGATGCTCTTCTAGAAAGTTCAATAAACTGAATTAAATTGTGCAATAATTTAGTTTATTAGAAATCGTCACTAAAGTGCCCAAAATTCGTCATTAAATCATCAGATATCGGTACTAAAGTAATCCATTATACGATGATTTCATGCAAATGCAGTGATGCCAACCTGATGATAATTCTTGTACATGCAAGAGAATTTGGACAGATGTACGATGTGCAAAAATAAATTTGTATGTAAAATGACAAATATTTATGTACAAAAAGAACAAACTAAATAATTCTGACAAAGAAGTGTAAGATAAATGCACATAATTTTAAGTGCAACACAGAGTATCAGATTGACAGATATACAAAAAACATAACCTATAAAAATAAATATTCCTTTCATACTCATAATTTTTCGATTCAAATAAAATTTAATATGCACCTCGACACTGAAGTTCCTTTTTAACACTCATATGGTTTATTTTCCTTGGCCTGCCTCGGCAAATAAATACTACATTCGTGATGAAATATAGAACATCAGTGCCCTGGTACACAAATAACTATTATTCTTTAAAGAATAATCCGGGAACGAGAACAAGAACGTGGACGATAAAGGAGATTTTGTCAACACAAACATGAAAACTTTTATTTGGTGATAAAATTGTCTGAAATATACAGGACAGGAAACATGTAAAACCGGGCCTAGAGATGCTCCATTACATGACACAGGTGTGTATACTATTTTATTCACAATAAATTATTAATCATTGAGTTTTATACATTCGTTTTATTAATACTTTTTGCCAGTTTTTCTATAAGTTTAATCTACTTTAACATATGTCAATGTTGCTGGGTAACGACAAAATTGATTCTGTCAATTAAGTTACCATAACTTGTTTTGAAGGTATACCGTTTTCTCAATTATTATAATTTACTAATTTATTATGTACTGTTAAGTTATTTGTTAAATAAAGCGTTGTTTTTATCAAGGATATTTTTATTACAATTTGACTTGTCAAAATGACAAAGACATTTTATCTGTTGGAAAATGATATACCGTGTGTCTGTCATAAAGGTGTACATAGGAGATTAACTTGGGAAATAAGTTTTTTTAGAATTTCCAGCTCGCCTAATTATTTTATGCACAAACGCGTCAAATAAAAGTTATAGGGCATAAAATTCTGCATCTAAATTAGAATTTAGATGCTTTGTAACGACAGAAATTAAATATGAAAATATCGAAAAGTACGTTGAAAATATCAACTGTCACAACGCAAGTAAATAACCTGTTTGAAGTTTCTGACAATTAGATTTGAAAAAACATCGTTAATTATGGGAATAATAGAAATATTATACTGAAAAAATAATAAAAAATATATCATCACGGCTTATTACCCATTGCTGAGTGTGCCAATCTGCTTTGTACACAGATTTCGGTAATGATGAAATATTTGACCGTGCGGGCACTGGAAGTTAAAAAATAGAGTTTTGTTTAAATAATATGAATTTATTAAAAATTCTATATTGCTTAACCAGATTATGTATGATGCTGTGATGTATTCCCAATTCATTTCCAATAAATCTAGTACTACAGAAGGGGTTTACACTTATTCCTAAAACTCTTTCTTCCAGTAACGCACGTTTTCCTGCTCTTCCTAAATTTTGATTACGCGGCTAACGTATATTTTTGAAGACAGATTAGCAGTCGTTTCAAATTTTATCACGAATTTAGCAATTATGAAAACACGCTCTTCATTAGTATAAATATTCATTTTTTAATAATTTCAGACAAAACTAGAGCCAAAAACTAATTGTCAGAAACGTCAAACAAGTTAACTAACGTTGTGACAGATCAAACGTCACGCATTTATTTATTTTTTTATCTAATTCCATGGCTATCGATATTTTCAACATAATTTTCGACATTTTCATATTTAATTTGTGTCGTTATAAAGCAGGTAATTCTGTTCATTAATATAGATGCAGAATTTTGTGCCCTAAAACTTTTATTTGACGCGTTTTTGCGTAAAATAAATAGGCGAGCAGGAAATTCTAAAAAACTGATTTCCTATGTTAATCTCCTATGTACACCTTTAATACTATGTTCCGTAAATCAATCAAAAAACCAGTATCTTGATTCCGGGTACACCATGGTTCCTGAATATTTTCATCTATTTCGGGACAGATTGATATTGCATCATATGACACACAACCTAACAAAAATAAAAATTAACCAAATGAATAATAATGTTGAATAAAAATTACACAATCAACAATATATCAAATAATGTTTTCATACTTATATCTATAATAATTATTAGAAATACCACTAAACATGCGATTTAGAAATTTGACATTGACGGATATCGTTTGATTTTGTTATGATGATGTTTGAAAGTAGCGGTAGTGGAGGTAAAAAAACCAGGATTATTTCGTGGTTGCCGTGGTCCGACTTTTTACAAACTTTTTTCAGGAACCGCGTTCCAAATAGAAACCGGTAAATAATTTCAGGACTTACGGAACACAAAACCGTACATCGGGTCGAACCGATTGCGTAACGAAACATACTATAAGATACACACACGGTATAGCTAGCCGGATAAATGACATTTGGCTAGCCGGAAAAGTCCTTTCCAGCTAGCTGGGAAGTTAAGTAAACAGTTAATCATTTCCCAACTGTCTGGTAGGTCAAAAACGCAGTTATTACTTACTAACCGTTTTTATTTGTTTGTTTTTTCTAAAACATGAATTTTTTATGAAAATATTTGTTTGGCAGCTAAAAAGGGAGGTTGCAAGAGTTCTCGTTCTCGTTACCAGCATTGTGCACCAGCAGCGCAGTAATACTAGGTGTCTTACGTCGACCGACATCCGACAAATAGGAGATAAATATATATGACATCAGTTAATTGTGAATAGTATCTCCCCAATGCCAGATAGTAAGTTGGAAAATTGTGTACTTATTGGGGGATACTAATTTTATGGATTACAGTGCAAACTACTAAATTTGAATGTGTAATGTCAGAAAAAATTAAGAAATTTGTACAATTTCCAGGATTGAAAAATAGTTACCGAGGAATAGCTTAAATAGCATAATGGTAGCGTGTGTACTTGGTAATAAACAAAACTCGGAGAGACTGGTTTCGAAACCACCTAGCAGCAAAATTTGACTTTTTAACTTTTACTTCTCAGAATAAATTTTATTGTTAATAATTTTTTAATTTTTATTGTAATTTAATAAAATGGGATCTCGTGACCGCGTGCCTGAGTGTCAGATCGCGAATCTGGGGAACCGGGTTCGCTTCCGACCGAAGCCAAATATGATTCTTTATTTTATTTATGTGTCAACAGCTTCTTCGGCCGATGTAAAATATAAACCCCGTATAACTTATCCTTGAAATGTGGAAATAAAAAGAAATAATTAGGTGCCAGATCTGGATTATATGGAGAATGACCCATTATTTCAATGTTTTGGGCATTCAAATAATCAGTCGTTCTAATAGCAGTGTGCGGTTGAGTGTTATATTGATGCAAGATAATCCTTCCGCTTGGACGTCTTTCGCGAACATTTTGGAAAACTTGAGGCAAACTAACTGTAATGTACCAACTTTAATAATGTTGTACACTAAATGATACAATCCATAAGCGATCTAGTGTAGATCTACACCAGCTCACACGGTTTCCTTTTTGAAATGTAATCAAATTGTGGGAAATCCAACGAGAATAAAGCTTACGTACTATCAAATGTTTGTGTAAAATGGTGTCAATTGCTTTCACACCAATCTTTAAAGTTGCTTGAATACTCCTTACAGTAACATGCTGATCCTCTTTGATTACGTTCCGAACAAGACATTTAAGGAAAGTCGACCACGTTGAAATTAATTATATCGCCGCTTTACGGTAGCAAAGGAACATGACTTGTCACCAAACACTCAGTGGATTTCCTCAAAATATTCTTTAGGCTTAAGTCATGATTGAAATTGTAAAAAATCCCAGCTCGGTAATGCTCTTTGCTCAATTCCATGATTTCTGGGTAAAGGATTACTCTGAAATTATGTATTTAAACAACATTCAATTATATTTGACAAGCGTCACTATAATGAAACTTGTAAACAACTAGATTAAAATGTCAAACAATTTTTTTCCAAAATATCATAGCCTGCCAGATAGGCTTAACGGACAGAGAATAGCCCTTGTATTTCATTAAAAGTAAAAGAATTAAAAACATATTAATAATAAAAATTATTTTGAATAGGAAAAATTATAAATTATATTTTGCTGCTGGCTCGTTCCGAACCTAGTCTCTCCGAGCTTTGTTTATTAACAAACTTGTACACTACCACTATACTATTTATACTGTTACTTAGTAACCATTTTATCTGGTATATGAACAATAATCCTGCAATTGTCCAACTTTCAGTATCAAAAGTTGTACTTATCACAAAATTATGCAAAATATCAAATGCTGGCATACAGGCGTATACATACATATAATTAACACATGTGTTAATCGATTAATTAATAAACTCAAGAATTAACACGTTCGCTGCACTCTCGCGTTAAAATGTCTATATTATTAATCATCCTTATTAACACATTTGTTAGTTATTTTTACTGAACAATATTACTGCACAATATTATGCTGTAATATCTAGATGATGCCTATTTTTTTAAATAATAAATGTTACGAAGATCCTCTACAATAGGCCCATCCAAGTCTATGGTTTTGTAGAAATTATATATTGCATATGAATTATGAATACAAATAAATGAAAATAAAATTAAAATTCTTACATTTTTGTATTTTTATATCCATAATAGCGCAATTAAAAAATTTCATGTCAACTATAATGACGCCGACGTCACTACAGTTCAAATAAAGAAACGACTGACATGTGATATCTAAAACGCGCCAAAAATTTAATACTTATTTTATCCGTTAATAAGCGTAATTTCAAGGACTACCAACATAAAATAATAAAAAAAAAACCTTAGATGGACCCATTAAGTTGTATAGCAAAATATATTTTTAATTCTCTAACCTCTATACAAACAACAAATATTAGTATGATAAAAGTTCTGTATGTCCATGGAATAAATTTCGAAATATAGACATCAAGACACCCTCTGTGATATGCCCATTCTTTGGTGCAAGTAACTACATGCTTTCTACAACACGATGATGGAAGCTCGGTTTCGGTTGAATTGTAGTCTTCATATGAATTGAGTCCACAACAGCGAAACTTCAACGAAAAAAATACAAATTAAAATTGGAGAGATCAGAATTACATATAAACATGTGAAGGACTAAAAAGTTCGGGGTCTAATAATGAAGAACAGTTTTCAGAGGAAAACATAGTTTAGTCACAATCATTATACAGAGTGATCAAAAATGGATGAAGTGTGCCGCTTACATAGCGTTTTTCATTTATATATTTAGTGTGCACTTTTTTGCACTGAGTGCATAAATTGTTTTCCATTTATTTTATCAGTGTGCACTAACTGAGTTTTACGTGTTCCATTTATACTTTTCGAGTGAATAGAACCTTACTCAGTGCGCATTTTCTTTTTCTTGTTGTAACAACAACTAGTACCGGGCATGACGTGATTGCCTGCACTGAGTGCAAAAGTAAATATATGTATAAATGGAAAAAGCTATCATGACAGCATTACTAATTCTATGGACGCACCTTTCGAATTTTGCAAGCTGGCATAAGAATAATCCCAAGAACCGTCTTCTTTATGTTCACCCGAACGAAAATATGCTTCAAGAAGAAATCTGTCACGCACTTTATTAAAAGCCATAATGTAATGAGATTAAAGATTTTTCACGAAGGTATCCGAAACAAATATCAAATAAATCAACGTATGGCAATCATATTAAACAAATGTTATGTATTTGTCATCATCTGTAATATGTCGAATATAATTTTGATGAATTATGGAATATTGGAATAGAATTTTGACATTATTCTTGAACAAAAGTGACCACGTGACTTTTTTGTTTTGGTTCGATAAAGAAACACTTTCAGCACTTGGCCTACATATAACTATTACGCACAACCGAATTAAAATTGTTTGTTTACATCTTAGTTACCATGACGGAAACTGAAAGATTACATCCTGCGGGCGGTAAAGCAGCACACGCGGGCGGTAAAGTACAGCACAGTAAAGCAAAACGTCAAAATTACAATTGAAAACATAATCAACACACTTATTTAAAAAAAATCAGTTTCGTTAAATCTTCACTTGCTTTTTTTAAAATTGCTAGACTAATTTCTACAGAAATAGCCTTTAAGCTTGATATTTAAAAAAAAATCACATAACCAAATACAGTTGAACTTCAGTAAGTCGAACTTCGATAACTCGTATTTTCGATAACTCGAATCAAACTGGTTGGCAATAGCGCCAAGAGTGAGAATTATGGGTAATTTTTACTTGATAACTCGAACTTCGATTACTCGAATATCTTTATTCGAACAGAATATTTGGCGCCAGCTTCAATAAGTCGAATTCTGGGGGAAATCCCCTAATTACGTGATTTTGTAACAGGTGTTTTTATAACATGATGATGGAGGCAGTTCGGTTTCTGCACTACTGAAGTTCAAACATATGCTTTGTTAATTAAAGACATCCAACAAAAATTAAAATTTATCAAACTTGCTTTCTTTTCCCCCTAATATGACATCTAAGTTGCAACCACTTGATCAAGGTGTCATACAAAATGTAAAATGTCATTATCGCCGCAGAATTTTGAAAAAAGCTATCCAATGTTCTGAAGAAAACAAACAAACTAACATTACATTAATGAACTGTGTTGATGATATAACCAATACATGGAATATCGACGTTAAGCCTGAGACAATTTCTAATTGTTTTAAAAAAGCCGTCTTGGGTCAGTATTCTAAGTGGGACGAAGAGGATGAAATTCCTTTGATTTTCATAAGGGAACGTATGAATGAAAAACGTGAGGAAGAAATTCAATTGCAAATGGAATATGAAGCTTGGAAAAATGTCAAAATTACACCAGAAGGTGTCACCTTAAATGATTTTATACATGTGGATGATGATACTGTTACTTCGGAGTTTCCCACAAATGAAGATATTGTCGGGCTCTACAAATCTGAATCCGAATCTGTAGAGCTCGACAATACAGATGACAGCGAAAGTGATATGATGGAGGATGATTTGCAGCAACCACCTTCAAACGAGTTGGTTGAAAATTCGTTGAGCGTTTTGCGTTCGTATTTAAAAACCAATGAACATACAACCGATTCCCGTATAATGGTTTAAATAACATTGAAGCTTTTTTTTTTATTGAAAATCAAAATAAAAAATTCTCTTGTCAGTCACAAATAACTGACTTTTTTACACTAACATAATGTTTATAACTTTGATCTGTATACATTTATCAATCTGTATATATCATAAGGTAAGTGATTTTGACTCGAAAAAATACATACATACATAAATAAATAATATTTATACATACGCATTTTATTTAATAACCCGAAGTCTTAATAACTCGAACTTTTTTTGTGGCAAGTCATGGTTTGAGTTATCGAAGTTCGACTGTAGTCAGCAATGCTTCTTTTCGCCTTATAGATCAATCTATAACAAATGAATTTAACAGAGGGCAACTGTCAGAAATAAATTGCATAAATATTTTAGTCAATGTTGGACCCATGGAAAAAATTATGATTTTATTTTATGAATAATTGTATCAAAATTTCTAGATATCTGTTATAAGATATATAATTAAATAATTTTTAAAAATATTCAAAAGTGAGGTTATGATGACGTCATGTTGGATTGCCTAATTGTTTTGTGAATTGTGGCATGGCTACCTGGTCACGTAATATTTTTACATTGCAACAAGTTTTAAATGTGTTTAAAAATAATTTGAAAACATTTCATTTGATTGCAGTAGTACGTAAAATGTTGTACATACCTCAGGCCGGAAGAAGTTTACACCCTTGGACGAATAAAAGCTCTCCGACTACGCGTTGGGCTTCAAATTTCGTCCGTAGGTATAAACCTTTTCTTTCGATCCTCTATACGTAAAGAACTATTATTGATTTAATATTCAACGAAATTTCACGACAAAAATAGCGCTGTCTCATGAATACTCGTTTTTTTTTTTTAGCTACTGTTATCGTGGATAAGGGATCGTGCTAATATCGTAAATTGAGATTTTAATAAATACACACGTTTTGAAGCCCAGAAAATCCGATATTAACATTTTAAGATTATGTCTGTGAATATATGTGTCAGATTTTAAAATCCGTCTTTTATACAACGTACTCAACGAAAAAATTGTGTTGCTGTAGGTATATTTGTTGAACGGTTGCTATGCCTTTATTGAGTGGTTGCTGCGTAAATAGCAATAATAGGAAGTAAAAAAAATTACTGCCTGAGCAGTAAAAGTTACATTTTATAGACTGTTAACTGTCAAAAAATCGCACTTTTAATGCTAATCGGTAAAAATCTATTTTGCAAGATTAATGTAATCAATTGAATTTTTTATTTTTACACGTTGGTTCTCAAAATACGGGATCTAACTTTTTTTTATTTTAAATAAAACATATATTATTTGCTTATTCGTTATTTAATTCTGAACTCATGTGTTTTCAAATCTAGACACACCGATTTTTTGAAGAAAAATGTCTATAATGTTTTATATTTTAATTAAGATTGATTGATCATAACTTACGTATTGAAATGACTAATAATACTAATCTATTATTATTATTAGCCATCAATCATCAACCATTATTTAGAATATTAATAAACTAAAGTAAGAGTATTTACTTTGCCGAAAAATTCCTTATGAATGAGACTGCCAACTTTACTTACACTGCTTTCCAGTTTGTCATAACCTTTTCGAACTTCTTCGTCTGAGCTTTGCAAAGCCCAAGCATTATTTATACTGCTATTTGCTAACATTGTATATGAAGTTATATGTGCAGAATGTTCTGGCCAGAAATATACTACTGCACATCCTATTTGCATAAAACTTGTCAATATCAAAAGAGAAATATACTGTAAGAAGAAAAGTTAGTAAGTAATTTAGTTACATATTATTATATTTTTACCAGAAGATAGTGTACATCACTGTTTATACTGAGTGCATAAAAACCATATCCTGCTATGCAAATGAGAGCCGCCGCCAAACCCAATGGCACAGCAAAGCTAAGTAAGCTAATTCCCTGTACTACATGCTTAATTTCAACAGTATATTTTTGTCCATTTAATAATACTGCTATCATAGCAAATGCGCCTAACTAAAATATATTTCTTTTATTTTGTGTTGAAGGTAGGATTACTGGAAAAATTACTGCAGATAGCAAATGTTAAAATAATAAATGCTTATTACGTCGTTTGCACGATCGACGCACAAAAATAACAAAATAACTATTCTAACATTAAAAAATTTTGGTTCACATTTTTAAAGTAAGCTTTAATCTTTGCTTCGCCTCCTCATCGGTAAGTGATACACATCGCTTACCGGTCATTAATTTGTAATAAACTTTACTGCCTTGGAAACCCTATCGGTAAACATTTAAAAAAACCCGATCGTGCAAAAAAGTATTTTATTCACAATCTGTTAGTAATATGGCCCCCAACTAGTTGGAATAGTATATTAAAACATACGTTACAGAAGGCAAGGGTTATGAATTCAAACACGAGCCATGTTTCGGCGACTAGGCGAACTAACGAGTGCTTGCATAGTCTTCTGTAACGAGTATTTTATACTATTTTAATCACAATCATTAAAGCAATATGTCAATTCCTATCTTTAGGTAGGGAAATATGCCATTCCTAACTGCAACGACAATCTCATGGGTGGGGATTGACAAATTACGTTTCCACTCCGCGGGTGGGGAATGTTTACGTAGGGTTGCCTAGCATCACTGCCATCGATTAGGGATTCACCAAGCCAAGCTACTTGGCTTGAAATAAAAAGCTTGGCTTGGCTTGAAACTTCAAGCTTTTTTTAAATGTTAGGCTTGGCTAGGCTTTAGCTTGATGGAAACAGAGCTTGGCTTGACTTAAAACTTCAAGCTTTAAATATTTTAGGCTTGGCTTGGTTTTCAAGCTTTACCAAGCTTTTTCAATCCTTTTCAAGCTATTTCAAGCTTTCAAGCTTTATAAATGCTCATGCGCACAGTAGATATATGGGTCTTAAAAACCACTAGTAGTTGTTCGGTATCAAGATTTTAATATAAATATTCGATGTGAATTAAATTAAATATATAGATATACCGATAAATTCGATATATCGATGTATTGGAATATTGATGTATCAATATATCATGTTATGTCGAAGTTTCATTGTATCGTAACAATGTATAAATCACGTTTTGTTTTACATAAATTTATTGTGGTACAATTGAAAAATATCTCCTTATGCGTAAAGACAAACAAGACGATAAAATAAAATTTATGAAACTTACACCAAGTATTTTTTCTTTATAATTATTAAAATATAAAAATATTGAAATGGATATTTTATTCATTTATTTTATTTTCAAGAGTAAACAATCAACATAAATTTATTATCTTTTATTAAATATTTACCCTTCAATTTTTATGTTTCTTTTATTATTTTCGTTGACTGCATTTATTCAAGTAGGCATATGCATTAGTTGGAATGTACAATGGGATGAAAATGACCTGAGATTGACCTTTTATACCTATTTCAAATACATCTGGAAATCATAAAACCCTACAGACGGAAATTTCCCCGAAATTTTGTTTGTTCGTGACATAAATACCTACTGGTCTCTTCTTATGAAATTTCTATTGATTTTTAAGTACAGAATCATGTAAGTTAAATACATAAATATAATTACAGTAATCATGTGCAAATTCAAATAGTACAAATATGTCGTTATTACCGAAATTTATGAATAAAAGCAAATTAAAAATCTCCAGAACTAGGTAATAAGCCGAGATTATATATTTATTTGCTTATTTATTAATTCATATTTTTGGAAACAATGAAAACTTGTATCAAGGTCAAGATAATATTTAAAAGAGAATGCTCTCTTTGTCGGTACAATGTTATTGTCTGTTGTACCTGTCACAGTCAAGATCAGTTTATTAGGGCTATATTAGGGGTTGAGCTAATAATAATATTGAAAATCTTTGAATATAAATATACATATCCACAAACAGAAATTGTCTCGTCTCTATGATTCGGAATTACCAGAATACAAAATGCAATTTTAAATGCAATAATTATCATCATTTATATAGTCTGTCAATTAATTTACCTTACGGTGTAGAGTATATTATTATTTTGTATAATTTTTATTCTGTAGCAAAATTATATATATGTAGCATTCCAATAAATACGAGTAATAAATAATAGTGTAATGTGCAGTGCCCGCCGTCGCCGCCACTGTTACCGCCTCTGTCCCCGTCGCTGTCGCCGCCGCTGTCGCAGGGACGAGCGAGTGTCTATTGTTAGCGATGACGCAACCGACTGGTCGGAGCCTGCTTAATTACGCGGTTGATGTAACCTATTGTGTTTTATCTAGAAGTATTCCAGTGAGTTCTCGAATTTTCGGCTAGGGTATATAAGCACCGTTAGCGAAAGCACGGGACAGTCTGATATAAATAAGCGTTGCGTGTTAAACAGTTGGTGATATAAACAGATAGTAGACAAGTGGTGAAAATAAATAAATACAGTTGTATAAATAAATAAGTGATCTATATATTGTTTAAATAAATAATCTCAGTGTTTAAGTGTTTTATAATATTCTTAGTCTTAATTAGTGTTTAATATTTGTTTAATCGTAGTGTTCGTTATATTTATCATCTTTTAATTATATTTAATATCTATTTTTTTGTTATAATAAACTTTTTTTTAAATTAATAATAATTGTCTAATATTTACACTTCACCCAAATAAATAAAAACGTTACAATTGGTGTCAGGTGTGGGGTAAATAAACCGTGAAGTGTAATTAAAAATAAATAATATGGCGAGTAAACAATTAAAACAATATAAATTCAAAGTAAGTGATCTCAAAACCGAATTGGAAGAAAGAGATTTGGACACAACAGGAAAGAAGTCAGTCCTTCAAGAGAGACTGAGAGAAGCATTAATCGATGCTGGTGAAAATCCTGATGATTACTTATTCGAAATTCAGTGTGACATTCGTAAACTTGTAGAACAAAAATTTAAGGAAAGTTCTAGAAAATCAGAAGAAAGTTCCAAAACAATAAAAGAAGATTTAAAACAAGAAATAACAGAAAATTCTAGAACTTTAGAAGAAAAATTAATGGAAAGTTCTAGAAAAGCTGAAGAAATTCCAGAATACTAAAAGAAGAATTATTGGGACATTCTAGACATTTAGAACAAAAATTAGAAGAAAATTCTAGAAGTTTAGAACAAAACTTAGAAGAAAATTCTAGAAGTTTGGAACAAAAGTTAGAAGAAAATTCCAACAGTTTAGAACAAAAATTAGAGGAGAGTTCTAAAAAAACTGAAGAAGACTTGAAGAACTTAGAAGATAAGTACGACAAGAAGATTGAAGAACTACAAGAAAGGGTTACTAAAATTACATTGTCGTCAATGTCGAATTCGGATGTAGCAAAGGCAAGTTTACAAGAAGAAAGGAAATTAGTAAAATCTGATACTAGTAGAATAATGCACATCAAAACACCGGAATTTGATGGAAAATCGCCGTGGCCGAATTATTTAAAACAATTTGAAGCGGCTGCGAAAGCACATAACTGGACGTCTATAGAGAAGGCTACAGCCTGTCTCGTTGCGTGGGGAAGCCATCGACATCCTACAAACGCTGAAGGAAGAAGAACAAGAGGACTACGACCAACTAGTCAAGCGATTGGACATGCGGTACGGCAATGCTCACCTGGAGCAGGTATACCAGACGCAACTGAGGAATCGTTATCAAAGTTCAAAAGAAAGCCTTCAAGAATTTGAAGTCGACGTAGCTCGTTTGGTTCGTCTCGCACATCCTGCAGCTCCTGACAGCGTTTTGGAGTGCTTGGCCGTTCAAGCATTTATCTACGGAGTTCGAGACAGCGAAACACAGCAAGCACTGACATTGGCCCGCCCAAAAACATTAATTGACGCACTCTCATATGCACTAGAACATGAAGCTGCTAAACAAGCCTCACATAACCAATCTCGAGTGCGAAATATTGATGCCGAGAGAAAAGAAGACACGGAAGACCTAGAAGAGAAAATGCGACAAATTGTAAATGAAGTGGTTGCTGAAAGAAAGAAACTTAGTTCTTCGAAAAATGCAAAAGCATATGGAATCGACAAAAGAAGAAAAGGAGTTGGAAAACTAAGTCGGGTTGATGCGAAGGGGCAATCGTCAACTCGTAATCTGACAGCCCCACAATCCATCAGTTATGTCGCATCCCTTCATCATCAAGCCAGTAGCATCTATGTGAATGGCTCTGTTAATGGAAGGCCACTGGGAATGTTACTAGATACGGGTGCGACAAAGACTATAATCAGACCCGATTTAGTAAAGAATACATGCAAGATGCGTCTTCAACCAACCAAGTGGCGATTACGTACAGCAACAGGAGAACAAGCTACCATATTAGGCGAAATAGATATGACCATCACTATTGGAAACACATCGTTTAAACCTCGTGCGCTGGTAGCTGACGTTGAAGATGAATTAATACTCGGTATGGACGTAATGAAAAAGCACGGTTTTAAACCTGACCTAAAGAATGGAGTAATGATGGTCAATGAAGAAGAACTTGTTTTAAACCCACGAGAAGACAAGGCCGTGCGCGTACTAATGGCAGAAGATGTTACCCTTCCAGAACGAAGTGAATCTATCGTGCAAGCACAATTAGATGGTAGTTTCTGTGAGGGGAATATTGTTATGCTCGAGCTCAAGAATGATGATGTGAAGACTGGTACTGGAGTCGTTGTAGGAAAATCACTGATTAAAGCCAAGCAAGTAATACCAGTTCGAATAATGAACGTAACTTGTTATCCAGTTGTTCTTAAGAGAGGAACAATTGTAGGAGAATGTTTGGCAGTATCCTCGATTATTCGAACTGTTAAGGCCAAAGGGAACATATCTCAGGAAGTTCCGGACACATTAATTAACCAACTATCAACCTCATTCCAAGAACTGACCGCCGACCAGAGAACCAAGGCGAAGAAATTAATTGGAAGATATCAAGATGTGTTTCAAGTTGACAAGAAGACCAACGGGAGAACAAATGTGGTTCACCATAAGATAGACACCGGCGACGCAAGACCCATCCGCCAACCAGCAAGAAGACTACCATTGGCGAAGCGTGAGAAAGCGGAAAGAATTATCGAGGACATGAAAAAGGAGGGTGTGATCGAACCTTCAAGTAGTCCATGGGCTTCACCAGTGGTGTTAGTGAAGAAGAAGGATGGCTCTACACGATTTTGCGTCGATTACCGTCAACCTAACAACGTGACTAAGAAAGATAGCTACCCGCTACCTCGAATAGACGATACACTAGACACTTTGGCTGGTTCGAAGATTTTCTCTACTCTGGATCTAAAGAGCGGATACTGGCAAGTGGATTTGGATTCAAAAGATAAGGAAAGGACAGCCTTCACCATTGGTACCGGACTCTGGCAATTTACTGTAATGCCATTTGGGCTCTGCAATGCCCCTGCAACGTTTGAACGACTTATGGAGACAGTATTGGCTGGGCTATCATGGAAAACTTGTTTAGTCTATCTCGACGACATTATTGTGGTAAGTAAGACATTCGAGGACCTCATGAAGAATTTGGAAGAGGTTTTCCAGAGATTGCGGAAGGCTAACCTGAAGCTCAGCCCCAAGAAGTGTCACCTGTTCCAAAAGGAAGTTCATTACCTTGGACACGTGGTTTCAGATAAGGGTATTGCAGTTGACCCGAAAAAGATAAAGGCTGTGAGAGATTGGCCAGCGCCTAGAGACAAACACGAACTTAGAAGTTTTCTTGGTTTGTGTACTTATTATCGGCGATATGTACCTGGATTTGCCAACATAGCCAAGCCACTGACAAAGCTTACTGAAGAAGGTCGAAGATTTATCTGGGAAATGGACTGCAAAGTTGCGTTCAAAGAACTTAAACATGCTTTGACAAGCGCACCTGTTCTGAGTTATCCGTTACATGAAGGAGAGTTCATACTAGACACCGATGCAAGCAACGTGGGAATTGGTGGCGTTCTTTCCCAGATACAAGACGGACATGAGAAGGTTATTGCCTATTTTAGTAAGACTTTGTCAAAACCAGAGAGGAATTATTATGTTACTAGAAAAGAACTCTTGGCAGTCGTGAAATCCGTGGAACATTTCTACTAATATTTGTACGGAAGGAAATTTTTGATTAGAACTGACCATGCTGCATTAAAATGGCTGCTACAATTCAAGAATCCTGAAGGTCAGGTGGCTAGATGGATTGAAAGACTACAGGAATACGATTTCAAAATCAAGTATAGAACAGGTATCAGCCATCGTAATGCCGACGCATTGTCCAGAAGGCAGTGCCAAGATGAGTGCAAGCATTGTAGTCGACTAGAAGAGAAATTTTCCATCGTCGCCAGAACAACAGTAGTCGACGATAATTGGCAGCCCGATGGACTACGCAAAGATCAAGAAAAAGACCCAACTTTGAAAATTATACTCGAATGGAAAGCAGAAAAGAGCAAACCAGTATGGGAAGATGTTGCACCACACTCACCAAGTGTAAAATCGTAGTGGGCGCAATGGGACTCCATGGTGATTGAGGATGGGATGTTAAAGCGTGTGGTAGAAAATGTTGATGGAACTGAGAAGATAACTCAGTTAGTTATTCCTAAGAGTAGGGTACCAGACGTGTTAAAAGAGATCCATGACGGATCTGGAGGCCATTTTGGAGTCATCAAAACGCTAGAAAGATTGCGCCAGCGGTTTTACTGGGTTTGCGCTGGAAGTAACGGTCCGCATAAACGACGAAAAGCTCCAATGCGTCAATACAACGTTGGCAGCCCATTTGAGCGTATTGCGATTGATGTGGCTGGACCATTCCCAGAAAGTGACGAAGGAAATAAATACATCGTGGTTGTTATGAACTACATCACCAAGTGGGTTGAAGCATATCCATTACCCAGCCAGGAAGCCAGCACGGTCGCTGAAACTTTAGTTAAGGAATGTATATGCCGATTCGGAGTACCACGTGAACTCCACTCCGACCAGGGAAGAAATTTTGAGTTTGCCGTTTTCCAAAATGTCTGTAAGATATTAGGAATTAATAAAACTAGAACAACTGCATTACATCCGCAGTCTGATGGCATGGTTCAACGAATGAACAGAACAATCAACCGATATTTGTCGAAGGTAGTCTCCAACCACCAAAGAGACTGGGACCGACACCTGGCTTATCGTTCATCCGTGCATGAAACAACAGGGCAAACTCCTGCGAACATTTTATTCGGGCGTGCGTTGCGCTTACCATGCGACTTGGTGTTCGGCAATAAACCTGGGGAAGATCTGGCCGGGGAAGATTACGTTTCGGACTTACGGAGAAGAATGGATGACATTCATGAACAAGTCCGTACAAACATTCAAGCTGCCAGCGACCGAATGAAGGACCGGTATGACATCAAGGCCGAAAAAGGTGGATATCAACCTGGGGATTTAGTGTGGCTTTACAACCCACAAAGACGGCGTGGGTTATCACCAAAGCTGCAAAAGAATTGGGAAAGCCCCTATGAGGTAGTCAAAAGGATAAACGACGTGGTATACAGAATTAAGAAACAACCTAGCGGGAAGCCGAGAGTAGTACACTTTAATCGGCTAGCCCCTTTCGCCGGAGACAACCACGAAGTCCATAACGGAGCAACGGTTCGTCGGATCATAACACAAGAACCAACTTTTGAAGACTTCATGGAGAACTATTCCTTTGGCCGCAAGGCGCGGTTCGGCGTGACGAAAGAAGAACACCGAGATCTATTCACCGTGTTTTCAGATTGTTCACTCGGTCACTGCGTTTCAGGAGACTTAAAGATGTCCCGTGGCATAGCTTCAGCCTTTAAGGCGAAATTTGGGCGACAACAAGAACTGGCCAACCAACGCCCAACTGTTGGGAAAACGCTGTGCCTGAGGTATAGCAATGCAGACCATCAGCGGTACATCTATTACCTGGTTACAAAACCACGCTCGTACCAGAAGCCGTCGTACCGCAACCTGTGGAACTCGCTGTGCGACTTGAGGGATCATCTGCTTGAGAATGACATTTTGAAGCTAGCCGTACCGAAGTTAGGCTGTGGTCTAGATGGTTTAGATTGGAGGATTGTTAGGAACATGATAGAAATCCTCTTCCGTTTTACCGGTGTTGAAATTCTCGTTTGCAGCTTTAACCCTAACGGACATAAAGAAGAAGTCGAGCGGACCATCGACTGTCATTTCTTCAAAACTTCGAAATGCACCAAGGGTAATGCATGCAGATTCCGTCATCACGAACTGTTCCGGGACGAAACAGTCTTAAGGAGGGGGCAGTGTAATGTGCAGTGCCCGCCGTCGCCGCCACTGTTACCGCCTCTGTCCCCGTCGCTGTCGCCGCCGCTGTCGCAGGGACGAGCGAGTGTCTATTGTTAGCGATGACGCAACCGACTGGTCGGAGCCTGCTTAATTACGCGGTTGATGTAACCTATTGTGTTTTATCTAGAAGTATTCCAGTGAGTTCTCGAATTTTCGGCTAGGGTATATAAGCACCGTTAGCGAAAGCACGGGACAGTCTGATATAAATAAGCGTTGCGTGTTAAACAGTTGGTGATATAAACAGATAGTAGACAAGTGGTGAAAATAAATAAATACAGTTGTATAAATAAATAAGTGATCTATATATTGTTTAAATAAATAATCTCAGTGTTTAAGTGTTTTATAATATTCTTAGTCTTAATTAGTGTTTAATATTTGTTTAATCGTAGTGTTCGTTATATTTATCATCTTTTAATTATATTTAATATCTATTTTTTTGTTATAATAAACTTTTATTTTAATTAATAATAATTGTCTAATATTTACACTTCGCCCAAATAAATAAAAACGTTACAATAGTAATATTATGTGTTGAAGCTCGATGCTTGGTATTTAAAATCAGGTTAGTTAAAATTTAAATGAATGTTGATTATTTGAAAATCAAATTTAATTTTTTAAAGCTTTGAGCTTATAATTAAATAAATAAAATAATAATCATCACGGCTTATTACCCATTTCTGGGTGTGCCAGTCTGCTTTGACACATATATCGGTAATGATGGAAATATTTGCACCGTACGGGCGCTTACTAGGCTTCACCTCACGGTCACTCATTGCTGGCGTGAAGAGTGCACCACAGGGGTTAATTTTGTGCCATTTAAAATTCGAAATATTTGGCTTCGGTCGGTATCGAACTCGGCTCCCCAGATTCGTGAACTGACACTTAGGCACGTGGTCTCATAAAAATTTAAGTAGGTATTTAATTAATTAATTTTTATACAAAATACGTTTAACTTGACAATAATAAGTATTTAAAAAAATTAACATGTAATGATTGATATTTGCAATAAATTTTGTATTATCATTTTTCATCATACATTTTATATTAATATAGGTAAAGGATAAAACAATAAAATTATATTATCATTATGTATTCAAAACTTTTTCAACATTTTATAAATTTATTTTGTATACTTGATTGTGTGTGCGTACTACAATGTGCGACTAGTTGGTTCAGATCGTGGTTCAGATTGAGAAAATAAGTGGTCTTTGCATAATAGGAATGATGAAGGGTATAGTTTCCTATTTACAAATTTTTGAAGCTTACTAGACTGGCAGGAAATGAAGGCTGGTCCTTTTGGAAACTCAAATTTTTAGAAGTTCGCAAAAATGTGCCGAAGCAATGAGAAAGTATGTTACCACCATAAAATTACGGTTTTGTCGACCTCGACAACATTTCTTAAGAAGAGCTTGAAAAAGCTTGTTTTCAACCAAGTCGAAAACTTGGTTTGGCTTGAAAATTCAAGCTTTTTTAAATGTTAGGCTTGGTTTGGCTTGGTGGAACAGAAGCTTGGCTTGGCTTGAAAAGTCAAGCTTTTTTGAATGGCAGGCTTGGCTTCACCGATCTCTGTTCTCAGAAAATATTAATAAAATTGAAGATTATCTCATTTATTTATTTAAAAATAGGATGATTGTGAATAAAATAGTATATTACGTACACACCTCGGTGCGAGTTTCATCACAGCCTGTATCTGAATACATTAGCCCTCCGCTGTAATGAAACATAACCCACCTCGGATGTAATGTTCTCGTGCTATTCTCTGATTCGGCTATCATTTACATTACATCTTTATTAAAATAGTTGACAATTTCTATTAAGGTACATTTTTTGTAGAATAGTTGGTTGGTGACAGTAATTTGTGTTTGTTTCTTATTCTGTCCGTTGCCTAGATATTTTGTGTATTTAATGCAGTCTTATCAATCCCAAATAATAGAATGTCACCAAAAATCATTTAAGAATGTAGCTCATTGTAACATCAATAAGTGTGTTAGAATACGTCATTCAGAAACAGAAAAATTTTGCGGTTAGCTAATTGTCACTGCTATTTTGACAAATCATATTTAAATGAATTTTTTTTGGTTAAAAGATTATCCAATTGAATTCCTGTATTTTTGAACACTTGTCCGAAAGTAACCAATCAAAACAAATTTACACTGATAATTATCCTAAGACAATTATCACTTATGTCACTAAGTTGCCAAGAAACAAACAATTTTTGACAGATAATTAAAGATTAATTGTTTTAATATGAAAATGTCGTTTTCATGGTATGGCAGTGGAAATAATGATTCAATTAATAAAATTATTGCTATTAAACGTTTGTAAAACTGAACGTGTCTTGTCTTCTCGTTATGTCAATGTCAATCTTATTATCATTACACACTTCACGCTGAATATATTCGTACCTACTACTAACATCTATTGGGAGATTTTATCATTATAAAAATTTTGCTAAATTCAAATTCTTCGTAAATTTAATTAAAAGTGCAAAAAAATCTCACCGAATACCCCTCGATCATTGATAAATACTTATAATTGTATCATAACTTCCTCAAGCACTTTGCTTTTAGGTAACACCCCTCCACCTTTGACGTCGGGCGGTTACCAAGCAACGCGCTTTCGGTAATTGTCATAAAATTATTTCGTAATAATCAATGTCCTCGGTATATTACTGCTGAAAATGTCCTGACTCAATAAACATTTTTTCATGTTACCTACCAACATTGCCCTAGTGCCCTGCCTAGGAGTCTATGCTAATGTAGAATAAACATATAATAAAACTTTCAAAAATATTAATAAAATTAATATTTACTTTATTGGTATTACTTGACTGTTAGTATGATTGTAGGGATGATGAGAAATAATTGGAGCTGCAGTCGTGGAAAACAGTGTTTATGAAATAGTAATTTAATTAAATTTCCTACCTTTCGATTCCAAATGAATCATCATCAGGGATAGTTAAAGTACAGTTGGAGAATAATGTAATGTAATGATCTTATTTTCCAACTGTACTTTAACTATGCCTGATGATGATTCATTTGGTATCGAAATGTAGGAAAGTGAATTAAATTACATTTTAATAAACACTGTTTACCACGACTACAGCTCCAATAATTTCTCATCATCCCTACTTAATATTTAACAATCAATGATTACTAACTGATTGTGAATAAATAGTATACAGACCTCACGGAAATGCTTATTTCAGCCTTGCGCTCATAGCTCAACTTGATACAACTCGATCGTCTAACCAAGCGCACGGCTGTAATGAAGAATTTTCCGTCTTGGTATGTACCTACAATAGGACACGGACACTCTGTTTCCGGTAACCTTGCGATCAGCTGTCCTGGCGCCCTGATAACAGCGCCATCTTGTCTGTCATAGTGTTCTTGGCGCTAATTCAAAAGTTGCAATCAGTTTGCTGTCTTACATTGAGGTCTAAATAACAAACATTTATTTTGTGCGTAAATTTTGTTGAAAATTGTTTGTGAAAATGTCAGCTAATTTTAAATTATTAACTAGTGAAGTCAAACACATAACACATATGGCAAACTTAAAAGACAGACCTCGTTCGTGCTTTTGTTCACCTTGCCTGTTTTTGTATTCCTTGGAATCTTTTTTCTTTAACTGATAAAATTTGCCTTTTTCAAGACTAACATCACTTTTCAACTGTTCATTCTTATGTTATATCATGTTGTACTATTAAAATTTCTAATGATGTTTCTGTATTTTTGTACTCCTTTATTTATTATTTTATAAAAGATTGTTTATTTTTATAATTCAAGGGGAATTAAAATGTTTAATGTTTTAAAATTATTAATATGAACTAGTTTTATATAATAATTTCATACCTGTCATTCTTTTACGTTTTAATTTCGCGCTGAAAGATATTCCTAAAACATGGTCGCTATTTAAATTTACGACTGAAACACCAAGAAGCTGACGCTAACCCTAATTCACAATGGACATAAGCATAAAGTTGAAGTATAGGTTTCCAATGAGCGTGTTCACAATGCTGTTACGTATTTCTTATGCTTACGTAGCTACGTAACAGTTCCATAAGAAATACATAAAGTTGAAATCACTCCGACTTTATGTTTTTCTTATGTAATATGTAAAACTAGATATTATAAAGATGTGTTAAAAAAAGAAAATATGGCAATCACGGCCATTACACGAAAATATTATTAAAATAAATAATTCAACCTGTTAATGTTAATATCAATTACTTCACTCGCTAATTAATAAAATAATGAGGATTAAAAATCTTCGGGATATCAGTCAACAGGATTTATTTATTTTGACAACTCCGACGTTTCGGCAACACAGTTGCCTTCTTCAGGGATATGTCTATAAAAGCAACATAAAAATGATAGTTGCAGTCAATAAACAAATGTTTATAGGTTGAAACATTTAAAAAACCGTCAAACAATAGAATTTCTTATAAACATCAATTCACACAACCAGTACATAGGAAAATTAACTGTAAATATATAAGAAATGGATCAAAAACCACGTTATCAACTGCCAACAAAATGAACAATGATAAATAAATAAAATAATGACACTTTATTGCCAATTTACTCTGAAAATCATAATTTTTATGTTATTCTCATTGTGAACACACGTAAGCAGAACGTAATTTTTATGTTATGTAGCTCTGATGCGTATGTCCATTCCATTGTGAATTAGGGCTGTCCGTACGGTTTGTTTCTTATACTGTGCCTAGGCCCTAGTTTATTGTTCATAGGATTAACAGTATTCTGCACTGTCAGTGACAATCTATCACTTTGACAAGTGGGGCTCCAGCACATATGTTTTCAAGGACAATTAAAACAGCAGTATGCCCGCGCACTATTACGTATTAAGCCAGGAAAGTATCACTGCATATAGTACTGTACATGCATATATCGTAAATAAGATGGCCAACATTCTTCGAGGAGAAAAGTGTCCTTTGAAGTCCAAGGACTTCTTTAATTATTATTGTTTATTATACTATTTAGGTGGACGCTAAAAAATGTTCGCTGTTTTCCCTTGAACTGGTACTGTAATTTTTAAAGGATATGTGTCACCTCACTGGCTTTTAAAGCTCTTGCATTCCAGTTCTAGTGGTTCTTAGGTTTTATTTGAATTGAACTAACTAATGTATTGTATTAAACAAATAACTAATAGAATGACTTACAAGACATAATACAATAGATACGCATACAATGCCCCGTAGATAACTGCTACAAGTAATATACAACTTGCACATTTTAATTCTCACGTCATTATCTGCAAATATCAATAATATTTTCGATGTTATTAAATATATAATATCACATTTAAAAATACACAGAAATAGTTTACTTACGCAGTTGAAATTTCTCAAATTATACATAACACTTCATCCTAACCTAGACATTTATTGACAAAATGACATATGTCATTAATTTTTTCAGTTATTATTTTTTATTATTTGTCTTTTTACTACAATCGTTTGTCGTCACATTTCTTCATGTGCTTGTACATAATTCTTCAATTAATTATTTTAAAATAATTATCAGAGAGACGTTCGAAATATACAATTTTATATAGAGTTACAAACAAGAGTCTATACTCCGTTTGCTGAAACGAGAGAATGTGGAACTAAATCTTGAACCAAAACAAGTCATTCTATTTGTTCGGCTCCAAAATTGACATTGACAAAAAAATCACGAGTTGTCAAACGAGTGATTTTTGATCAATGTCACGAGATAAATTGGCAACAGGCTCAAGTAAAGCAATCAGAAAATTTTTCCAGGATAAAATTTAACCACGAATGGTATTCGGATGACTATTTCCCAAATAAAAATCAGGGAATCATTTATATAATTTTTTTCTTGACAAAAATCTTGTAATTTTTAGTGTGTTTAGAGGTATTATGTTTCAGTTTGCTTTTTCAACGTTTTAAATAGATTCCTGTCCGAATCGACTCGTTTTTAATAAAAACTGAAATTATACAGACTTTGACAGGTATGTAAACAATATATTTCTAAAACGTCAAAAAATTTTCGTTTATCAAAACTCACTTACTTGTAACATTACGACATCTTATTGGCTTAAAGGGTGCGAAAATTTTTTTGTGGCAGTATTTTGTCGAAGTGAAACTTGGTAACTAGGTAGAATCATGAATTTGGATTGGTTTATATATTTATGAGTGAAATAGTCATTTTTAATTCTTTGCTGGAATCGTAAACCCTATCTTCCTCCTATAAATCTATTTTTATCTGAAATACAGTATAGTTCTACATTCTCTTGTTTCAGTGAACGGTTTATAGTAGTTATGCAGGAATTGGCGAAACCATACAACTAATACCTTTTCTAAATGTATTTTATAAATGCTCAAATTGGTCTCAAAAAGCAGCAATTTTAATGTAAAATAATACTCAAAATAGTCAATTTTATTTCAGAAATGATTAGAGACAATTTAATAAAAAAAAATTTTATTCGATACTTCATTTCAATAAGAAAATAGCGCTAGTTTAAAGAGGGATATAAATTATGTCCTTTGATTGGTCAGAATGTAAACCTAGTTCACAAAAACGAAAACAATTGTTCTAATTTTTAATATTCGAGTATGGTGCAATTTTACAGATAAAAATATTTATTATTGACAAAGTTTGGTTTCACGTATTTCTCAACCGCCATTTGCTATTTTCTTACGTGAAATAAAGTACAGCACGCTTATTGATGCTACAATGATCCTGATTATAAACGATTTTTGGTGACATTTTGTTATTTGAGACAAGTAACACTGCATTAAATAAAATACATAAATTATAAAATTTTAGGCATCGGAAAACACAAACACAACACTGTCACCAACTTAACTATTCTGCCAAAAAATTCTCTTAAAGATCGTCGAACACACATACGCGAAGCACGTCGAAGATTCAAATTTAGTACATTATCTAGTAAGAACGCGCATTTGCGAGCAGTTTCAAAGAGAAATATCCACGTTTGTATCAATTTTATAAATTTAATGCACAAAAAGATGAAGAGCTCAGAGGAATTATTAATGGCATTATTGTGTGAAGAAGCAGGAATTCAAGACGAAAAGGCGGAGGATGTGGGTTCATCTCATTAACAAGAAAAGAAAACCAGAGGGCTATCGCGCAATTCGGTTCAGAGAAGCGCAAAGCAGAGCAGAGCAAAATATTCTCACAGAAGAATTCCGGCGCGAGTCACCTTGTTGGTCTGCACTTCGCTGCTCCAAACTCCAAAGTGCGCGTCGCTCAAATGTTCGACGGCTGTAAGTCGAAATGGAAATTGTGAACTATGTATTATTATAATAATTATTTATCCAACAAGGGCGTAAAGTAATACTTTTTGGTCGAGTACGAATTATAGCACGAAAAAAACACTATTTTACACACGTTGTATACATTTTTCCTACAACCGAAATGTTAGTTCTCTTTCTCTTAATACTGAGTGTACAACCATCAGCATCTTCAAATATTGTTAGAATGTTTAGCGAGCGCTCTTTCTCAACATAGTACTTTACAAATTTTAACTTTAATATTTGAAAGAATCTCAGAGACTGGTGGATTAGTCTTCCAGAATTGTACAAATTGTACATTTAATATTAAAAATTAGGATTGGTTAGAACGCATTATACCAAAATAATAATAATAATAATAATAATAATAATAATAATAATAATAATATTTTTAAGATTGAGGTTAGTACTCAATCTGTTAATAAAAATTATTACAATTATTTCATTTACAGTGTACTATTATTTATTTATTTATTGTCAATATTTCTTAATAAATTTTATTACTTTCATTATTTACTATCTAATTATATACTTGACAGGTAAATTAAGCATGTGTGTATGTTGCCTAACAACGCCTATTTTTTTTCCACATACTAGAGCTTGAAAAGTGACTTTTTACAAACTGTAAAGAGTGTGTAAAGTAAGTACAGGCTGTCTCATTTTCGATGTTTTTTTAAGGTATCTCGGGTAATATTAATGACAGAGTAAAACCGTTTCCACGTTTCATAGTCAACTTTTCCAGAAAAGTTTAATAGTTACCACAGGAATTTTCGATCTTCTTTTGTTTCTGAGCTGCAGGCAAAATCTCGTTTTTCGCTCATTTTGAAAATATATCGTATCTTATTTACTATAATAGTTAGTGACAAATAATTTTTACAAAACTTTTACCGTTTTTTAGATTAATTAAAATGGCGTAATTAGATTTTTTGAAAACTTAATTATTTTCGAGATATAACACCAACTTATTATTTTTTAAATAGAAACCTATATTGAAAATAGTCTCTTTTTGCTTATTTTGCTTTTCAATGATATATAACAAAAAATGTTTCAACGTGCTTTTACCGACTACGGCAGTAAGTGAGGTATTGTGGGCGTTCTAGTAAGTTTTAAAATGTTTGTGTTTGTGTATCGATCTATCTCTCCATTCTGGTGTTTTTTAAATTCTACTTAGCAGAAAACTATACAGAATTTCTTGTTTAGTTTAAGTTTTCATAATTTCGATTTATTATTTTTTTTAGAAATATCGCTCAAGTGGAAGTGTAACGAAGTTATGATACTGTTGTCGATTTATTTTATATTTTCATACTATTTTTATAAAGTAGTGCAGGCTGCAGGCTGTGTGTAACTGCTTATGATGTAATGGCCCGGGGTTGATTTCGATCGACGTCAAACTTTTATCTGTGTTTTTCTCGAAACTGCTTCATCATTACTCCAGTTGTTACTATATAGTTTTTCACACAATTTGTAATATAAATTTATTCCTTGTAATTTTAAATTCACGTCAGAATTTTAAAACCAAACTTAGCTTATATACCGGGGTTACGATAGAATGGAATACTCTACTGATTTTCTAATAATACATAAAAAATCTGGGAGTGGGAGTATTGGTAAAAAAATTCAAAATTAATTAATAGGCAGAAGACGCATGACATCAATGATTAATATTACTAAATAAAACGTCACTTATTACTACGTCTACATGGGGTACTAATTTATTCAAGAAAATGCAATGCATGTTGCGTAACTTACTATAACGAGTTTTTTTTTTTCAATGTACACTGTAGATTAACATGGGTTTTGCAAACTATTGCCCCCCGTTTTACTTAGAACAATGATAGTGTTATCAATAGAAAGATAAAATATTATTATTATTTTGTCAGATATTTTAGGCCTATAAATTATATATTAAATTTATTCAATTTCGTATTAAAAGCAAGAGCCATAGCATTTGAACAAAAAGATAAAAAAATATTTGATATTTTATGTGTCAAAATTTGTAACCTGTAACTTGCGCAAATTTTATTGTTATAATTTTATTAATTTAATTTTTGTCAAGCATTTTCTAATCTGTTATAAAATAACAAAAAAACATAGCTAACTCTGACAAGTAAAATGTCGAACATGTGATTATATATTTTTGTCCAAAAATGCCATGGCTATTGCTATTAATACAAAATTGAATAAATTTCCTTTCTGTATTTCGTTAAAATTGAGTTCTCTCCTCCGAACAGCAGTACATTGTTTTATATACCGATAGTTTTGTTTTATTTATTATTTCTCTGTGGTCAAAGAATTTTCTCTGTAATAGGTACAAAGTATATTTTGTTTGCTGCCTAAATTCTTTTATTTAATTCTTCGTCTATAGTCTATTTGTATGAATCTAATTGTTCTATATGATATTCTCCTATATTTATTGTTGCTTCCTTTTTCTTGTTACTAACAAACATTACCCTTGTTTTTCCTGTTTCCAGAAAACGGTTTTGTTCTGCTAGTATTCTGATCCATACATTTCGGTTTTTCTCTAAATGTTTCTGGGAATTTGCAAACAAAAGAATATCATCCGCAAAGGCACATGTTCTAGACATACCGGTTGGAGATTTCTATATCCTATCAAGAATTTCCGCATATCCTTCTGGCACTACTTGATTACATCGTCTATAACACATAAATTAAAGCGGGCTTAAAATACTGCCTTGTCTAACCCCAGATGTTGTGAAGAATTTTTCCGAAAACCTTTTGCATGTTCTAACTTGGTTTAAAGTTTCTTTGTAGGTACTTTTTATCGCTCTTACTAATTTTTCGTCTATATATTTACTTCGTAAACTTTCCCATATTTATTATCCATTTAGCGAGACAAAGGCCTTTTTCATATCGAGGAAACAAACATAAATATCTTGGTTTTTCGCAATTTTTTTTTTCAAAAACTTGTTGACCTGTAAACCAGTGGTCTTGGTTACTGTATCGTGGTCTGAAGCCACTTTGTACGTTGGATATTTGGGCTTTGACTTGTATTCTAAGCTTTCTTTCAATGGATCTTTAATGCTGTACATAAAAGTATGATTCCTCTATAATTAGAACAATATTATTGTCATTTGTCTCCTAACATAGACTAAGTATTTTAAGTAACTTTGTCTTTCCCTCTTCTCCCATAAACTTGATCATTCCAGGGCTAATTTCGTCTACTCCTTGTGCTTTTGCAATTTTTATTGAATTATTGATTGCGAATTCCAAATCCTCCGTACTTAAAAAATCCTCACCCTGTGCTTGGGCACTTTCGTTGGGTTCTGTGGTTCCCAATTCTTCTCCGTGTTTATGTTTTCCCCTTCGCCTCCAAAGAGTTCCTCGAAGTCTTCTTTCCATCTATTTATAATATGGTCTTCTTCTATCAATATTTTACCATATTTTGCCTTCACTTGTTGAAATACATATTCTGGTTTTCTTTTAAAACTTCTTCATTTTCCTATTTTCTACGCTGTTGTTTCCCATTTTTCTCCCAAATTCTTCTAAACTTTTTTGTTTAGCTTCTAGTACCTTCCTTTTAACTTCGCACCTTTGTATTTAGTATTTCTGGTAATTTTCCACATTTTTGTGCAGTAAGTAGTTCTTCCACTTTACTTTCTTTTCTTTAATTGCCTTCTTAATGTCCTCATTCCACCAGTGCGTCTTTTTTGGTTATTTCCAATTTTACTGTATCCACACACCTGTGCCGTTGCTAGTAATAAAGCTTTTTTTAGTCTTATCCAGTTTTTATCTAAGTTTGGTCTTTCTTCTAGTTCAAAATTGCTGATTTGTAATCCTGTGCTATTTTTTGTGATCTTAATTTATGTATTTGCATTTTCTTTTTATGTATACTTTTTATTTCTGTTGTTGTTCTTTTTCAATTGTGTCCTCTATTAGAATAGTTTCTAATAAAAAGTGGTCACTGCCTATTTATATCCCCTTTTGACTCTTGTATCCTTCACTAAACCTTTATTTACTTTTTCCACTATTACATAATTATTTATGGATCCTTCTCCGCTGCTGATTACTTCTTTTGAAGCGAGGTAAGCGTGGCAGAAGGGCGCCAACAAATGAGGGACGCCAGAATTTAAAAAATATATATATATTCTCTTAAATTATCATTATAAAAAGCAAATGAAAAATGACGTTACGTATATTTTACCAATTCCAAATTTAAACACCCAAACACAGATTTACACTTTGAAACGCCCCAACACAGCGTTACTTTCAATTTTGTACCTCTCGCTAAGAGAGGTATTGAATTCATGCTAAAAATCGCATATCCAGATTTTAGTGAATAAGCACGTTTTAAGGTCCCTAGAATCCGATTATAACATTTTTACGATGATGTCCGTATATGTGTGTGGGCGCGTGTGTGTGTGTGTGTGTGTGTGTGTGTGGATGTGTGTGTGGATGTTGGATCCACGATTTCTCAAATACTATAAGACTTAAGACATTTTTAACTACGGATTCCGCAATCTAACAATAATGGGAAGAGTTGATTAAGTTTTGGTAACAATTGGACAACCGGAAGTAGTAGTTACAAGAAAAAAATCATCTAAATATTATTTATCGAAAATTTATTTAAATACTTATATTAAAGAACGTTAAATTCTTTATTCGATAAATATAAATTCATTATTATATCTTTTATAGATTTAGAAATAAAGAAATGTATATAAAATAATTTTATGTAAAAATATTTGTAATTGACACATAAATGTCACTGTAAAAAATATGTGTATGCCACTGTCAAAAATATTTGTTCATTATTATGAAGATTATGAAAATAAAAAAAGTCAACAACGCAAAAGAATATACGTAAAAAAGAATATAAAAGGAATTTGCGAAAAAATGACAAATATAAAGAAAAAGAAAAGGAAAGTAGAAAAAGAAAATTTTAGGATATTTAATATAAAGAAAATGTATGTAGATTTTGCAAATATATGTGAGAATTATTTTGTAACGAAACTTAAATATATATATGTATTTGTATTTAAGAATATTTTTCGTTTTATGCGTACAACCAGGTAAAATATCTGGCGAGAGGTTATGTGCTGGCCACATCAGATTTTTAATGTTGTCTTGCTTTCTTGTCTTTTTTTCATGCAACAATGTGGAGTATTTGAATTAAAAAGTAAAACTAAGTTAGAATTAGGAAAAATTCTAAATGTTAACTTTAAACTGGGAATAAATAATAGAGACATATATTATAAACAAATCTTGGCGATAGTCGGCCCTCATAAATTCGTAAGGATCGATTTTGTTTCTATATGCAATAAATAATCAAATGATCATCGTTCGAAAATGTATGAAAAAATTTCTAATGAAGTGCAACCAAAATTCAATATTATGTAATATTTAGAAGTTACATGCAAAGGAAAAATAAGCAATTCCGGGAGAAATGGCTTACGGGGTGAGATGACTCTTTTGCCAATATCCAAAGAATAATAGAACACATCGTTTTGTTCTACTATTATTTGGATTTTAGCAAAAGAGTAATCTCACCCGGTAAGCCATCCCTCTCGGAATTACCCCATACACAAATATTTGTTTTTTTTATTTATCTTGTGATATGCATTTTTCGGGTTAAATACAACTGGTACACTAACGGGGCAACTTTGACTTAATTTTACCGACTTCATCTCATATAATAACCAAGATCCCAATAGCGAGGGTCGAAAACGGGCATCCTTTATATGAATCATTTCTGTAAAATAGATGTTTAATATTCGAAGCATTCATTTATATTAATATTTTTACAGGGTGTTGACGCTAAGGTGGGAATTTTTTTTCTAATTACATTATAAACAACTACGAGATATAAACACAACTTGAATAGAATTAGAATTTTGACGACTTACTCATATTTGAAAAACATACTAATTACGAACGCTTTGTATTATGATGTAATGAATTTAGGAATTTTTGGAAAGTACTTCAAACTACCTTTCCAAAGATTCCATGAACTTAATTTGATAAATGCCGCTGAATTTCGTCTTGTTACACAGTTTTCAACTAGTTCGTTTTCTTTACCGTTTAGCCCTTTCACATTCCAGGTTCCTATTTTCCAACATTGTCTTACTTTTTGTTTCGTATAAATATTTCATTTTAGTAAAATTCTTAATGTTACCTTATAATTATTAAAGGTTACTACATCGTTCTTGAATACCCCATTATTGAGAATAAGACAAATTCATATTTTTTTAGGATTCTGTATTAAAAGTGTTCAAATTAGTTCCCTTCAATGATAATACACTTTATCATTCTTCCCTCTTACTTCTTTATAAGCTCCCAATCATTTTTTTGTATGTCTTTAAACGAAACCCGCAAATTTTTAAGCCCAAAAAATAGTACAAAACAAAGTTGCACATTGACAAATCCGATGAGTTTAGCGGATTTACTATTACTTTTATATTGTTTTTCGCCAAAATTTAAAGAAAATATGTACTGGTTAATTTCATATTTTCACTCGCAACGATACTTAAAAAAATTAATTAAGTTCTAACTAACTTCATTTTCAATGACGTATAGGTAAATAAGTGTTTAAAATGATTTCGTTTTCTATGACCTAACCGATTTTCTTATTCTCAATAATAGGGATTCTACCGAGTTTTTACCTTCCGTCACCTTTAGGTAAGGAAGGTATTGTCTTTGGTCAAAAAATTCGGTGGTAAGTTTTTGATGAATAAGCATGTTTTAGGGTCCCTAGAATACGATTTGTGTGTGTGTGTGTGTGTGTGTGTGTGCGCGCGCGTGTGTGTGTGCGTGTGCGCGCGTGTGTGTGTGCGTGTGCGCGCGAGTGTGCATGTGTGCGTGTGCGCGTGTGTGCGTGTGTGAGTGTGCGCGTGCGTGCGTGCGTGTGTGCGTGTGTGCGTGTGCGTGCGTGTGTGTGTGTGTAACAAAATTTTCGTCTACGATAACTTCCATACTACAATTCTAAAAATTATAGTTCTTTCGTATTTCTCTTCGTTACATCCATGTGAATAGCTGATTAGATTTTGGTTAGAATTGGAGAACCGGAAGTACCCTCATTTGAAGATTTTAACAGTTTTTCTTGGAAAAACTATCTTAAATATCATTTTTTAATAATATTAAAGAATATTTTGTTCTCTATACGATTTGACTGCTTTTTATACTTAATATTAAATGGATATAGAGTTAAAAAAATTCAAAGAAATTAAATTTCATAAAGTAACCATAGTTATGGAAACAGCTACTATATTAAAAAAAATTTGATTGAATGATGTCAGTGTCAAGTGAAATTGACATAGTGTGTTTGTCTTATAATTTTACTGGAAATATAGGATCTTTTGCTATAAATTTTCTGTATGGAATTTGCATAAAATACATGCAACTGCCGGAATGTAAAGTACAAGAAATATAATCTTTAGCAAGGAACTTTCTGTATGAAATTTCAACAAAATACATAGAACTGAAGGAAGGTAATGTGCTGGCCACATCAGATTCTTTAAATATCTTTTTGTGTTAATATAAAACGCAATATTAAAATTCGAATTAGTAAGCGAGATATGAATTTTTGAATGTTTGAAATTATTTGTGACGTCATAGTCCCAAGTTGGTTATCTTTCTCAAACAGATACGTCATAGAACACTCATTCTCCCCTCCAGTATTACTTGTCTTTAGAAGAAGACGGCAGGCTCAAAGAAAGAGATAGTTTTATATTACCATGGTCTCTCCTATCTTTTCTACGAATTGCCCTAATCCAATTTAATTTTTGCTGTTTGACGTATGCATGAGTGATTAGTTTTGTTATAACAATAATTTTTTAGCTGATGATAAATTCTAAAAAAATAGTCATACCGTCGCACAAAATTATCCAACAATTTTAAATACAGTTTTAAATTCTATCTAAGAGGTCATGGTAGTGCTTTACTGTCTCTTTCTTCAAGCTTGTCGTCTTTGTCTAAGAGTTTACTTCAGAACTCGGTACATGGCAACCCAACAGTAAAATTCTAAAAACATAAGTTCCCATTCACGAAAGATGACTATCCAAGGTCAATTGTTCGAAGAAAGAATACACAGTACTTTATAGCAGTAGCTAAGTAACATTTTGTTTTAGAAAAAGGAAGATTAGTTGACGTCTAATTTATGTGGTGTGACAGATATACGTAAATGGTGACATTACTTTCTAACACACTAAAAATACCAGTGACGTATGTCGTAGAGCTCCAGACCTGTAATTATCTATTACACTGCCATCTGTACTAATGTTTATCCAGTGACGTTGGCATTTAAATCAAACTATTAATTTATGGTTTACGTCAAGTCTAAATTTTTGTAATATGCAAAAACATAGGTGAAGAAGATAAAACTTTGAGAAAAGCATTATTTAAAGGGAAACAAAATTATCAAATAAAGTACATTTATTTTTTCAGTTAATATGTATCCATAAATATTTCGCGTTGCAGGCCTATGGATACCAAATGCAGTGAAGTTATTTGTAAGTAATATTATATCAGACGGTTCATGAATGACCTTGAATAGTCATATTTCGTGTATAATACTTTATCTGTATTGTCTGCATTAAGCACACATTTTCATTTATTTTTATAAAATTTTCTTTTCCTTGACAAATTAATTAGTAATGAATACCTAAATAAAGAAAAATATTTTTAATAAATAAAATAAAAATACAGTCGAACTTCGATAATTCAAACCATGACTTGCCA
The DNA here is from genome assembly GCA_963082715.1 of Harpalus rubripes. Lineage (NCBI taxonomy): Eukaryota > Metazoa > Arthropoda > Insecta > Coleoptera > Carabidae > Harpalus > Harpalus rubripes. The sequence goes on along the minus strand of OY720452.1, from coordinate 25,816,130 downwards.
CAAAAAAAGTTCGAGATATCACGACTTCGGGTTATTAAATAAAATGCATATGTATAAATATTATTTATGTATGTCTGTATTTATTTGAGTAAAAATCACTTACCTTATGATATATACAGATTGATATATGTATACAGATCAAATATATAAACATTATTTTAGTGTGAAAAAGTCAGTTATTTGTGACTGGCAAAAGAATTTTTTATTTTGATTTTGAATAAAAAAAAGCTTCAATGTTATTTAAACCGTTATACAGGGAATCGGTTGTATGTTCATTGGTTTTTAAATACGAACGCAAAACGTTCAACGAATTTTCAACCAACTCGTTTAAAGGTGGTTGCTGCTAATCATCCTCCATCATACCACTTTCGCTGACATCTGTATTGTCGAGCTCTACAGATTCGGATTCAGATTTGTAGAGCTCGACAAAATCTTCATCTGTGGGAAACTCCGAAGTAACAATATCATCATCCACATGTATAAAATCATTTAAGGTGGCACCTTCTTCTGTAATTTTGACATTTTTCCAAGCTTCATATTCCAATTGCAATTGAATTTCTTCCTCGCGTTTTTCATTCATACGTTCACTTATGAAAATCAAAGGAATTTCATCCTCTTCGTCCCACTTAGAATACTGACCCAAGCCGGCTTTTTTAAAACAGTAGACACTGTACTTACCGGAACATCATATTTCAGAGCTACATCTTTCTTTCGTGAACCACTTTCCACTTCTTTGATCAGTCTAAATTTTTCATCAATAAATAAAGTTTTTAAAGTATGTTTTAATGACATATCAGCAATGAAAATGTCTTAAACGTGATAAATTAAATAGGCACGTTATTTTTTTCACTTAATAATAATTAACAAAGCATATGTTTGAACTTCAGTAGTACAGAAACCGAACTGCCTTCATCATCATGTTATAAAAACACCTGTTACAAAATCACGTAATAGGGGATTTCCCCCCAGAATTCGACTTATTGAAGCTGGCGCCAAATATTCTGTTCGAATTATAAAGATATTCGAGTAATCGAAGTTCGAGTTATCAAGTAAAAATTACCCATAATTCTCACTCTTGCCGCTATTGCCAACCAGTTTGATTCGAGTTATCCAAAATACGAGTTATCGAAGTTCGACTTACTGAAGTTCGACTGTATATATTATTTGAATCTATTTCATGAAACATTTTGAGAATGTCATTAGGATGACAGTAGTGTTGCTATAGTTCTTAATATGAATTCAAACAAAAAAATTACGATAGTACCCGATAAATAGGCTCTGGGACGTCCTCAGGGACTTTTTTTTACTAAAACTCTTAATTTAACATATGCTTCCTTATAATTATTAAAATTTATTATTATTTCATTGCAATGGTAGAATACCCGATTCTAGCGTGACCATTGTGTTATGGTCACATTCTATTTATTTCTATAAAATTTCACAAAATTCCTCTATGTGACTTACGTGTATTAATAGTGAAAACATGCAAAGAGACGTCGTTCTTAATGAACACATTATAAGAGTATTTTTCTAAAATCTACTTCTTTTGCAAAACGAACAATAAAACTCATGGTATAATATTACTCGTAATTTGACGAAAAAAACAATGTGCTGAAACATTTTCAGCAGTCGTGTCCCTGTAACCTAACCTCTCCGAATTCTATCACGTTACCTGTCTGCCTGTGCCTGCTAACCTCGAATCCTTTCGCGGGTATGCTGGTATGCAGATTAGCGGTGGCTGCGGCGATTCGCTTTTGTCCGCGCAGTGGTCAGTCCGATTAATGGACAGTTTGTCATCTTTAGTGCTGATTTGTGAATACGCACAAAAACCGATCAGGCGGCATGTCCACTCGTTTTATGTGACCATGTGCGGTTTTTTACAACCTTTTTGGGTTTTTTGTCTGTCAAACAAGAATGGATTTGTATTTATATATGGGGTGTTAATTAAATGTGAAGGCGAAGGCGGATAGAGTTTCAGGATGAAGTTATTAGTTTTTTGAAAGATGACGAACTTGTTTTTGTGCAGATTGTATAAACAAATATTTGGAATTTTTACGAGTTTTTATATATTGATAAAGAAATATTAAATGCTGAGACAAAGGAAATTTTAACTGCGGGCATTAATAATGCAAATAATAAAAGTGTTTTTCATTACAGTTTTTGTTTTCTGGCGGTTATAATAGATTTGTTTTAACATACAATCAAATCAGAACGGAACTGTACAACACATGCGCAGTATTAAAATGGGAACGAAATTTTAATACTCCGCACGCGTCGTACACTTCCGTACTGGTTTGATTGTACGTTGGAACAAACCACTTTTAATATTCGTGGAATTAAAATTGATTTTAAATCAAAAATATTGTCATATTATTTTATTTACCTTAATTTATTATTGTACAATTGTTTTACTTAGAAATAACAAAAAAAAACATTACATATGCTTGTTTAATTGTCTATTGGTCACTTTATCGAAAATCAATTTCAGAATATTTTCATCTCTGGTTAAATATAGTCTGTTAACTTAATTGTCGGTTAAAACGACTAATGTCGCATCCATCGAAAAATTGACACATATGTAATATTAACAACTTGTGCTAATAATTTCGTTATGCACAAAATTTAAAGTAAATCGGGTATGTCTACTTTTTTGTGGACCTTATAGAAAATAAAATGGTAAAATTTTAATATGGTTGTAAATTCTGCCCTATTATTTTAGAACAAAAGTGTAACTATAAAAAATGTTCAGAATTAAAAACTGCATTTAAAAGTCCAAAATTATTGTTTACATGCGTTTCGTTTACGATAGAGAGGCAAAATAAAAGTAATAATTTTTAGCTATTTACAAAGTGCCATGAGCAATAGCACAAAATTTTAAATAGTTGGCAGGTGACATCTGTCATAAAGTTTTACTAATTATTGAATTCATTAATTTATTTATCAGAATGCATGGATTTACCATCGCTGAAAAAACTCAATGGAACAATATTAAGAATTAAATATAAATTAATATACTTTTATCTGTCAAAGTCAAAAAAGCAACCATTTGAATTGTATGTTTTGTCTTGCATGGCGCTCTGTAAAAAGCTTAAAGACGGATATTTTACTTTACGTTTATCTCATGACAAAAACCTATTATATAATAAATTTAGGCTCATCTGATCCATTTTTTTTGTATTTACACTCTAGTTCTAAAATTAATAGGGCAGAATTTACAGCTATATAAAAATTTACCATTGTATTTCTATGGTTCGTAAAAAGGTAGACATCCGGTATATTCAATATTTGGTAAACAAATTAAAGGAAATAATGTATGAATAATCGACTTTTAAATTGCAAATAAATTGAATATTTGAAAAACTTGTACATACACAGACATTACTAGGTTGAAAAGCAAAAAAAAATTATTTGTATACCTAGGCAATAAAGCATAATTTTTATTGCGAATTTGAAATTGATTAGTTCTTAGGTATGCATTATATTTTATCCGAAATCGTTAAATTATTAATTAAAAACATAATTAAATAGCATTATGTAATATAGGCGGTGTGCACATTTTAAGCCCCAGCGCCTCTAACGGCTACATTGGCATTTTTGGGTATCCAATCAACTTTGACATTTCGAGAAAGTGCTACAATTTACAATTTTATTTTGAGTTGTTGCTATTGTGTATGAATATTATACATCATAGTATATTGAAATGAATAAAGAAAATATTTAAAATGCTATATATGTGATGAGACAATCAAAAAAGTCAAAATACCAGCGAAGGTACTGTGGCAGAAAATATAATTTTTCTTATAATATGTATGATTTACGTAAACCATTTTATCATATTTAAATTTATAATATTAGTTAAATGGAAATTGAGATTAAAAAGTTGGAAAACTTGAATGATTGAAAAAAAGAAAATTTCTACATATCACGATATCAGAGTATGATGTTAGCATCTTTCTTTTATATTCGCAATAAATAAAGAAGATTCTTCATTGAAAATACACCAGGCTCTAAGTGAAATCAGTTGCACAAGCTCGGAAAAGAAAATACACGAAAAATACGAACGATGTGAATTTCTATCTTTAACGTTAACATTACATGTACAAAATCTATAATAAATAGACGAATTATGTCAAAAATAGACTTCTATTTCATACAACTGCAAGTATTATACAATTTTAAGACAATTTTCTGCTTCTTGTATTATATCTTGTTCAAATAGTAACTTAAGAAACACATTTTTATATAAATCATTATTGCAATCAGACGACCATTGTTGGAATTTTATTCATACGATAAGTATCTTTTACAATGAGAAAATATGTATACCTAAAAGAATTTTTCATATTAGTAGAAGATATCTGATGAAAAGTTATTTTCTTATACATCTGTTCCTCATATAATCTTCTAGGAAATTTATAAAATTTGATACTTCAATCGGTAATTTAGTAAGAATTATTACATCCCTCACTGCATCACATAATATTTGACGTCCTATCATTCGCATTCATTGCAAATATTATATAAAATAGAAATTGCAAAATTATTCTGACATAAAACATAACCTTGCTAAGTTTCAATGAGTAACCACTTTTGTCATTTTTGTCCGCTGTCGGCGCTGACTACTTTTGTGCACACCGCCTATAGAGTAATTTTTTTTAAAGTTGTCCGATCTACGTCATCTGCGAATTGTATGAATTAAGATTTTGTTATGTCAAATTCAATAGTGTAATTTACTAAGTTTTTGTGAGGGTACATTACCTACTACTGTTATTTTATTATTATAAAAATATATGTTACAGTAAAAGCGTTGAAAATTCAAAACTAAGTAAACTGGTAAGTTTATTAGCAAATCTACAACCAAATATGTGAAAAATAAGATACTGACATAGAGTCAGTGTCAGTGAAACTGACAGAAAATAACGTTATTCGTACGGCTAATGACTCAAGGTCATATATCTGAATTAATAAATAAATTTACGTTACAGCGAAAATATTGCCAACAACGAGCATCGTTTTAAAATGAAATGTCCTAACTTAGTCGAAACAATATGAATTTTTGAAATAAAAGTGTGTTATATCCATCTTATCGTACACGCTTGTTGTAAGAGAGATAAATATATGTCAATTTGTTAATTCGTTCATGATACAGATAGTGATGTGCCATTTGAAAGTTTCATA